>JAJPUD010000549.1:286022-308832 GCA_023553655.1 Myrmecobius fasciatus
AATGACCAGCAAGATGATTTCAGAGAGGCCTGGAGAGACTTACATGAACTGATGCTGAGTGAAATGAGCAGAACCAGGAGATCATTATACACGGCAACAACAGTACTATATGACTATCAATTCTGATGGACATGGCTCTCTTCAACAATGAAATGTTTCAAACCACCTCCAATTGTTCATTGAAGAAAGCCATATACACCCAGAGAGAGGGATGTGAAATGTGGACCACAACATAACATTCTCATACTCCTTGATTGATGTTTGCTTACATTGTGTTTCCTTTATCTGATATATCGTTTGTGTAGATAAGATTTTTCTTGCACAACAATGATAAGTTTGGAGATATGCATACATATATTCAATTTGCCAATATTCTAACATAATTAACATATAGTGGATATCCTGCCATCTAGGGGAGGGGCGGGGAGTTGGGGGGAAAAAATTGTAACAGAAAGCTATGTAAGGGTTATTGTTGAAGAATTACCCACACATATGTTATGCAAATAAAATTTAAAAAAAAATTTGCTCTAAATCACTATTGATCAGAGAAATGCAAATTAAGACAACTCTGAGGTACCACTACACACCTGTCAGATTGGCTAAAATGATAGGAAAAGATAATGATGAATGCTGGAGGGGATGTGGGAAATCTGGGACACTGATACATTGTTGGTGGAACTGTGAACGGATCCAGCCATTCTGGAGAGCAATTTGGAACTATGGTCAAAAAGTTGTCAAACTGTGCATACCCTTTGATCCAGCAGTGTTTCTATTGGGCCTATATCTCAAAGAGATCTTAAATGAAGGAAAGGGCCCCACATGTGCAAGAATGTGGCAGCTCTTTTTGTAGTGGCTAGAAACTGGAAACTGAATGGATGCCCATCAATTGGAGAGTGGCTGAATAAATTATGGTATATGAATGTTATGGAATATTATTGCTCTGTAAGAAACGAGCAGCAGGATGATTTCAGAGAGGCCTGGAGAGATTTGCATGAACTGATGCTGAGTGAAACGAACAGAACCAGGAGATCATTATACACAGTAACAACAATATTACATGATGATCAGTTCTGATGCACATGGCTCTCTGCAACAAAGAACTGTCTCAAACCAGTTCCAATTGTTCACTGAAGAAAACCATATACACCCAGAGAGAGGGATACGAAATATGGACCACAACGTAACATTTTCATGTTCTCTATTGACATTTACTTGCATTGTGTTTCCTTTCTCTGATTTTCTTTTATTCTTGTAGATAGGATTTTTCTTGCACAACTTGTCAAGTATTTCAACATTATTAACATGTAGTGGACTTCCTGCCATCTAGGGGAGGGGAGGGGACTGGGGGTAAAATTTGTAACGGAAAGTTTTGTAAAGATCAATGCTGAGGAACTACCCATACATATGTTATACAAATAAAAAGCTTTAATAAAAAAAAAAGAGTAAGTGGATAAAACAGCAAATCACAGACACAATAATTCAAATCCAAGAGAATGAAAATAATGAGACAATATACCAAAATTTTTGAGATGTAGTCAAAGCAGTAATAAAGGGAAATTTTTTATCTCTACAGGCTTACTTGCATAAAATAGAGAAAGAGAAGATCAATGAATTGGGTTTGCAACTAAAAAAGCTAGAAAAAGAACAAATTAAAAACCCCCAATTAAATATCACACTTGAAATCCTAAAAATAAAAGGAGAGATTAAATTGAAAATAAAAAAACTATTGAATTAATAAATAAAACTAAAAGTTGGTTTTAATGAAAAAAAACAACAAAATAGATAAACATTTAGTTAATTTGATTAGAAAAAGGAAAGAGGAAAATCAAATTATTAGTTTCAAAAATGAAAAGGAAGACCTTTTTACAAATGAAGAAAAATTAGAGCAATAATTAGGAGTTATTTTGCCCAACTTTATGCCTATAAATTTAACAGCCTAAGTGAAATGGAGTGTGGTTCACAACATAACATTTTCATTCTTTTTATTGTTTGCTGGCATTTTATTTTGCTTCTCTTTTTTTTCTCGTGTGGAACGATAATTGTATAAATATGTATACATATATTGAATTTAACATATATTTCTACCATGTTTAACATATATTGGACTACTTGCTGTCTAGGGGAGGATGTGAAGGAGGGGAAAAAATTGGAACACAAGGTTCTACAAGGGCTAATGTTGAAGAATTGTCCACTGTTTTGAAAAAATAAAAAGCTTCAATTAAAAAAAGGATTTAAAATACAAAGGATAGAGGAAGAAGAAAACTACCTGTGTATAATAACGATAAAGCCTTACTGCAATAAAGGAAGAATAATAGATGACATACTTTGAAATTCATAGGAAATGGAAAAGAAGGATGAAAAAGAGGAGGACGAGGGGGAGGAGGATGAAGAGGAGGATGAGGACAAGGATGAGGAGGAGGAGGAAAGAAGAAGAGGAGGAGGAAGATGAGGAGACAGAGAGAGAGAGAGAGAGAGAGAGAGAGAGAGAGAGAGAGAGGACAAACAGGAGGAAGGGAGGGAGGAAGGAAGAAAGGGAAAAATAAAAGAAGGAAAAAGCTAGTATTAAAAATCCAAGACCTCAACTGTCTAAGTACAAAATTGTCAAAATTCAAATAATAAAAGGAACAGGGCTATTCAATTCTTGTCTTACTCTGGTTTTCTCTGTAATGTATGATACCTTTTACAAAGGAAATGACAAAACAAAATAATGATCAGAGAGTTTATATATTGAGAGAGAGAGAGAGAGAGGGAGAAAGAGAGAGAGAGAATAAAAGATGTAATTGCCCTTAATGAATGCAAGTTAGCTTGGCTGCTGTGATATGTGCAAGACCATTGAGAATTGGAAATGGTACCATGACATTGTAGAAAGAAAATTGGCTTCCAAACCCGAGAGACCTTCCTACCTTCATTTAAGTTCTTTCTCTGATAACTACTGGCTATGTGACTCAGGGCAATTCATTTAACTTCTCAGGACTCTAGACAACTCTCAGTGTGTCTATAAGTTTCAGAAAAGATACTGACCTAAATTAGTGAAGTTTCTTATCTGAGAGATCACTATATCAAGGAAGCCATAGGTCCATGTTCTCTCTATATATAACTAGCAGAAAACTAGATTTAGCAAATGTAATGATGTTTGAAATAGGAAAGAATATAGGGAATATAACAGTCAGTTTGACCTTGACTCCCCCCAAATTCTATAATGAATAATTAAAGAGATAGATTAATGAAAATCTAGAAAAGGACATGATAATTACAATATTTCAAAAATACCTTCAACAAGATCTAGTCATGCACAATTAATTTTATTCCTCTTCTGACAGGGTTACTGCACCTGTAGATTAAAGGAATGTGATAGATAGAATCCCTTAAACTTTAGCAAAATATTTGATAAAGTGTCTCATAGTAGTCTTATGAGAAAGATGGAGAGAGATGGACTAACTGATAATTTAATTAGATATTCAGGACTGATTGGATGGTCAGATTCAAAGAGCAACTGTCAATGGTTTAGTAAAACCTGGGAGGAAGTTTCCAATGCCATGTCCCAGAGACCTTTATTTAACTTTGTGCAGTTTAATATTTTTATCAGTAACTTGGTTCAAGGCATAAATGAGATACATATTTATCAGATTTAAAGGTCACACAAAGCTGGAGTTATAACTAACACCAGTAATGACAGTTGAGATTCTAAAAAATATAGACATCAAACTTAGACTGAAACTAATAAAATAAAACTCAATAGAAATAAATGTGGAAGTCCTTAAAATATTTGGAAAAAGCTTTTTTATTATTGTAGTTCAGTCATTTCAGTCATGTTCTGTGATCCCATTTGGAGTTTTCTTGGAAAAGATACTGGTGTGGTTTGCCATTTCCTTCTCCAGCTCATTTTACAGAGAAGGAAACTGAATCAAAAAGGTTAAGTGACACTTGGGTTTACACAACTACTAAGTCTCAGACTAGATTTGAACTCAGAAAGATTTCTTCCTGATTCCAGACCTGAAACTCTATCCATTGCACTAGCTAACAAGCATGTCATTGGAATTACTTAATATGCCCCTAATAAGCCTCTTCCAGAAACAAATAATACCCAATTCTTCACTGTCCTATTAATGTTTCTTAAATTCTTTACCATTCCAAAATCTTAGGGCATGCTCCAATTTTTTAATGTCTCTTCTAAAATACAGCACGTAGATACAAACCTCAAACTTTAAAAGTACCTAGTGATTGTAGAATGCCATAAGACCATTATTCTAGACCCCATAATTTTATTGGTACAGTGTAAGGTTGGAGGCCCCCTTTAAAGGTGTACTCTGAGGAATCAAGACCTTCTGGAGGTCTTGCCAAAAACATATATTAATAGAATGCAATCTCTAGCATGTTCTATCAAGCTAAAATGGCCTATTCTACAGGCAGTAAAAAAGAAAATACTCATGTTATCAGGGAACCAGTCTAACTTATGTCATGAGGCTTGTTACCAGGCTGGCCTAAGGTGATGAATCTTTCAACCACAGCAACTCATGAAAATCAGTTACTAAGTTGAGAAGAGGTTGTGACCTGCATCAGTGGAGGGAGCACCTACACCAATGAAATCACAAGTCCTTGAAGTATTGAATTATTAAAGAAGAATATTGCATTAGCTTTTGTGGCTGCTATGTCACCCTGATGACTAATACAGTCAGCAAAACATGTGGACTTTCAATTCCAGCAAGAGAAAACTCTATACTTTTACAAAACTTAATAGAAAATAGTTACTCAAACTCTCAAGTCACCTAAAACCTGTTGGTCTTTTCTCATCTAAATTGTTATTAAGTCCAACAGAATCCTCACTCTCTGCCTCCTATCTTATACTTTTGCAGGTGACATTTTTAACTTGACTATATTATTTACTTGTGTTTGTATTAAATTTTATCTTCTTACTTTTGGTCCATTTTTTCAACTGGCAAAATCTTTTGAAATCCTTATTGTCACAAATGTATTAACTATATGTTGTCTACAACTTTGATAAACATGCCTTTGGGGGCAGCTAGGTGGCGCAGTGGTTAGAGCACCAGCCCTGAAGTCAGGAGGACCTGAGTTCAAATCTGGTCTCAGACACTTCCTTGCTGTGTGACCCTGGGCAAGTCACTTAACCCCAATTGCCTCAACAAAAAGCAAAAAAATAAAATAAATAAATATAAAAAATGAACATGTCTTTGATTTCTTAATTCATACTATTAATAAAATGTTGAATAATACAGAGTCAGGAATAGAGCTTCATGTATGTCAATAGAAAATTTAGTCCCTACTGAAATATATCAACATTCCTAGTTTTATGACACAGTTCTGCCATTTAGTACATTTGCCAACTTTCTCCATTAGAATAGCATCTATTATGTGTGCTAATGGATTTGAGATATATTTTGTCTATGGAATATCCCTAATTTATCAATTAAAGAACTATTAAAAAAAGAAGTGAATTTTGTTCAGCATCATTTCTTTTAAACAATTCTATGATGACCACTGCTTTCTTCTTTAAGGATTCCAACTTTACTGCATAATGAACTGTTCTAGAATTTTCTAAAGATTTTCATCAAATCCTAAATTCAACTTTTTGAAACTTTTTGAAAAGGTAGTTAACAGTTTTTTCCAAAATTTTCTAATACAACTCATGTTAATCATCATCTCTCAAATGTCAGTGATAATGTTTGCTTAATTAAATATACAGGTTTTTTCAATACTGTGGGAAGCAAATCATCTGGTTCTGGAAACTTGACTGCATTAAAACATCTGAACATTCCTTTCCATTTGCTTGCAAATCTTAAGCTTTGATTCCTTTGTTCTTCAAATTGAAATCTTTCTTGATCTTTCTGCCTGTTAATACCTACTTTTTAAATTATCCTGTATTTATTTTGTTTATGTTTTGTTATATACTTATGTAATATATTCTCCTAGGTATTCTCTCAACTCACATTCATACTCAGAAGGTGACTTCTATCTTATGCTCTAGTGGTAATCCTATTTTTACAATTCATGAACTTCTACCCATATGTATCTCCTTAGCAATGAGACAATAAATTTAATTAATTTTTATCAAAATAATTTACTACTACAATTATAAGCATTTCCTTTGAAAACCTGGAGTACAATACAAATGTACACAAAATATCGGGGAGAGTGGGCTCAAACTTAAGAGTAACATGAGAATGAGACATATGTCTAACATATTCTAGGTCTGTAACCACATAAAATTATGTAGGAAGGGAATATATAATTAAATATATATATGTAATATATTTAGTAAAATGTAAACTTCTTGAGGACAGAGATTTTTTTCTTTTTTTTCTTTGCATTGGTAGTACCTAGAACAGTGCTGGGCATAAAGTAGGCACCTACATGTTGCTGACACTACTTTCACTTGTTACACATGTCCTTTCTTTTTTTATAATAGTTTTTTTTTTCAAAATACATGCAAAGATAGTTTTCAACATTTATTCTTGCAAAATTTTATGTTCCAAATTTTTCTCCCTCCTTTCACCCCATTCCCTTCCCCTATATAAGTAATCCAATATAGGTTAAACATGTGCAGTTCTTCTAAACATATTTCCACAATGATCATGCTGCACAATAAAAATCACATTAAAAGGAAAAGAAATGAAAGAAAAAAATCAAACAAACAACAACAAAAAAGGTGAAAATATTATGTTGTGATCCACATTCAGTCCCCATAGTCCTCTCTCTGAGTTCAGATGGCTTTCTCCATTACAAGTCTATTGGAAGTGGCCTGAATCAGCTCATTATTGAAAAGAAACAAACCTATCACAGCTGATCATCACATAATCTTCTTGCTGCGGTGTACAATGTTCTTTTGGTTCTACTCACTCCACTCAGCATCAGTTCATTTAAGTCTCTCCAGGCTTTTCTGAAATCAGCCTACTGATCATTTCTTATAGAAGAAAATTTTGTATTACATCCATATACCATAACTTCTTCAGCCATTCCCTAACTAATGTTCATCCACTCAATTTCCAGTTCTTTATCACTGCAAAATGGGATGCTATAAACATTTTTACATAGGGATCCTTTTCCCTTTTTATTATCTCTTTGAGATACAGACCCAGTAGAGACGCTATTGGATCAAAGGGTATGCACATATACATGTCCTTTCTAAAAGTGAGATATCCAAATATCCCTTAGAAAATGCATTATTTTCTTAGAAAACTCTTTTTTCCTTATTGAGATCATCTGTGATTTTACTTTAATTTGCCTTTTTAGACCCTCTCATCATGTTTCATGAGCTTGTTGATTAATAGTATGAATATAACTAAAATAGAAATACAGTTCATTCTTATTTTCAAATTGATAATTTCCTAATAAATAACCATCCTAATACTTATTCTGAATCACATACCTTTTCTCTACTTGTTATACATGACTTTTCTAAAAGTCAAGAATGCAAAATTTCTCTTAGCAGCTACATTAGTTTCTTTAGAACACACCCTTCTTTCTTCCTGGGAAATTTTATGATGATTTTCCTTTAACTTCGTTTTTAGAGCATTTCAATATGCCTCATAAGGTATTTCTCTTTTTTAGAATCTCAGAAATACTAACATTTCTATAATACTTAATATGAACCAGGAACTGAGCTAAGCACTTGACAATTTTGATCCTTACAACTATAGGAGTTGATGCTTCTAATATCTTCATTTTACAGATGAAAAAACTGAGGCAAAAAGAAGTGAAGGGACTTGTCCAAGCTAGTAAGTATCTCAGGCCAGATTTAAATTAGTTCTTTCTGACTCCAAACCCAGTGCTCTATCTAACTAGCTGCCTGCTATTTTTATTTAAACTTTTTCTGATATACTTCTCTACAGCCTAAGAAAACACCTGATTGTAAACTCTAAAGTGGAAGAATCAGTTACTTGAAAGCTCTTCTGTTTCATCCTCTTGTGAGTCAGACTTAGTCTTGAATGTACTGTTACTTCCTCATACTTCTGAGAAACAAATTTATCATCTGACCTGTTCAAGAATTGATCCCATGCTCTGATTTAGCAGAATGAAACTTCTAAATTATGTCTAGATTGCTGAATCTTCTCATCTTTACATTCTTTACAAATTTGTAATCTTTATTAAGAAAATTTCCCGGGACACTGATGCATTGTTGGTGGAGCTGTGAACGGATACAGCCATTCTGGAGAACAATTTGGAGCTATGCTCAAAAAGTTATCAAACTGTGCATACCCTTTGACCCAGCAGCATTTCTATTGGGCTTATATCCCAAAGAAATCATAAAGGAAGGAAAAGGCCCCACATGTGCAAGAATGTTTGTGGCAGCCCTTTTGTAGTGGCTAGAAACTGGAAATTGAATAGATGCCCTTCAATTGGAGAATGGCTGAATAAATTATGGTATATGAATGTTATGGAATATTATTGTTCTGTAAGAAATGACCAGCAAGATGATTTCAGAGAGGCCTGGAGAGACTTACATGAACTGATGCTGAGTGAAATGAGCAGAACCAGGAGATCATTATACACGGCAACAACAGTACTATATGACGATCAATTCTGATGGACATGGCTCTCTTCAACAATGAAATGTTTCAAACCACCTCCAATTGTTCACTGAAGAAAGCCATATACACCCAGAGAGAGGGATGCGAAATGTGGACCACAACATAACATTCTCATACTCCTTGATTGATGTTTGCTTACATTGTGTTTCCTTTATCTGATATATCGTTTGTGTAGATAAGATTTTTCTTGCACACCAATGATAAGTTTGGAAATATGTATACATATATTCGATTTGCCAATATTTTAACATAATTAACATGTAGTGGATATCCTGCCATCTAGGGGAGGGGTGGGGAGTTGGGGGGAAAATTTGTAACGGAAAGCTATGTAAGGGTTATTGTTGAAGAATTACCCACACATATGTTATGCAAATAAAATAAAAATTAAAAAAAAAAAAGAAAGAAAATTTCCCTATCTTCCATCTCTCTAGATGGCAAATAATATATTCACACTTTTTTCTTTCTTTTAATACTTATTGAAATACTTTCTATAATATTTTATTGAATCACTACTTATAAAGGGGACCATTTAATTTATAATTATATAGCATTCCTTTGTACAAAATTTACAAGTGCAAAAAATTGCTTTGTACAAAAATCCCACAAATACAGTAAATATATGTAAATATATCTCAATTCATTTGAGAGGAAGATTAATATTTTGTTAATGAATCAGTCATCTCAACTCATGGGAAGCAACCAAACAACTCCACTTTTATGCACAATTAGTGGTTGGGACCAGATGTGGAAAAAACATCTTGTGGTTAGGGCAGTACTTCATACATAGTTAGAATTTATTAAATGTTTATTGAATTGATTTGAACTAATTGCATGGATTTGGCATAGAGCTAAAAAAAGTGGACAGTCTGTTGGAAAGAATCAGAGATAATTTCAGTTTCCCAAATACTTGATATTTCATGGGAAATTCTAAGAATTTTCATAAAACATTAAAATCAACATAATATTATGTAAAACATAAACTAAAAGACAAGCCAAGGAAAATGTTTGGGGTCATTCTGGCTTCGATTTGAAGGTTTTTCAGGGAATTTCATAGTTTTCAAGAACTCTAACAAGAATCATGTGGTGAAATATTTAATCATTGCAGCAATTAAATCTATGGATATAGATTTTGATGGGTTTATAAAATGAAAGCCTAAATTTCATCTTATCTGACTCTTGAAAGGCAGTATTTGGGGCAGGACTTGTAATTTAGGGCCTAACTCACATAAGAATGTTTTGTATAATTCAGAAACCCCAAACTTTTAATTGCTATTAGTTTTGTGACATGAAAGAAGAATCTATGTTAAATTTAAGCGATATTAAGTACTAACTATACAAGGAGCAGCACTAAGCAGGAGGGATGAATATATAGTAATAATAAAATATAATATATAAAGAAAATATAGAATGTTGTCATAATATACAAATATAATTATAATGTTAATTATAATTTATAAGTTTATAGAAATTTATAATTTATAACAAATTATATGTGAAATTATTTTCACATGTGTCTACATAATAAACATAATATTTATATAGTATATTCATCCATCCTGTTTAGCACACTGAATTTACAAATTATTATAATTATATAGTCATAAGTAATAGCTTAATATATTGTACAAGTAATATACTTGCATAGTGGGACATCTAGATAACATGGTGGATAGAGCATTGGGCTAGGAATCAGAAAAATTCATTTTCATGAGTTCATATCTGGCTTCAGATATCTATTAGCTGTAGATATCTACTAGCTGACCTTAAGCAAGTCATTTAACCATATTTGCTTATTGCAAAATGAGCTGGAGAAAGAAATGGCACATCATTCCAATATCTTTACCCAAAAAACTCTAAACAGGGTCACAAAGAATAGAACATGACTAAAATGATGGAACAAAATAGTAATATACTACTGTAATAATGCCATAATAATAATTATAAATATTTCCCTCAAAAACCTACAATCTCCTATAATTGTACACAGGAATGAGTGGGCTCAAACTTAGAGAACAAGGAGCATGAGACACATGTGTAACATATTCTGGGCTCTGCTATCACTCCAGGAGTGAGTTTCCTCACCAGTAAAAAAATTAACTGGGCTGAACTAGATAATAGCTAAGATTCATTCCATCACTAAATATGTAAATCAAACTATGAATCACATTTTTTTGCTGTTTTAAATCATCTCATTCAATCTTGAAAAAATTTCTAAGAAGGAAATTTAAAAGTACAGCATTTCTCAAAAGTCTTAATACAATATTAAGTCAGTATTTTAAAGTAATAGCTTTAGTAGCTCAGGCATTAGTAGCTTAAAAGTGCACTAAATTTTTCAGCCATCTTATATTATTACTAATTTGCTGCAAATGAGGAAATTGATTCAAAAGAGGAAAGTTATCTGACCAGGCTTTGCATAATGACACTTATTTGGAATCCCTATTAGTAAAGAGTCTATGATTAAATTCTTAGAATGGAGTTCTGAAGTTCAGTGGATTGAGTCGATTAGGCACATACATATAGGACAAGTTTTCAGCAGTAAGGAACCACCAAGGTACCTGAGAAGGGGCAAACCAGGACAGGTCAAACATCCCATAAATTGTTGCATATAATTATGATGGAACATTGTGCTCTAAAAAATGAGCAGGATACTCTTAGAAAAACCTTCAAAGATTTCATGAACTAATGAAAAATGGAATATACTATGTACAGTTTAATAGCAATATTGTGATCATCTGTGAATAACAACTATTTTAGCAAAACAGTGATTCAAGACAACTCTGAAGAACTTATGATTTAAAGTGCTATCCATACCCAAAGAAAGAATTGGTCTGAATGGAAATTGAATCATATTTTTTAAAACTTTTTTTTTCTTTTTTGTCTTTCAGAGTCTTTTTCTGTTTGTTTTGATTTTGTTTTGGTCTGTTTTTTTTCACAACAGGTTAGGAAAATGTTTTTCATGACTACATATATATAATCTACATTGAATTGTTTGCCTACTCATTGCTAGTAGAGGAGGTAGAAAGGAAGGAAGGGAAAGAATCTGGAACTCATAGTTTCAAAAATGAATATTAAAATTGTTTTTATATGTAACTAGTGGAAAATAAAACTATTTTTAAAAAATACCATGCCAATCAATAATGGAGCTGGGCCTGTGAGTGACTAATGCACTTTTACCCCAAACTATATAGAGAGACTAAGTCTCTAAAAGAAAAATAATGCAAAAAATATATAAATATATGCACAATATATCATCATTATTATTATATGAATACATGTAAGTATTTAATATATGTAATATGAATACATAAATAAATGGATGGACTAATACATTAACCTATCCAGAGTACAAATTTATTTCTTTTGAGTCCAAGCACCATGCTTTAGTTATTATATTGTTTCAACTATTTTTGATAGATAGCAGAGTCCCTATGTAAATATCCTTGCTTTGATTATTAGACATAGGCAACAGTAACCAGAAAAATTAAAAAGAAAACAGAGATGGTAGTAATCAAGAATCATAATTTATAGGTAGAAAAGACCTTAAAACCCATGAAGTTTAACTCTCTCATTTTACAGCTGAGGTAACTGATGCACAAACAGAATAAGTAGACTTACTCAAATTCATATAGCTCCAAAATATCTGAGGCAGGATCTGAACTTGGATCTTCCAGCAATCTGTCCATTATGCCTCCTGGTTGTCTCCCAAACAGGAGCAATATTTTAACTAATCACAAAAGTTACATTCTCTCCAAAAATAAAATTATCACTAGAAATCATAAAATGTTAATGTAATTATAAAAATGAGTGCTATAAAGTTTTGACTAGGAGATGCAATTTCAGCATTTTATAGGCTTATAGAGTTATCTCCGAGTTCTGAAAAGTTAAGTGATTACTTGCCCATGGTTGCAGAGCTAGCATGTGTCAGAGTTAGGCCTTGAACTCTGATTTTTCTAATTGCAAGGTTACTTCATCACACTGTGTCAGGCAAATCTTAAGTAGGTAACAGTAAAATTTTAAATAATTTAATATGAAAATTGATATTTTTAAGCAAAAAAAGCAAGATTGTATCAAATACAGTAAGTCTCATGTGCTAGTTGGACAGAAATGGGAGGGGGAAATGGAGGACATCTAGTAACCCAACCCTTGACAAACCAATGTTTTCCAAAGATGTCTTTTTCCTAGATAATTTCCTTCTTCTCAGACCTAATTCATCATGGACATCTTTCTATGCCAAGAGCAGTAATTAATTACAATTCCCTTATCTGTAATAGTTTTGCATTCTGGTGCCATCAGCAAATCTGTATGCCAGCCTTGCTAGTAAATCCAGAAAAACTTAACAGGACACAAAAGGATTGAAATGTATATGTTCCCAGACTGCCCTTCTTCCAAAAAGTATAAAAAATTAAACATGTGAAATCATCATTTCCTGACTTACCAAATATAGAAATTGCATTTTGCCTAAAGCAAATATATATTTCCAAAATGGAAGATTTGAATCAATAAGTTACATAGCACCTACTATGAGCCAGGTACCGTGCTAAATGTTTTGCAAATATCTTATTTGATCCTCATAATAGCCCTGGAAAATAGGTATTATAATTATTCCCATTTTACAATTAAAGAAGTTGAGGTAAATAAAAGGTAAGTTATATCCCTAGAGTCATGTAGTTCATAAGCATGTGACATCAGATTTGTACCCAAAATTCTATCTATACTACCCATAACAGCACATAACTGCTTTACAATTGACTTCTAGCTGGAAGATACCCTAGATGTCACCTAGTTCAATTTTTCTTTTTACAGATAAGGAAATGAAAGCTCAGAGAGGCTAACTGCTCAGGGTCACAAAGGTACTAAATGTCTATAGTAAGATTCAAATCCAAGACTTTCTAACTTCAAGTATAGTGTTCTATTTAAGAGGTAGCTTTTTTTTAGATACTCCTCCAATATCCCAAGTAACAACTAAAACAAGTCTAATAGAAAAATAATAAGATAGGAAATACTGAAAGAACTCATCACAAGGTAATTTTTATAGAAAAAAAGCTGCAGATTTATTCTTTATCCTTTGATTCCTGATTCATCACTGACCTGCCATAATATTTGGCTATTCATACACAAGCTGTCCTGTGCTTCTTTCCTAGTGGTAGTTACAGTTTTTGGAACTGATTTCTGGGCAGTGTCTCAATAGATATATCTTCTCCCTAAAAAGTAAATATCTATGAATTAGGTTATTCTTAAATCTCAAGAGAAACAAAATAAATCAGTTATAGAAAATGGCACAATTCTAGAGAGAATACTGAAGAGGAAAAATGAGCCCCCCAAATTAGGCTCTGATTGCAATTATAAAATTTATAAAGGAGAAATCAAGCAGCCATCAGGAAGAGTAAGATAAAGAAAAGAGGTCTAAGTGCATAGGCTTACCAAGTTTATCATCAATGACCAATACTTTCATTACCTGCCATGCCAGATCAACTTAGGAACTGAAGAAAATAATTCATAGTAACTCCTCCCGCACATCCAAGTATCTTTCATGTGTGGTGATCTCGCATTATGGTGACCTCGCATAATTTTTGGCAGCAATGTCTCAAAGGTCATCTTTACCCCTTAAAAACTATAAATCTCAACTGTGATGGACTTGACTTTTCTCAAAAATGTGATGATTCAAAACAATTTCAATAATCTGTGGGGGGTAAATGCCCTCTGCACTCAGAGAGAGAACTATGGAGACTAAATATAGATTGAAGCATGGTATTTTCACCTTTTTTATTTGTTTTTTTCTTTTACATTTTCACCCATTTGGTCTGAGTTTTCCTGCACACTATGAAAAATGTTGACAAATGTTAAAACAATCACATATTTAACCTATATCAGATTACTTGCTCTCTTGGAGAGGGAAGACAAAAGGGAAGGAGGGAGAAAAGTTTAGAACACAAAGTTTTATGAAAAAGAATGCCAAAAACTATCTTTACATACTATTGAAAATTATACACCCGAGCCATGGTGGCGGAGATCAGACAGGAGTCTCTGCAACCTCCTCTAACCTTCCCTCAAACCAACAACATATGAAGCCTCTAGACTGATTTTGAAGCAAAAAAAAATCCACAATATCTGGAGGACAACACAATTCTAGAAGAAGATACTCTGGAAGAACCTCAAAACAGGTCTGTTTTAATTGGGTGGGGGGTGGCCTGCTGAACCCAGAATGCAGCACAGGGAGACCAGGGCAAGGAGCTGGAGCAGGGAGCTGAAGCAGGAGTCGGAACAGGAGTCGAAACAGGAGTGGGAGAGTTGCGCTTTTCACACACCTGGGAGTCTTCTGCAGGCCTCTTGGGCCAATCTGTCCTGATTGTGGGCAGGTGGTTTGGGGGGTCTGCCTTTTGTGGGGGGTAGATTGTGAACCACTGAACCCCTGATGAGCATCTGACCTAGCTGCCATTACCCAGCACCCTAGGGCAATCAATCAATCAGCAGGACTGATCAGCACCAGAAATAATTCAATCAGCTGAGCTGCCCAGTACCTGAAATAATTCAATCAGCAGAACTGCCCCAGGGTGAACTAAAGCAGAACTGCCCAGCACCTGACATAATTCAATCAGCAGAATTGCCCAGTTCCTGAAATAACTCAATCAGCAGAACTGCCGCCGGGGCAAATTAAAGCAGCTGTCCCACTTTTGCCTTAAACAGACCTCACACCTTTAAAAAAAAAATGAATAAAAAACCAAAAAGAGCTCTCACCATAGACAACTTTTATGGAGAGAGGGAAGAACAGACCTCAAATCCTGAGGCCCCTAAAGGTAAAGCAACTCCAGAAAAAGCCCCAAAGAAAGACATAACCTGGTCTCCATGTCACAAGGCTTTCTTTGAAGATTGCATAAAAAATCTTAAAAGAGAGTTAGAAGAAACATGGAGAAACAAAATGAGATCACTGCAAAATAAAATAGAAAAAATGTAAAAAGAATGCAATGAACAAAAAAATGTAATTGGTCAATTGCAAAAGGAACTAAAAGCAGTAATTGAAAAAAATAAGACATTAACAATTAGAATCGAACAATTGGGAATGAATGACTCATCAAGACTTCAAGAAGCAGTCAAACAAAAACAAAAAAATTAAAAGATAGAGAAAAACATGAAATATCTCCTAGGAAAAACAACTGACCTGGAAAATAGATCTAGGAGAGACAATCTAAGGATTATAGGGCTTCCTCAAAGCCATGATGAAAAAAAGAACCTAGACAGTATCTTCCAGGAAATCATAAAAGAAAACTGCCCTGATATTTTAGACCCAGAAGGCAAAATACTCCTTGAAACAATCCACCGATCACCTCCTGAAAGAAACCCAAAAATTAAGTCCCCCAGAAATATCGTGGCTAAATTCCAGAACTATCATACCAAGGAAAAGATATTACAAGAAGCCAGAAAGAAACAATTTAAATATCGGGGAGCTACAATTAGGATCACACAGGACCTAGCAGCTTCTACTTTGAAGGATTGAAGGGCCTGGAATCAGATATTCCGAAGGGCAAAGGAACTTGGATTACAGCCAAGAATAAGTTACCCAGCTAGAATGAGCATTATCTTCCAGGGAAGAAAATGGTCATTCAATGATATAGGAGAATTTCACCTATTTCTACTGAAAAGACCAGAACTGAACAAAAAATTTGATCTACAAACACAGAACACAAGAGAAACATAAAAAGGTAACAAGGAAAAAAAAACTCTTGAGAACTATATTTATGTTATAGATACTTATAGAATGAGGGTTGATTTTATGAATCTATTATTACATTATGATTATGATATGATTACTGTGATTTTATGATTATGATATGATTATTGTGATTTTATGATTATTATGATATGATAAACTGAAAAAGAAATTAGAGGTAGAAAAGGGATAACACTGGAAGAAGAGGAAAAGGAGGTAAAATAAGGGAAATTACATCACATGTAGAGGCAAAGAAAACCTATAATGATTGAGGGGAAAAAAGGGAGGGGAATGAGAATTTGGTTAATCTCCATCTCATCAGATTTGGCTCAGAGGGAATAATAGACATACTTATAAGGAAACAGGAGGGAAAGAGGGGAAAAGGGGGTGGGTGGGACTCTAACATGGAAGGATTGTTTGAGGGAAGTGGTTATCAAAAGCAAAATAGTAGGGAGGAGGAGTAGAGAAAAGCATAAGCTAGGGTAAATAAGATGGCAGGAAATACAGAATTAGTTATTTTAACTGTGAATGTGAATGGAATGAACTCTCCCTTAAAGCTGAAGCAGATAGCAGACTGGATTAAAAACCAGAATCCCACAATATGTTGTATACAAGAAACACATCTAAACATACAGGGTGAAGGTAAAAGGCTGGAGCAGAATCTATTATGCTTCAGGTGAACAAAAAAAAAGCAGGGGTAGCAATCCTGATCTCAGACCAAGTAAAAGCAAAGATAGACTTAATTAAAAGAGACAAAGAAGGAAATTATATCTTCCTAAAGGGTACCATAGATAATGAAGCAATATCAATACTAAACATATATGCACCAAGTGGTATAGCATGGAAATTCCTAGAGGAAAAGTTCAGAGAGATGCAAGAAGAAATAGACAGCAAAACTATAATAGTGGGGGATCTCAACCTCCCTCTCTCAGAACCTGATAAATCAAACCACAAAATAAATAAGAAAGAAGTTAAGGAGGTAAACAAAATGTTAGAAAAGTTAGGTATGATAGATCTTGGAGGAAATTAAATGGAGACAGAAAGGAGTTTACTTTTTTCTCAGCAGTCCATGGAACTTATACAAAAATTGACCATGTGTTAGGACACAAAAAACTCAAAATCAAATGCAGAAATAATAAATGTATTTTTTTCAGATCATGACAGAATAAAAATCACATGCAATATAAGGCCATGAGAAAATAGACCAAAAACCAATTGGAAACTAAATAATTTTATCCTAAAGAATGAACGGGTGAAACAGCAAATTACAAACACAATTATTAATTTCATCCAAGAGAATGACAATAATGAAACAATATATCAAAATTTGTGGGATACAGCCAAAGCGGTAATAAGGGGAAATTTTATATCTCTAGATGCTAATTTGCATAAAATAGAAAAAGAGAAAATCAATGAATTGGGCTTGCAACTACAAAAGCTAGAGAAAGAACAAATTAAAAACCCCCAATCAAATACCAAACTTGAAATCCTAAAAATAAAAGGAGAGATTAGTAAAATTGAAAGTAAAAATAAACTATTGAATTAAAAAATAAAACTAAAAGTTGGTTTTATGAAAAAACCAACAAAATAGATAAACCTTTAGTTAATTTAATTAGAAAAAGGAAAGAGGAAAATCAAATTGTTAGTCTCAAAAATGAAAAGGGAGAACTTTCCACCAATGAAGAGGAAATGAGAGCAATAATCAGGAGTTACTTTGCCCAACTGTATGCCAATAAATTTGATAACCTAAGTGAAATAGAGGAATATCTACAAAAATATAGATTGCCCGGGGGACGGAGCCAAGATGGCGGAGTGAAAGGGTGACTCTCTGCTTCCTCCTCCAAACTTCTCTCAAATCAACAATAAAATAAGCCTCTGAACTGATCTTCAAGTCAACGAATCAGGAAATATTTGGATACTGCTTGCAGATATCTCTGAAAAACTTCACATCAGGTTTGTCTAGCTTGGACAGAGGGATAAACAGAGGACTTTGGTGTCAGAGAACTCTGGTGGAGGCCGGAAGTGAGTGAGGGTGGGACTCAGCTCAGCTCAGCTCAGCTCAGCCGGGCAAAAAAACTCCAAACTCCAAACTCCAAATTCCAAACACCTGGAGTCTATCTGAGGCACTCCGGACACTCTGCCCTGATTGGGGGCAGGTGTTCTGGCAAACTTGCCTTGTTTAAGGAGTAATTCGGGCTTAGTCCTAGCCCCCACCGGCCCAGCACCTTAAATTAATTCGCCGAAGCGCCTCAGGGCAAAATCGTCAGCCAGCCGTTTGAGCTGTTTTTTTTTTTTCCCCTATCTTAAAGAGATATTCACGCTGTCTAAAAAAAAACAAAATGAAGAGACAAAAGAGAGCTCTCACCATAGACAGCTTTTACAAAGAGAAAGAGGAAAAGACCCCAGAGCCAGAGGTTCCTATAGACATAACTCCAGAGGGAATCAGCAAGGACCATCACTGGTCCCAGTTTCAAAAGGCCTTTCTGGAAGATTGCTTAAAGAACCTAATAAAAGAACTGGAGGATAAATGGGAAAATAAATTTAAATTAGTGCAAGAAGGACACAGTATCTTGCAAGAAGGATATGATGCCCTGCAAAAGAGATATGAAAAAGACACCAATTTATTAAAAAATAAAATTAGTGAAGTGGAAAAAGAGTGCAATGAACAAAAAATTCAATTGGCCAGTTACAAATGGAGCTTAAAAAGGTAACTGAAGAAAACAACACTTTAAAAATAAGAATTGAACAAATGCAAGTGAATGACTCAATAAGACTTCAAGACTCAGTCAAACAAAAACAAAAAAATGAAAAATTAGAAGAAAATATGAAATATCTCCTAGGAAAAACAACTGACTTGGAAAATAGATCTAGGAGAGATAATCTAAGGATTATTGGACTTCCTGAAAGCCATGATGAAAAAAAGAATCTAAACACTATCTTCCAGGAAATCCTGAAAGAAAACTGCCCTGAGATTGTAGAATCAAAGGGCAAAATCACCATTGAAAGAATTCACCGATCACCTCCGGAAAGAGACCCCAAAATTAAAACCCCAAGGAATATCGTGGCTAAATTTCAGGACTATAGCACCAAGGAAAAAATTCTGCTAGCAGCTAGAAAGAAACAATTCAAATACCAAGGTTCAATAATTAGAATCACACAGGATCTGTCAGCCTCCACATTGAAGGATCGAAGGGCCTGGAACCAGATATTCCGAAGGGCAAAGGAACTTGGATTACAGCCAAGAATATCCTATCCAGCTAGAATGAGCATTATCCTCCAGGGAAGAAGATGGTCATTCAATGATATAGGTGAATTTCACCTATTTCTAATGAAAAGACCAGATCTGAACAAGAAATTCGACATCCAAACACAGAACTCAAGAGATGCATAAAAAGGTAAAAAGGAAAGGACTCTTGAGAACTTTATTTCTACTAGGGGGATGCTTAAAGTTTGGGGGTATAATTAACTAGATATTACTTTGATAATATGAAAAAGAGAACTAGAGGGGGAAAGGTTGTCATACTGGGGAAAAGAGGGAAAAAGTGGTAAAATAAGATCTAAAAAAAAATAAGGAGGTAAAAACAAGGTAAAATCTCTTGAAGAGGCAAAGAAAACCTAATATAATGGAGAGAAAGAGGGGAGGGAGTTGAGCATTGTGTAAATCTTACTCTCATCAGGTTGGGCTCTAAAAGTGTATATCAGACATTTGATTTCACATAGAAACTTGTCTGTTGCTAGAGGGAAGTGGGAGGGAAAGGAGGAAAAGAAAGGGATAAACTAATAGAAGGGAAAATAGAAGAATCAGGGGAAAGGAGTAAAAACAGGGGGAAGCGATCTAAAGGGTGGAGTATTGTTTGGGGGAGAGGGTCATCAAAAGAAGAGTACTGAGGTGGGGGGAAGGGAGAAAGGGGAAAGGAAAGGGGAAAACTTAACTTGGGTAAATAAGATGGCAGGAAATAAAGAATTAGTTATTCTATTTGTGAATGTGAAAGGGATGAACTCTCCCATAAAGCGGAAGCGGATATCAGACTGGATTAAAAACCAGAATCCCACAATATGTTGTCTACAAGAAACACATCTAAAACATAGTGACACATATAGGATGAAGGTAAAAGGCTGGAGCAGGACCTATTATGCTTCAGGTGAACAAAAGAAAGCAGGGGTAGCAATCCTTATCTCAGATCAAGTAAAAGCCAAGATAGATCTAATCAAAAGAGATAAGAAAGGAAACTATATTTTATTAAAGGGTACCATAGATAATGTAGCAATATCTATACTAAATATATATGCACCAAGTGCAATAGCACACAAATTCCTAGGGGAGAAATTAAGAGAGATGCAAGAAGAAATAGACAGCCAAACGATACTAGTGGGGGATCTCAACCTTGCTCTCTCAGAATTAGATAAATCAAACCACAAAATAAACAAGAAAGAAACTAGGGAGATAAACCAATTGTTAGAAAAGTTAGGTATGATAGATCTATGGAGAAAGTTGAATGGAGACAGTAGGGAGTTTACTTTTTTCTCAGCAGTCCATGGAACCTATACAAAAATTGACCATGTGTTAGGGCATAAAAACCTCAAAATCAAATGCAGAAAGGCAGAAATAGTAAATGCATCCTTTTCAGATCATGATGCAATAAAAATCACATGCAATATAAGGCCAGGAGAAAATAAACCAAAAGTTAATTGGAAATTAAATAATCTAATCCTGAAGAATGAATGGGTAAAAGAGCAAATCATAGACACAATCAATAATTTCATCCAGGAGAATGACAATAAGGAGACAACATACCAAAATTTGTGGGATACGGCTAAAGCGGTTATAAGGGGCAATTTTATATCTCTAGATCCTTACTTGCATAAAATAGAGAAAGAAAAGATCAATGAATTGGGCTTATTATTAAAAAAAATTAGAAAAAGAACAAATTAAAAACCCTCAATTAAATACCAAATTGGAAATTCTAAAAGTAAAAGGAGAAATTAATAAAATTGAAAATAAGAAAACTATTGAGTTAATAAATAAAACTAAGAGTTGGTTCTATGAAAAAACCAACAAAATAGATAAGCCTTTAGTTAATTTGATAAGAAAAAGGAAAGAAGAAAATCAAATTGTTAGTCTCAAGAATGATAAGGGAGAACTTTCCTCCAATGAAGAAGAAATCAGATCAATAATTAGGAGTTACTTTGCCCAACTTTATGCCAGTAAGTTTGATAATCTAAATGAAATGGAGGAATATCTACAAAAATATAGATTGCCCAGGTTAACAGAAGAGGATATAAATTATTTAAATAGCCCCATATTAGAAAAAGAAATAGAACAAGCTATTAACCAACTCCCTAAGAAAAAATCTCCAGGGCCAGATGGATTTACATGTGAATTCTACCAAACATTCAAAGAACAATTAATTCCAATACTACACAAACTATTTGAGAAAATAGGGACAGAAGGTATACTGCCAGAATCCTTCTATGAGACCAATATGGTGCTGATAGCTAAACCAGGTAGGGTAAAAACAGAGAAAGAAAACTATAGACCAATTTCCCTAATGAATATTGATGCAAAAATTTTAAATAAGATATTAGCAATGAGATTACAGAAAGTCATCCCCAGGATAGTACACTATGACCAAGTAGGATTTATACCAGGAATGCAGGGCTGGTTCAATATTAGGAAAACTATCAGCATAATTAATTATATTAATAACCAAACTAACAAAAACCATATGATTATCTCAATAGATGCAGAAAAAGCCTTTGATAAAATCCAACACCCTTTCCTATTAAAAACACTAGAGAGTATAGGAATAAATGGGCTTTTCCTTAAAATGATCAGTAGCATCTATTTAAAACCATCAGCAAGCATCATATGTAATGGAGACAAACTAAAACCATTCCCAATAAGATCAGGAGTGAAACAAGGCTGCCCACTGTCACCATTACTATTCAATATTGTATTAGAAATGTTAGCTTTAGCAATAAGAGAAGAAAAAGAGATAAAAGGAATCAGAGTAGGTAATGAAGAAACCAAATTATCACTCTTTGCAGATGACATGATGGTATACTTAGAGAACCCTAGAGACTCAACTAAAAAACTACTAGAAACAATTCACAACTTTAGCAAGGTGGCAGGATTCAAAATTAATCCACATAAATCATCAGCATTTTTATATATTACCAACAAAGTTCAGCAGCAAGAGATGCAAAAAGAAATTCCATTCCAAATAGCAGATGATAGGATAAAATATTTGGGAATCTATCTGCCAAGGGAAAGTCAGAAACTATACGAACTAAATTACAAAACACTTTCCACACAAATAAAATTAGACCTAATCAATTGGAAAAATATTAAGTGCTCATGGGTAGGCAGAGCAAACATAATAAAAATGACAATACTACCCAAACTAATCTACTTATTTAGTGCCATACCAATCAAACTCCCAAGAAATTATTTTACAGATCTAGAAAAAATAGTAGCAAAGTTCATTTGGAAGAACAAAAGGTCAAGGATCTCAAGGGGATTAATGAAAAAAAAGGCAGATGAAGGTGGCCTTGCTGT
>JAJPUD010000549.1:313832-332212 GCA_023553655.1 Myrmecobius fasciatus
TGGTATATGAATGTTATGGAATATTATTGCTCTGTAAGAAACGACCAACAGGAGGATTTCAGAGAGGTCTGGAGAGACTTGCATGAACTGATGCTGAGTGAAATCAGCAGAACCAGGAGAACATTATACACAGACTATACGATGATCAATTTTGATGGACATGGTTCTCTTCAACAATGATGTGATTCAAACCAGTTGTGCTGCGATGAAGATAGTCATATACATCCAGAGAGAGGCCTGTGGGAACTGAGTGTGAACCACAACACAGAATTTTAACGCTTTCTGTGAATATTTCCATGCATTTTGTTTTCTTCTTAGATTGTTTTTTTTCTTCTCTTTCTAGATCTGATCTTTCTTGTGCAGTAAGATAACTGTATAGATATGTATACATGTATGGTATTTGTCATATAATTTATCCTATTTAGCATGTATTAGATTACCTGTCATCCAAACGTGGGGGGTGGGGGAAGGAGGGGAAAAGCTTGGGGAAAAAAAAGTTTTTGCAAAAGTCAATGTAGAAAAATCACTCATATGTTTTGTAAATAAAAAGCTTTATAAAAAAAAAGAAAATTATACACCCGTACACATACACACATGTGTTTATATATATATATGCATATATATATATAACTATATTTCAGAAAGAGCTTGGAGATCTTTTGCCACAAATTATCTTAAAGAACAGGAAGCTGGCAACACAAAGAGAAACAGAAAGGTCTTTTTTTTTTTTTTTTTTTTTTTTGCTGAGGCAATTGGGGTTAAGTGACTTGCCCAGGGTCACACAGCTAGGGAATGTTAAGTATTTGAGATCAGAGTTGAACTCAGGTCCTCCTGACTTCAGGGCTGGTGCTCTATCCACTGCGCCACCTAGCTGCCCCAGAATGGTCTTCTTGAAGGGAAAAGATCAATAGTAAAAAAAAAAAAGTACATTTATAGGAAAGACATCAGAGAAAAATAGCAGAAAAACAGAGAGACAAGAATTCATTATAAAGGAAAAATGAATATTTGAAGAAAGAACCAAATTAATGAATGCTTTTTTTAACAAGAAAATTTACTCAAGATTCTTCAAGGCACTTTCAAACAAGAATGGAAAACCCTCAATAATCTCTTGTTGTTATTCAGTTCTTTTTGTCACAATTGATTCTTCATAATCAGTTTTGGAGTTTTCTTGGCAATGATACTGAAGTTATTTTCCATTTATTTTTCCAATTCATTTTTACAGACAAGGAAGTGAAGCAAAGAAGATTAAGTGACTTGTCCAGCATCACAAAGCTGAGACCAGATCTGAACATAATAACCTGCAGGATGATTCAAAAAATGCTACAAGAATTAATTGGAAAATAAAATATAGGAGCAGCTAAGTGGCACAGTGGGTAGAGCACCAGCCCTGAAGTCAGGAGGACCTGAGTTCAAATCTGATCTCAGACACTTAACACTTTCTAGCTGTGTGACCCTGGGCAAGTCATTTAACCCCAATTGCCTCAGGAAAAAAAATAAAAATAAAATATAAACAAAAAGAAGAAATCAGCAAAAATAATAATAAAGAAGAGAATTTGAAAACTAAGAGAGGCACTAAGATCTTTCCCTTGTAGAAGTTCTTTTGTTTGTCTTTGTTGCCAGTTTCCTTTTCTTTTAGACAATTTTTGGTAAGAGATATATGTTTTGTAAGGAGTGAAGATGCCTTTGAGAAAAAAATTACTAGAAATTAAGAGAGGCTACTATTTTCAGACCTGTTTTCTATACATGACAGATATTATTTTCTTGTATTCATGGGAAAGAGTTTCTAAAAATTACTTCCTTTAGTCCCCAGGCTGACCTGGGATGGCAGGTCATGAAAGGGTTGATCACTGAAAATTAACTTAATGAAGCCTTTGTACCTGGACCTCTTATCAACCTTTCTCTTACTATTTCTGGTGGTGGTTCTGAAAAGAAGAAGAAGAAGAAGAAGAAGAAGAAGAAGAAGAAGAAGAAGAAGAGGAAGAAGAGGAAGAAGGAAAAAGAAGAAGAAAAAGGAGCAGGATAAAGAAAAAGGAAGAAGAGGAGGAGGAGGAGAAGGAGGAGGAAGAGGAGGAGTAGAAAGAGGAGGAAGAGGAGGAGAAAGAAATAGAATTTGGAAGGGCATTGGTAGGGACAGAGATTAAAAGGGAGGCAACGGGAATCAAATGAATGTTGTCATAAAATGCTACTATGTATAAATATGCACATACACGTATCCAAAAATAATATTAATTAGCAAAACATGAGTCTCTATCATAATTGAGTGTCAACAGAGACAAAAAAAAATTATTTTTAAAGATACCATGAACAATGAAAAAATGACACTATCAAATATATATGTGCTAATGATCATGACAATTAAATTCTTAGAAATGAATTGCAAAGACTTTTATAATTAAAATAATAATAGGAGGAAAATTTAAAATTCCCTTCATAGCACTTGATAAATGTAGCAGAAATTTGCTGAATATATTTTAACTTATTAATAAGAATGTTAAAGAATATACCTATATATTTTCCATGTCACAATAACTTTATAAAAATTGGTCATCTACAAGAATATGAAAAGAATCAAAAATTTTTTAAAGCAGAAGCAGCAAAAAAAATCATTAATGGATCACATAATAAAAATAATAGTCAAATAAATTAACAATCAATTGGAGATATTTGTTATACATGGTAGGACTATGCCAGCAACAATTTTTAATGATAATACTGTCTCAATTAACTTATAAGCTTAGTGTCGTTCTAATCAATTAACAAAGTATTCATAGAATTAAGTGAAACAATATTCAAATCATTTGATAGAATAACAGTTTTAGATCTTCAAGGAAAATAATGTGTAAATAAAGGAGTTAGCCATTACTATACCTCAAAATATATTTTAAAGTAGTAATTGCCAAAGTGATTGTGTTACTTGTTTGAAAACAGAAATAGAGATCTATAGAACTAATTAAATAAGCAAAAAGAAAATATAGTCAATTAAAATCAGTGGTTGAATTTTGATAAACAGTGGAGCATAAATTACTTAAATTATTTTTGTACTGGAAAAACTAAATTTATTGTCAGAAATTATTTAGACAATAATAAACTATATGCTACACCATACAATTATTATATAAAGTTATATCTCAAGAAAGAAATGCAAACAAGATTTGGTACTTTTCATAATTCTGGCTAGAAGATTCTAGAACAAACAAGGGATAGAGAGTAAAAGATAAATTATACTATTTCAATTAAATACAATTAAAATCTTTGGAGCTAAATTAAAAAAAAAACAAGATAACTCATGGTGGAAAAAACAACTCCATCAAACATAACCTTAAAAAACTGATATTTAAGATATAGAGGGAATATAACACCAAGTCATTCTTCAATACATGTGGTTAAAATATATGAATAGTTTTAATTTATTGTTTTAAAAAATTCAACTTTTTTTCATTTCTAAATTCTTTTTCTTTTTCTCTCATCCATTCAGAAAGGCAAGAAAAACAAAACTCATTAAAAACATATATAGTCATATAAACACATATTAATGAAAAACAAAAGAGAAAGACAGAAGGAAAGAAGGAAAGTAAGAAGGAAGGAAAGAAAATTTACTTCAATTTATGTAATAAGTCCATCCACTTCTATCTGGAAATAGGTAGCATGTTTCATTATAAATTCATTGGAGTTATGGTGGGCCATTCATTGTGTTGATCAGTTAGTATGATTTTTGAATTTTATTGTCCTTATGGTATTATTGTTATTGCATAAATATAGTTATAGATTCTTTGCATTAGTTCCTTCAAGTTTCATGGATTTTACTAAAACCAAATATTTCATCATTTTTTACAGCACAATAGTATTACATCATATTCTTATGCCACAATTTGTTTATCCATTCCCCAACTGATGAACATCCCCTCAATTTCCAATTTTTTGCCACCATAAAAAAATAGCTGCTATAAATATATTTGTATGTAAGTCTTTTCCCCTCTGTCTTTGGACTTTGGCCTTTATTTAGGTTATGGACTTAGTAGTGGGTCAAAGGGTATTAACAGTTTAATAAATTTCGTGGCATAGTTCTAAACTGCTTTCCCAAGTGGTTTAACTAATTCACAGCTTCACTAACAGTGTACTAATGTTTACATTTTAACACAGCTCCTCCAGAATTTATGAATTAATTTTTTGTCATCTTAAGGTGTGAGGTGGTTCCTCAAAGATGTTTTAATTTGCATTTCTCTATTTGTAATTTAGAGTCTTTTTTCATAAAGTTATTGATAGTTTGAATTTCTTCCTCTAAAAACTGTCTATTTCGATCTCTTGACAATTTATCAGTCAGGAATGGCTCTAATGATATGAACAGTTTTCAAAAGAAAAAATGATAAACTACAAATAACTATTTGAATATGTACTACAAATTATTTAAAAATTTGTAAAAGAAATATAAAGGAAAGCACAATTCTGAGCTTTACTTCATATTCTGCAAAAGAGTATAGACAAGAAAACTCAATGTTGAAGAAGCTATGGGAAAACAGAAAGGGGATGTTGTGAATCTTTGACTTGGTTCAACAATTATTATAAATAAAATATCAAAAAATAATGAATGCAAGGACTTTTGATAAACATGAAAGAAAGCTGTGTGAACGGATACAGAATAAAATAATGATAACTAAAAAAATGTAAAAATGACTTTTACAACAAAAAGATCCCTAAAAGTAAATCAATGTAAATTAAAATATCAGTTAAAGGATTAAATAAAAATATGAAGTGATACAACTAGAGCACTAGCCCTCGAGTTAGATACATACTATCATACATTCATACATACATACATACATACATACATACATACATACTGGATGACCCCTGAGCAAGTCACTTTACTGCGTTTGCCTTAATTCCTCATCTGTAAAATGAGTTGAAGAAGGAAATAGTAAACCACTCCAGGATCTTTGCTAAGAAAACTTCAAACTGGGTCAAAAAGCCAGACATAACTTCAATAACAACATAACTCCCCTCTCACAGCAGTGAAGTGAGACTACCAAGGCAAAAGATTGTGTGAAATGGAAAATGCATCATATGTATTGATTGTTTTCTTTTGTGCAAGTTTTGATCAAGAAAGAATGAAAAAGCATTTTTTCAGAAATGATTGATATAAAGGTAGAAAACAAAGAATTTATTAAAACAAAATTTCTACATTTCACTTTTCTGATCTCAATGTCACAAGATTATCAATAAACCACATTTTTCTTGATCCCTAAAGATGCTATAGTATCCCCTACAAATTCCTTATATTTAAATATATTTGGAGTATACATTTATATAAATACATTGTTTTCCCTGACAAAATATAAACTTTTTGAGGTCAAAACTATTTTCTATTTATCTTCATATCCCTAGTGTCCAGTACAGTGCTTTGTACACACTAAGCTCTTTTTGTGAATACTTGATAGACTGAATAAGTAATATCTAGAAGGAAGCAAGGATAATATCACTTATTATCAATATTATTTTATTATTACATCACAGGTCACACCAGAAACAGTATGTTCAATTTTGTAAGTCATATTTTTAAAAAATTAGGAAAAGGTAGAGGAAAAATTGGGAAGAAATTAAAGTGATGTAAAAGGAATCACAAAAAGCCAATGAGAAGAAAATCTTCAAAAACAAAATTGGTCAAATGGAAAAGGAAGTGCAAAAGCTGATTGAGGAAAATAATTCCTTAAAAATTAGAATTGAGCAAATGGAAGCTAATGATTTTATGAGAAATCAAAAAGCAATAAAACAAAATCAAAAGAATGAAAAATAAAAAATGATATTAAATATCTCATTGATGAAACAATTGATCAAAAAAATAGAAAATTTGTCAAAAAGTAAAGAGAGAGAGAAAGAGGAAGGGAGGGGGGGAGGGAGGGAGAAAAGGAAGGAAAAAGAGTGGGGATAAAAGCATGCGATCTAAAAGTAGATCTAGGAGAGATAATTAAATATTGGACTGACTAAAAGTCATAATCAAAAAAGAAGTCTTGACACCATCATTCAAGAAATTATCAAGGAAAAACATCCTGATATTTTAGAACCAGAGGGTAAAATAAAAATTAAAAGAATCCACCAATTACCTCTTAAAAGAAATAACAAAACTCCCAAGAATATTATAATCACATTCCAGAACTCCTAGGTCAAGGAGAAAATAGTGTAAGCATCAAAAAATAAATAAGTCAAGTATAGAGGAACCACAGTCAAGATAACATGACATTTAGCAGCTTCCACATTAAAGGATCAAAGGATTTGAAATATGATATTCCAAAGAGCCCTACCAAAAAAAAAACTGAATATAATCCTTCACAGGAAAAAATGGATATACAGTGAAAGAGAGGACTTTCAAGAATTTTGGATGAAAAGATTAGAGCTTAATAGAAAATTTGATTTTCAAAATATAGGACTCAAGAGAAGCATCAGAGGTTAATCAGAAAAAGAAATCTTAAGTAACTTAATAGGATTCCTTACATGGGAAGATACTTGTTTGTTTTTTTTTTTCTTTTTCTTATTCTCAATAGTATTTTCTCAAATACATGTAAAGATAGTTTCTAACATTCATTTTGTAAGATTCTGTGTTCCAAGTCTTTCTCCCTCCCTGTTATACATGCACAATATTTTAAAAGATATTTCCATATTTGTAATATTTTGTGAGAAAAATCAGACCAAAAGGTTAAACACACAAACACACACACACAAACACACAAATTAACAAAAAATTGGTGAAAATATTATGCTTTGATAACCTTCAGTCTCTTTACTTCTCTTTCTGGATGTGGATGGCATTTTCCATACCAAGTATATTGGAACTGTCTTGGATGACTGTATTGCTGAAAAGAGCTAAGTCTATTATAGTTCATCATCACATAATTTTGCTGTTACTGTGTATAATGTTCTCTTGGTTCTGCTCACTTCACTCAACAACTGTTTATGTAAGTCTTTCCCAGCTTTTCTGAAATCAGCCTGCTCATCTTTTCTTATAGAATAATAATATTCCATTACATTCATATATCATGACTTATTCAGCCATTCTCCAATTGATTGGCATAAGATGATACTTGTAACTCATAAGAAATTTTTGTTATGAGGGCAAGTTGAGAGTATATATAGACAAAGGGCACAGGTGTGAGTTGAATATTAAGAGATAATATCTAAAAAATAAAATTAAGGAGTGAGAGAGAAATGTCCTGGGAGAAAGGGAAAGGAAGAGGTGGAATTAATAAATTATCTATCATAAAATAAGCAAAAAAAATTTTTACAGTGGAGAAGAGGGGAAAGGAGGGGGAGTAAGTGAAGCTTACTCTCATCAGAATTGTCTCAAAGAATGAATAACATATATAATCAATTGAGCATACAAATCTATCTTATCCTGCATGAAAGTAGGAGGGGAAGAGGATATGAGATGGGGGAAAGGGAATATGAGAAAAGGGTGGAGGGTGATATAAGGGAGGGTATATTGAGGGAGAGGGCAGTGAGAAGCAAAACACTTTTAGGAGGGAGAGGGTGAGCGGGAAAGAATAGAATAAATAGGTGGGTGAATACAATTAGTAATAGTAATTTTAAAAACTTGAAGCAAATTTCTGAACATATAGGGAACTGAGCCAAATTTATAAAAAAAAATAAATAAGAATAGCCATGGAGGATTCTAGGAAGATGGAGGAGTAATTTAGAAAATTCCAAAGTCTTCAGAGTTCCTCCACAAACAAAATAAAACTGTGTTTCAAGGCAAACATAGACTAGTAAAAAAAGAAATGCCTTGGGACAAAAACAAAAACAAAAACAGGGATCCTCCAGAAACAACTCTAGAAGACCTAAAGAAAGACCCCAAGATCCATGTTTAACCCATGTGAAGTATAAAAACCCAGCCTAGCTCCACAAAAACAGTGAGGGGCCCTAGGGCTAACTGGGAGCAGAGAGAATCTCAGTCCTAATAGGAACTTTCACCTCTGGGGAAGCTAAAAGAGTTGGAGGTCTGAGTCTGGGTTTGAGTTTGAGTTTTGGAGTTTGAGGTCTTGAGTTTGGGTTGGAGACCAAAAGGTCCATAAATTCATGCATACTCTTTGACCTAACAATACCATCTCTAGGCATGTATCCCAAAAGAGATAAAAGAAAAAAAAAAGAAAAAGGACTTATGTGTAAAAAATTAAAAAAAGAAAAAAAAGAAATATTTAGAACAGCTCCTTCCTCAGGACAAAGAATTGGGAATTGAAGGCATGCCCACTAACTGGGAAATGGATGAATATTATGGTATGTGATCATAATGAAATACAATTATGCTATTAAAAATGCTGAGCAGGAATCAGGTAAAACAGTAACAACAAGATTATGTGATGGTCAACTGTAATGGACTTGACTTTTCTCAACAATGTGGTGATTCAAGGCAATTCTAATGAATCCAGAGAGCAAACTATGGAGACTGAATGTCAACTGGAACATAGTATTTTCACGATTTTTGTTTGGTTTTTTTTTTTCCTTCTCATGCTTTCTCCTCTTTTGGTCTTATTTTTCTTGCACAATGTGACAAATATGGAAATATGTTTAAAAAGATTGCAAATATTTAACCTTTATCAGATTGGTTGCTGTCTTGGGGAGAGAGGAGCTAATGGAGGGAAGTAGGAAAATTTTGAACACAAAGTTTTACAAAATTAAACGTTGAAAACTGACTTTACATATATTTGGAAAAATAAAACACTTCTGATAATAATTATAATAAAAAATATTTTATGGGGAAAAATGCTGATCAGGATGCTCTCAGAAAAACTTGAAAAGATTTCCTTAAGTTCATAGGCAATTAAATTATTGTGTTCAAAGTACCAGCAGTATGATAAGATGATCATATTTGTGAATGACTGCTATTTTCAGCAATACAATGATCCAGAATAACTCTAAAGGACTTCTGGAAATATTTGTGAACAAAGTTTTTGAAAAATATATTAGCTCCTATACTCTTTTCCATTAATGTGATAATTTTCGCAGTAATTTCACAAACAGGATCTTGTCTACTCAACATGTATTAAATAAGTACCTACTACATTCAAGTTATGGTGATCGATTTTTGTCTTATATTTTATATATGATTACATATGATTTTCTGAAAATATATAATTCCTATCCTCAAGTACCTTATACTTCAATGGAAAGATACAACAGGTTACACACAGGATCATAGATCATGAAATCATAGAATCATAGATTTTGAACTAAAAAGGGATATTAGAGGCCATCAAGATGAATAAAATGAAGTCCAGAGAGGTCATGAGTTACTCAAGATCACTGAGTGTCTGAAGTGGGGTTGAAATCCAAGTATTTACTTGAAGTTCAATATCCATTATGCCAGCTAGCCAGAAAATTCAATTAACTTTAATAATCCCATTCTCTAAATTGTAATGCTAATGAAACAATTGGGTGATTATAAGGACATATCTGCTATTTAATTACCAGAGGCAACTAGGTGAAACAGTGAATAAAACACTGAGCCTGGAATCAAGACCTGAATTCAAATTCAGCTTCAAACACTTACTAGTTCTGTGACATTGAACAAGCCACTCAACCTCTGTCTGTTTCTGCTTTTTCAACTATAAAATCGGAATAATAATAGCACCTATCTTCCAGGATTATTCTAAGCATCGAATGAGATAATATTTGTAAAGCACTCAGCATGGTACCTGCCACATAATAGATACTTAATAAATTTTTGTTTTCTTCCTTTTAGAACAAAAATATATCATTTTACTCCAGTCAAACAGACTGAGGGCTACAGTTGGTCTAGAAACACAAAATAAAATGTTAGCTGGATTCACATTTGTAATACAAAATCAAATTTCAGGGCCAACATTTGCCCCAGACACATGCCTGGGGAAGTCTTTGCAGTTCATACATACCTAGTCAGGCAGAAAGTACAGATGGGTCATTTTTCCCACCAGTAGCTAGAGGCATTGGCAAACCTTCCTTGACACCAGCAGGACTACCTGAATCCCTGAGAAGGCCCAGTTAATTAAGACATCCACTCCCAAGCATTCCAAGATTGTCCATGTAACATAGTACACAATAAAAAGGAAACAAGCATCTGCTCCCAACTTTGTTCTGTATAGCATCATGCACTGCCTAAAAGTGTCATTGCTCTCACACCAGTTTTGTACAAGGGAGGGTCAATAACAACACTCAGTTGATTATAAAAGAAAGGGAAGAAACTCCAAATGATTATAGAATTCTCATAATATGCACAGTATTATTATGGCATGCTGCCCAGGGCTCATAAAAGATAAATGAGTTTTGAAGGAGGATTTTTTTCTGTTAAATTTAATAGACATCCCTCCTCCCGTTCTTTTCCCCCATACTGGCAAGGGAATGTGAAAGACATCAAAGCAGTTTTCCTATAAATCTATATGAAAATGAATTTCAGAGTCAACTTTTCTGCTTTTATTACTTATGGTTTTTTTGGAAGCTGAAAGGGAACATAACTCAGTACCTTTCAAATTGCTTTGGAGAAATATAATAAATCCAATATATATGGGGAAAAGTTTATAGGCTTTTTTTTTCCTTGGTTGGGCTAAACATATACAACTCCCAGATCTTTTCTCTGATTTATTAAGATTATTTCTTAAAAAAATTGTTCGAGGAGCTGTTCATGCATATTTCATCAAACTTCAAAAGACACCCACATTAATTTCTAATTCGGAGGTCCTGTGGCAGGGGACAGGGCTTAGCAGTTTGGGTTACATCAGACTTTTATCTTTGTGAAGTTCATACTCCTGAACTTCTCATCCTGTCCTAAAATTCAATGGCTATTTCTTATTTATTTCCTATGGCTCAGAATTTTGAGAAAGAGGGAAAGTATCCATAAATATTGTAGCATCCACCTCTAGATAGCATCCCAAGTGTATAGTATTATATATTTATAATGCTTTTCTGATTTTTTGAGAATCGGCTCAGTAGAAAAACATTATGAGCCGATCCTCAACCAGTGACTTTTTTCTCCTTGCCCTTTGCTCTTGTGGGTATTAAAATCCATCAGTTTAGAATTTTAAACAAGACTATTGGAATGTAAAAGTAACTAGCCAAGGGTCCTCGGATCCAATCAGAAGTACACAGTTCTCTTGGTGTCCAAACACTAATCATCAACATGATAGTGCTTCAGTACTTCTAGGATCTATGGTTTCATCTGTTTGGTCATTCTTTCCTCAAACATAGATCATAATTCCTCTCTAATTTAAGAGATTACCTTTTTTGAGATATTATGATTGAAAATATCCATAACCTGTAGAACCCATAAGTCTTCTGGTGATGAGCCTCTAAAATGTTACTAGGCTTATCCTCAAATGACAGACCATGTCCTGTATCAATCAAAAAAGCAAACACCTTTCCCAGTTATCCCTCCACCCACTCTTATCTGAATCTAATTCAATGCTTCTTCTCCCCAATTCCTAATAATCTGTGCCTTCACGAATAATCATCCTGTTATTTACCAACTCCTCTTCAACATAAATCCCTCCCTTTAACATTTTTCTTCTCTTTTGACACTCATAGAAATCTAGATTTTCTCCAGATTATTTTATCATTGGCCACCCTTGCCAGTATCAATTGCTCTTTTTCTCATTTGGTCACACAGTGGGATCCAAAAAGAAACTAGCCTGCTCTACTTCTTACTACCATTTCAGACTCAATCTCTCCTGCCATAATTGTATAAATATTTCTATTTTTCCCAAAAGGCCCAACAGAGTTTTAATTAGTTGTATATATCATTCTTTTCACATCTTTGATACTGTGTTTTGCTGACCTCCTGAACAATTTTCCTTCTTTATCATGAAAAACTGGCTCAGTATTCTCTCCATCCCAACTCCTATTCCTGCCTGATGTCCCCTTAAGTATTTTAATTCATTAGCTTCTTCAAATCTTAAGACCAACATTTTCTCACTGCCTCAGTTACCACAAAGTTATATATCCCTTGGATTTCACCATCACCTCAAGTTACCTCATTTCATTGATCCTAAACTCTGAAGTTCCTAGTCTGATAATTATCTACAATCAATTTTTCCTTCAGCTTCAGTCCTCTTAAAAAACATTCTTCATTCTCACTCCAAACTCCATCCCCTATTTCCATCCTTGTCCCTCCAGTCCATCATTTCTGTTTTATTTTCACTTTCATCTCTTCAGTCTTGACTCTCTAATCAACCTGTTCAAATTTTAATTCCTTGATGTACTTCCTACTGCTATTCACATATTGCCAATTATCAGTCTTGAATGGTCCTAACCATCCCCATTCCTCATTCCTACTGCTGAGGTGATGAGTGATACTAGAAGTCAAGCATCTATCACAACTGGGTCCACAACAAATTCTTTATTTTTGACATTATGTGGGTCTTCACTATTTCAGAACAATCATCTGTGATTGACTAGTATGTTTCTACATAGGGGACACTTGAAAATTTCACTTCTCTCAAGTCCCCCAATCAGTACTACACTCCCTCCCTGCTTCTTAGCAAATATCACATTTTTCCTTACTGAAAGAATCAAGGCCAACCATCCTAAGCTTTTTCTGTCTGACTCAATTTCTCAAAACCACCCTAAATATTTACACCTCTCTACATTCTTTGCTATAGTTGCTGAGAAAGAATTAGTCATTTTTTAACCTAAGATAAACTTAATCTGTGCCCTTGAGCCAATCCCCAATCATTTTCTTTAAGAGGCTGCACTTTTGATCATTTTCAATTTTTTACATCTTCTCTATTTCTCTCAATTGCTTCCTTGTTATGTACAAGTGTTTGTATATTCTGCAAATGCATAAATTGTATACATTCAACCACCTTTTTTTGTTGTATGGTCTCTATTCCCCCAGCATCTCTGATATTGTATTTTCCTTTTTTTCCTCCAGCCAATCCCCTGAACTGAAATATCAACCCACTCAAACTCCTTAAATATTAATGTTCTGTAGATATTTGCTAGACTTTAATAGCAATATATTTTATATTTAATGACAACACATATATAATTACATGTAATTATGCATATGTGTGTTTGTGTGTGTGTGTGTAATAGTAATCACTAAGGAGTCACAATGGATACAGTACTAGGCCAATAGTTAGGAAGACCTGCATTCAAATCTGGCCTCAGATGCTTACTAGCTGTGTGACACTTAGGTAAGTCATTTAACTTTATTTGTCTAAATTTCCTCTTCTATAAAATGAAGTAGAAAAGAAAATGGCAAACTACTACAATATCTTTGACAAGAAAATCCCAAATGGGGTCACAAAGAAACATGACTGAAATGACTGAACAACAATGACCCGTCCCGCGGGTCTCGAGCTAAGGGTGCCTGAGATCTCGCATAGGCCTGTGAGCCAAAAGGCTGGGGAGGCTTCAACCTGGGGATGGGCTGTGAAAGGAAAGAATGGAGACCACTCTGTGTAGGGACAGAATAGCTCGTTTATTGAGGCATAGTACAGGGTTTATATACATTGTATATCAAAGTAAACTTTCATATAACAAAGGATGTAACATCTGTTGACCATTTGTCAGGAAATTGAATAAGGGGAGGGATGTGGTATATGTGTGACTTCCTGAAGCAGGATGCCTGCTTGACACTTTCTTGAGATAATTGATCGTATCTGGCTTCCTGGTATGCACTTTTTGGGGGCAGGGGTTTGGTGATGTTTATTAGACCTCTTGCTGGTATGCACTTTTTTGGGGGGCAGGGGTTTGGTAGACCTCTTTGTCTCTAACAGTCTCTTTGTCTCCAACACAACAAAATATTATACATACATATATATATATACACACATATACATGCATACATACAGAGAGATGTATATATGTATATATATATATGCATACATTATTTATATCTATATTCATATACATTTTATATCCATATTTATGTATATTTAAATTTATATATTATATTTGTATATATAATTTATATGTTTTATATATTTTATCCTCCTCTTAGTGATTTTAGCTGTTCCCATAGTATCAAGTATCATCTATATATAAGTAAGTTCTAAATCTGTACATCTAGTATTCATCATTTTCTTAGATGCTAGTTCTAGATTGCCCACTGAGTGAGCATGTATACCTTAATGTTCCATCAGTATCACAAACTCAATATTTCAAACTCATTATATTCCATGACTAGCCTCATTTATATACTACACATTTTCTTATTTATGTTGAAGGTACTATCATCTTTCCAGGTAACCAGGTTCATGATATAAAAGTCACACCTGACTCCTCTTTTTGCTCCTTCTATCCAACCAGGGCCAAGTTTTGCCAATTGTATATGTATAACTAGTTCCCTTATCTCTCTCTATGATAGTTCAGACACTTAACAAACTTCACCTGGACTAATTGGTCTCCCTATTTCCTTACTAACCCTTTCTAATACTTCTTATACACCCAAATTCCCATGGATCTATGATTTCGTTGATGTAGACATTCCCTCCAATAATGCAGATTTCAGCTCATCCCTGACTTTCAATCCTATGCAACTCTCTTTCAGGTTCTATTCATAAATCTACCACACTGTGTCCATCCAGTATATTCAGGGTCTTTTTACAATCATTTGACATTGTAGAGATATTAATTAATTAATTTGGGGGGGTATCATTCTCACTTTGTAATTGACCCCTATTCTCTCTCTCTCTCTCTCTCTCTCTCTCTCTCTCTCTCTCTCTCTCTCTCTCTCTCTCTCTCTCTCTCTCTATATATATATATATATATATATATATATATATATATATATATATATTTGCTGAGGCAATTTAAGTTAAGTGACTTGCCCAGGGTCACACAGCTGGGAAGTGTTAAGTGTCTGAGGTCAAATTTGAACTCAGGTCCTCCCGACTTCAGGGCTGCTGCTCTACCCACTGCGCCACCTAGCTGCCCCTCTAGCCATATATTTTTGATGAAATATGGTACATCACTTCTCCAAAGTACCTTTGCTCTCGTGGGTATTAAAATCCATCAATTTAGAATTTTAAACAAGACTATTGGAATGTTATAAATTTGAGAGCTGAATGGTAGCCCAGCACATAAAGAATCTCCTCAATAAGTGAGAAGTGGTCATCTAGGCTCTGCTTAAGATCACCCAGGAGGAAAAATGTGCCATCTCTCAAGGCAGCTCATTCCATTTTTATACAGCTCTAATTGTTAATATGATTTGTCTGTTTTTCTGAATCAATCCTAAATTTCAATTTTTATACCTTTAACCCTTATTTCCTGACTTTTCCTAGTGGAGCCAAACAGTACACATCTAGTACTTCTTTCGCGTGACAGTCTTTCAAATACCTGAAAATATCTATCATTTCTTTTTGAGTCTTCTCTTCTCCAGGCTAAATATTCCATTTCTAGAACCTATATTAGACATAAAGTCTTCCTTCCTCTAGAGGAGATCACACTTCTCTACAAATGTAGAATCTTATCTTCAAAGTCCTTCTTGAACTATAATACCTGGAACTGAACATACTGTTCTAAATGAAATTTAATAAAGGGAGAGTGCAATAGAATTATAATCTTTTTATTCCTGGGAGCTATATCTCTCTCAATGCAGCCTAACTTCACAGTAGATTTTTTTAGGGGGGGCGCTATCAAACCACACTGCTGACTGATACTGTGGTCTTTGTAGATGTAATGTATCTTGCTGATGTCTATCATAAAGCCCTCCATTATGCTTTAGATGACCCACAACTTCACTTTTGAAGAATTCAGCCTTCTTTGACTCATCTGATATTTAATATTACTAGAACCACATACAATGAAAAAGATAGACTTTAATTTGAGAGAGAAGCATGGGATTATTCAAAGAACTGTCACTTTTCCCAAAAGTAGCCCAATCTGCTCTGCTTCTTCTGTTCCATTCAAGTATGCGGTCACTATCATTCATGAAGAGTTCTATTATGCTGCCCCTTTGAATGACATCTCATATTCCAGATAATAGACATTCTTTATCTACTTGGTTGGGTACAGAAACAAGGAGTCAAAGGTAATGGTAAGACTGTAGACCTATGAGACAATAATAATGGTAATATATTCCACAAAAATATGAAATTTGGAAGAGAGGTGGGGTTTAGAAAAAAAGATAAGGGAGGGAATAGTTGGGCATTGAGTTCTATTTTGGCCATGATGAGTTTGAGATGTTTGTGGAGAATACAGTTTAAAATAAACAATAGGAACTTTATGTGTAAAAATATTTATAGCAGACATTGCATGGTAGCAAAATATTGGAAATTGAAGGGATACCTATCAATTGGGAAATGACCAAACAGGCTGTTGTATTTGAATGTATTGGAATACTATTGTACAATAAAAAATGAGAAACAGGAAAATTTCAGAAAATCTTAGAAAGGTTTGCGCAAACTGATGCAAAAGGAAACCAAGAAAACAATGTACACAGTATTAGCAACATTGAGTGATGACCACCCATGAATGACTCAGTTCTTCTCAGCAACACAATGATCCAAGACAAGTGCAAAAGACTCATGAAGGAAAATGCTATTCACAGCCAGATAAAGAACTGGTGGACTCTGAATGCAGATCAAAACATATATTTTTCACTTTTTTTTTCATGTTTTTTTTCCTTTTGATTTCTTCCTTCTTTCACAACTGTAACTAATGTGGAAATGTTTTGCATGGTAATACATGCATAACCTATATTGAATTGCCTACCATTTTAGGGAAAGAAGAAGAGAGGGAGGGAGGGAGCAAAATTTGTGATTCAAAATCTCATTAAAAATGAATGTTAAAAATTATCTTGACATGTTATTGGGAATAAGATGAAATACCATGAAAAATAAATTTTAAATAAAATAAAATATCCAATAAGGAGTTGTTCAAGAGAGCTACTAGGCTTGGCATATAGATCTGCATAAAGAAGATAAACTTGTAAGTTCTTACATTTATTTGTGAATGAGTGAGCAAGAATGGGTTTGAAGAGCATGAAAAAATTATAGCTAAGGTCCAAATACAATAATGTCACCAAATGCCTGGAGTTATTGGTTTTAATCCTGTTATGATCTGATGACCATGTAAGCCAATGTAAATGATCTTCAAAATCAATCAAGATAAATCTAAACCTGATGTTCTCATGATTCCACATAAGAATACCAATTCTTTTCTTTGGTATTTAGATGTAGGAGGGTAGATAGGACAGCTTACCAATCTTATCTTATATTGGGCAGGCATCTCACCAATATTTTTTCATTTATCCAAACAATTCTTCTCTGAGGAAGAACAAAACAACACACGTAGGTCAGATCAGTGTGTGAGCTCAAAATTTCAAGTTAAGTACTAAGCCATTAGCACAGCAAGAAAAACATTAAATAGATGTTAGAGAGTTGCAGAAAATAATTTTTAAAATCTTTTTAGAGCCAACCTTTCACAAGCCTACGGGGCAGAATTGGCAGTAGTTCAAAGGTGTTCAATGCGTACATACTATTACAGATTTAAAACAGTCTGCAAAGATGACTAATGGAATAGCTCTCTAGGGATCCCACCAAACTTCATTTTGTAATTATATAAGACAATTTGGAAATATGCTCATTTAGATCACAATAATATATGTAGTGGTGCCATTAGAAACACACGAAAGAATGTCTCTTTGACAATATATTAAAACATAGTCATTTTTCTTGTATGCCTTAAACTAAATATTGTGGGGAAAAGTAACCTGGTCAATGGAATAAGCATATGTTAAATATGATGGAAAGTTCCAGACTTTGACTACATTTAAGAGAAAGAGACAGACTTCTCCAAAAATTGAATGTAAGTCTTGTCTCTGCTACTAATCAACTATGTGACTTTGAGGAAGTTACTAATCTCTGAATTTCAATTTTCTCATCTATAAAACAGGAAGTATGACACTTGTTCTAAGAACCAAGAGATCATTGTACACTATAACAGCAATGCAGTATAGTGATAAATGTGAGTAATATCAATTCTCAACAATGAAACACGATCCAAGACAATTGTGAAGGACTTATGATAAAAATGCTATCCACTCCAGGAAAAGAACTGATAAAGTGTAAATCAAAGAATACTCTTGTTTAAACTTTATTTTTCTTGAGGTTTTTTGGGGGGTATCTATTTTTTTCTTTTGAAACATGGCTAATATGAAACTATTTGTATGATTATACATGTACAATCTTTATAAAATTTCTTGCCTTCTCAGGAGAGGGAAGGAAGGAAGGGGGAGAAAGAATTAGGAACTCAAAATTTTAAAAAAAAAAAGAATGTCATAATTATTATTGCATGTAATTACAATAAATAAAAGTTTAAAATTCACTTAAAATAATACTTGCTCTGCTTACCACCATATATATATGTGTGTGTGTGTGTGTGTGTGTGTGTGTGTGTGTGTGTGTGTGTGTGTGTGT
>JAJPUD010000549.1:332222-356645 GCA_023553655.1 Myrmecobius fasciatus
TGTGTGTGTGTGTGTGTGTGTGTGTGTGTGTGTGTGTGTGTGTGTGTTGTTAGGCTCAATGGTCTCATGATTAGGAATTTAAAGTATGCTGTAACTATAACTCATTATATAAATGTAGGATATTAGCACTTTTGCAGCAGGAAGTTAGAATGAAAGTAGTTGCCCAGTCAGTCATTCAGTCAACAAGCATTTATTAAACACTTACTATGCACCACAAACTGAGCTAAGGACCAAAGATAGAACATAGTCAAAATGAAATTATTTCAGGATATGAACAGGCAGTTTCCCAATGAAGAAATCAAAACAATTCATAGTCACATAAAAATGCTCTGAATCATGATTGATTAGAGAAATGCAAACTAAAACAAGTTTGAGATATTTTACTCCTACCAGATTGGCTAAAATAATTGGTGGGGAGAGTGACAAATGTTGGAGAAGATGTAGAAAAGTTGGGATATTAATTTACTATTGGTAGAACAGTGAACTAATTCAACAATATTTTTTAACTATAAGATAATTTTTTAATATATTCTATGGTTTCTTAAGATTCTAGTGAATTTACAAGTTATTAGAATTGCATTTTATGCAAATGAAGGTGGCCTAGCTATATTATACTTAAAATTATATTATAAAGCAATGATCATCAAAACCATTTGGTACTAAGAAATAGAGTAATTGATCAGTGGAATAGGTTAAATTCACAAGTCACTATAGTCAATGACTATAGCAATCTAGTGTTTTATAAACCCAAAGACCCCAGCTTTTGAAATAAGAACTCAGTATTTGACAATAATTTCTGAGAAAATTGGAATATAGTACGGCAGAAACTAGGCATTTACCAGCACCTAACATTCTATACCAAGATAAGGTTGAAATGAGTTCATGATTTAAACATCAAGAGTGATTTTATAAGCAAATTAGAAGAATAAATGATAGTCTTTTTCTCGGATCTGTGGAGAAAGGAGGAATTTATGATCTAAGAAGAACTAGAGTACATTATGAAATGCAAAATGAATAATCTTTATTATATTAAGTTTAAAAAGTTTTATACAAACAAAACCAATGCAGACAAGATTAGAAGGGAAGCAGAACACTGAGGGGAAAAAATTACATCCAAGGGTTCTGATAAAGGCCTTATTTCTAAAATATATAGAGAATTGACTCAAATATATAAGAATTCAAGCTATTCTCCAATTGACAAATGATCAAAGGATATGAACAAATGATTTTCAGATGAAGAAATTAAAACCAATTTAAGTCATATGAAAAAATGCTCTAAATCACTATTGATCAGAAAATTGCAAATTCAGGCAACTCTAAGATACTACTATACACCTCTCAGATTGAATAAGATGACATGAAAAGATAATATTAAATGCCGGAAGAGACATGGGAAGTTGTGAACTAATTCAACAATTCTGGAGAACAATTTAGAACTATGCCCAAAGTGCTATCAAACTCTGCAGTCTTTGACCCAGTCTCTACTGGGCCTGTATTCCAAAGAGATCATAAAAAAAGGAAAAGGCCCCACATGTGCAAAGATGTTTGTAGAAATTCTTTTTTGTGGTGTTAAGGAACTGGAAACAGAGTGGATGTTCATCAGTTGGAGAATGGCTAAATTAAGTTATGACATATGAATGTTATGGAATATTATTGTTCTATAAGAAATGATCAGCAGGATGATTTCAGAAAGGCATGGAGAGATTTACATGAATTGATGCTAAATGAAGAAGGTAGAACCAAGAGAGCACTCTACACAGCAACAACAAGATTATGTGGTGATCATTGCAATAATCCATAATTATTCTGATGTACTTGGTTCTTTTCAACAATGAGGTGATTCAGGTCAATTCCAATTGACTTGTGATGGAGAGAGTAATCTATATTCAGAAAGAAGACTGTGGATACTGAATGTGGATCAAAACATAGTATTTTGTTTTCTTTCTCATTCTTCCCTTTTTGATCTGATTTTTCTTGTGCAGCAAAATAAGTGAAGAAGAAGTGTACATGCTTAACATATATTGGATTACTTGCTATCTAAGGGAGGAGGATTGGGTAAAGGCAGGAAAAAAATTTGGAATACAAGGTTTTGCAAGAGTGACTGTTGAATATTATCTTTGCATATATTTTGAAAATGAAAAGCTATTATTTTAAAAGAGAATTGCATTTTATTATTTTCACATTGAAAACTGAATATTTACATTATTATTTATATCTATATATGCATATTTTTTAAGTTTTTTAAAATTATCTTGGTACAAAAGTTTCCCATCTTGCATAAATTATTATTCAAGAAGATTTTTTGTTGATCATTTTCACAATTAATTGTGTCCCTTATGCTATACATATGCTTGCCAAACCTTTCATCCAGACAGAAAAGGACTATAACAATAACAGTGAAATATTGAGGGATGAGGAAAAACATTTAATCATGTTCAAATAAATTGAGGCTTATAGGCCAAGGTGTACATGTGGGATTTTTGTTTATTTTCTTCTTTTAAAAAGAATTTCAAAGCTTCAAAGTTGGAATTTTTGGAAGCTTCATCAGTTGAATATCTGATATACAGTTATCATTTATGTGTAGTGCACAATAATTTAGTGTTTTATTTATTTTAGCAAGTGATATTTAATTGCAATCATCCTTCAAGCTGCATTTTTTTTCATCACTTAATACAATGCTAGTAAATAACTTGTAGAATGCTTGAAAACATATCAATACACTAAACTTCATAAACCTTCCATAGAATTAAAGTGGTATAAAAAATAAGATGAATCTGCCTTCCTGAGTTTATTGAAGATGAGAAACTGTTTAGCAGAATTTCTGGTTGCTGATTAATCAAATGAAATTAATGACAAATTGTTGGTTGTAATCAAAAGTTGCATACTTCATTGGATCTTTTAAATACCTTTATTGAGTACCTACTGATTTAAAAATTCATCTGAGTACTATTTTGGTTTCATCCCATCAATTTTGGTATGCTGTCTCATCATTCTCTTTAATGAAATTATTGATTCTTTCTATGTGCTTTTGACCCACTTATTCTTTGGGATTACATTATTTTGTTCCAAGTTAATTTTTAATCTATCTCTCTACTGCCCTTTGTTAAATGTAATTTTATGGCATTATTGTCTAAAATGAATACATTTAATATTTCTGCCTTTCTATATTGGATTTTCAGATATTTAAGTCCAATTACATGGTCAATTTTTGTGTATGTGTTGTGTGCTGCTGAGAAAAATGTAGATTTTTTCTGTTTCCATTCAGTTTTCACCAAAAGTTTTTCATATCTAACTTTTCTAATATTCAGTTTATCTCCTTAATTTCTTTCTTGTTAATTTCTAGTTGGATTTATTGACTTCTGAAAGGGAATAATTGAAATCCTATTTTTTTCTATTACTTCCTGTAACTCACTTAACTATGCTTTAATAATGAGGATGCTACATCAATTAGTTCTGACATGTTTAGTATTGATATTGCATCATTGTCTATGTTACTTTAATAAGACATAATTTTCCACTATCTTTCTTTTAATTAAGTCTATTTTTGCTTCCATTTTGTCTGAGATCAGGATTGATACCCCTGCTTTTTTTTTTTTCAGCTAAAGCATTCAGCTTCTGGTTCATCCTTTTATCTTTACTCTGTGTATGTTTCTATTTCAAGTGTATTTCTTGTGGCATTTGTAGTATTTTGATTTTCAATCCGCTTTTCTTTCTGCTTCCACTTTATGGGAGAGTTCTTCGCATTCACATTCACAGTTATGATTAATATCTATGTAATTTTCTCCGTCCTATTTTTCCTATTTTATGTCCTCTTTCTCCTTTCACCTTGTCTCTCTTCAGAAGTGTTTTGCTTCTATCACCTTCCCTGAGATGCCCTCCCTTCTTTCAATTCCCATTCCCCCTTTACTTAATTTCCTCCTCCCTACTTCCCTATTGGTTAAGATATATTTCTATATTCATCTTATTCTATGAATTATTCCTTCTTTGAGCCAATATTAATAAAGCTTCTCATCTTCCCTTCCACCTTAATATGTTTTAATGCCTCTTTTTGTGAAATAATTTATACCATTTCTCCTCTTTCATCCTTTCGCAACCACTGTACTCCTTTTTTTCATTTTAATTTTTTGTCATTGCCTCAAATTCACCTAGCCTCTATCTATCCCTTCTAGCTATACTATTAGTGATAACTTTAAAAAATTGCCAGTATAATCTTCCTATGCACAAACATAAACAATTTAGCCCTATTTAATACTTTATTTTCTTTTATCTTTTTTTAATCTGTTCATGCTTTTATTGGGTATTGAGATTGGAGATCAAAATTTTGGTTTAACTTTGATCTTTTCATGAAAGCTTGAAATTCTTCTATTTCATTGAATAACCCTTTTTTTCTTTGATGTATTATACTTAATTTTACTGAGTAAGTGATTCGTGGTTGTAGTTTTATCTCCTTTGCCTTCTGCAATATTATGTTCCTTGCTACAGCTGCCAAGGCCTGTTCCTTGGAGATGTTATTTTGGAATGTTTTTTTCTGAGGTGATAAATAGATTCTTCCAAAGCCTGTTTTATTCTCTGGTTTCAGGATATCAGAGCAGTTTTCTTTGATACTTTCTTGAAAGATGCTGTCCAGGTCCTCCTTTTCATTGTGACTTTCACGTAGTCTAGTGCTTCTGATATTGTCTCTCCTGCATCTATTTTCCAAGTCAGTTGTTCTCATGAAAAAAAAAAAAAAATTTACATTTCCTTCCATTTTTTTCCATTCTTTTGAATTAGCTTTCTTGATTCTCAGAGAATCATGAGCTTTTGCTTGCCTAATTCTAACATTTAAGATGTTGTTTTCCTTAATTAACTTATGTACTTATCTTTTTGTCTAACTATTCTTTTTTTTTTTTTTTTTTGCTTTTTACTGAGGCAGTTGGGGTTAAGTGACTTGCCCAGGGTCACACAGCTAGGGAATGTTAAGTGTCTGAGACCAGATTTGAACTCAGGTCCTCCTGACTTCAGGGCTGGTGCTCTAACCACTTCGCCACCTAGCTGCCCCTTGTCTAACTATTGTTTAAGGAATTATTTTCTTCAGTGGGTTTTTGTATCTCTTTTTCAATTGACCAATTCTACTTTTTAAGCAGTTGTTTTTTCTTCTAAGCTATTGGCTTTTTTCATATTTCTCTGGCATCACTCTCATTTCTTTTCCCACTTTTTCTTCTACCTTTTTTATGTGATTTTTAGTTACTTTTTGAGATGTTCCATGAGTTTTTATTTTTCTGGGCTTGAGACTACTTCTCAATTTTCTTTGGGGTTTTGCCCAAAGGTGTTTTGACATTGTTATCCTCTTCTGAGTTTCTATCTTGATCTTCCCTGTCACCATAACATTTTATGGTCATATTCTTTTTTTTTAATTATTAAAACTTTTTATTTGCAAAACATATGTATGGGTAATTATTCAACATTAACCCTTACAAAGCTTTCTGTTACAAATTTTCCCCCCTACTCCCCACCCCTCCCCCAGATGGCAGGAAATCCACTACATGTTAATTATGTTAAAATACTTGACAAATTGAACATATGTATACATATTTCCACACTTATCATTGCTGTGCAAGAAAAATCTTATTTACAAGAAAGAAAAATCTGAGAAAGGAAACACAATGCAAGCAAACATCAATTGAGAGCATAAAAATGTTATGTTGTGGTCCACATCTCATATCCCTTTCTCAGGGTGTTTATGGCTTTCTTCATTGAACAATTAGAACTGGTTTGAAACATTTTATTGTTGAAGAGAGCCATTTCTATCAGAATTGATCATCATATAGTATTGTTGTTGCCATGTACAGTGATCTCCTGATTCTGCTCATTTCACTCAGCATCAGTTCATGCAAGTCTCTCCAGACCTCTCCGAAATCGTCCTGCTGGTTGTTCTTACAGAACAATAATATTCTATAACATTCATATACCATAATTTGTTCAGCCATTCTCCAACTGATGGGCATCCATTCAGTTTCCAGTTTCTAGCCACTACAGAAAGGGCTGCCACAAACATTCTTGCACATGTGGGGCCCTTTCCTTCCTTTAAGATCTCTTTGGGATATGAACCCAATAGAAACACTGCTGGATCAAAGGATATGCACAGTTTGATAACATTTTGAACATAGTTCCAAATTGCTCTCCAGAATGGTTGGATCCATTCACAGTTCTACCAACAATGTATCAGTGTCCCAGTTTTCCCACATCCCCGCCAACATTCATCTTTATCATTTCCTGTCATTTTAGCCAATCTGACAGGTGTGTAGTGGTACCTCAGAGTTGTCTTAATTTGCATTTCTCTGATCAATAGTGATTTGGAGCATATGGTCATATTCTTTTTGCTTTTGTTGTTGCTTCTGTTGTTTGCTCATCTTTTTCCTTTTTTAAAAATTTCAGCTCTACTCTGGAGTAAAAAAGGAACTATCCTGGGGCTACATTAAAGCATGTGGCAATCTTGCCACTGGTGGCTGCCTATTTGTAGTGCTAATATACATTGGGGACCCAGTGGTTACCTGTTTGCTTATTCACCTATAGGGCTATAGTAGCATTTATCTGTTTTCTTGAGCTTACACTGAAGCACATGTAAGTGTAACTGTTGAAGGATGTCTGTTTGCTTAGCATGATGCTGAAGCACAAGGTAGCTTTTCTAATTCAACCATTTTGGGGAGCAATCTATAATTAAGCCTAAATTGTTATTAAACTACCTATATCTTTTGACCCAGCAATACCATTATTAGGTCTATTTCCAAAGATAATTAGGAGAAAAGGAAAATTACCTATATGTTCTAAAATATTTATACATGTGGGGATACATCAATTAAGGAATGACTGAGCAAGTTATACTATATGTATGTACATGATAATAGTAATATATATGTATATAGTATATGATAATAGAAAACAATATTTTCTCAATCATTATACATTTAAGTTACATTTAAGATGTTTAGTTTTCTCTTTTTTAAAAATATGCAGATATTCAAGGAGTGCCTTTAAATGGGGTGGAATAAGGAATAATGTCATTCATCAATGGATAAAAATTATTCCAGAACTCCCTATATATTCTTACCCTCTCTCCAATGTCATGGAATCATACATTTAGAATCAAAGGAAATTTTAGAGAACATCTAGTCCAAACCCTTTATTTGACAAAGGAGAAAACTAAGATGAAGCAATTTGACTAAAGTCACATAGATACTAATTAACAGATGTGGAATTCTAATCTGATTTATTTTCTAAAACTAGCATTTTCTTTTTAAAATGATATAACTTCTATTGATGTTTTTATTATCCCACTGTTACCATCCTTCTGGTAACAAATTAGTATAGTTAAGCAAAATAAGTTAGTCCACTGACCATGGCTGGCAGCATCTATTTTATTCATGTTAGTGTCAAGAGATAGGATACTTACTTCCTCAGCCAGAAGTCTTTTGAAGTCACAATTGGTCATTGCATTGATGAGTGCTCTTTCAATGTTGCTTTCCTTTGATTACTATAATCATTATGTATATTTTCTAGTTCTGCTTATTTTGCTCTTCTTTGCCTCATAAATGTTTCTATGAATTCTTCACATTCTTAATTTATTATGGAATAGTAATTTATTTTGGAAAACTAATGTTCAAATGTTTTATGCCCCAATTCTTATATCAGTGAGTACCTGTTCCTCCCAATTCTTTGCTATTCCAAAAAGTGGTGCTATATATTAATACTTTTATTGCATATATGAAGCCTTTCCCTCAGTCTTTGATATCTTTGGGTCATAAGCTTGTTTAGTGGTAAATCAAAGGACGTGTACAATTTAGTCATTTTTTAATGTAAAGTTAAATTATTTTACAGAACAATTGGATCAATCCATATGTCTAATAGCAGTGTATTAGTGTATGTTTCTCCTCAAAATTCTATCAACATTTATCATTTTTGCCTTTCTTTTTCCTTAATTGAACTGAAAATTCAGTGGAATTAAAATTAACCTTTTGTTGTTTAATTTTCATATATTCTGCTATTGATGATTTGAAATGCTTTTTTTCCAGCTGGTTGTTGATTAATTATAAGATCTCTTCTGAAATCGGTTGCATGTATCCTTTGATTTTGGAATTTATCATAATCACATTTTAAAATCAATTCTCAATAGCGTGAATTTGAATTTTCATCATAGATATTGAATTTTCTTCCAATTAACTGGTCTATTTCTAGTTGTAGGGAATTTCTTGTGCAAAAGCTTTTCAATTTTTCTGTGACTAAAATTGCTTATGTTATCTTCTATGAACACTTTTATCCTTTGTTTAGTTAAAAATTCTTCCTTGAAGTACAGTTGTTTTTCCTCTTCTTAATTATGTCATCTTTTATATTTAAGCGAATTGTCCATTTGTAGGTCATTGTAGTATATAGTGTGACAGGTTCAGCTAACCTTAATTTCACACAATTTTTTTTCAGTTTTTTTCCTAAGTTTTTGTTAAATATAAGACAATTCTTATTCTAGTATTTGGTGCTCTTGGTTTTGTCAAACACTAAGATTTTATGATATTTTATTGCTTCTGGTCCTTATCTACTCTGTTATATCAATAAACTTTTTTATTTTTTTAACCAATTACCCAATGGCTTCATGGAGAATATTTAATTCTATTTATTTTAGTTAATTCCCTTTTTATTCTTTAAGATGAATTTATTGTGTCTAACTTTATAAAATAATCTTTGGACATTTGAATTAACATGTCACTAAGTAAAGTTAATAAATATGATAGTTTAGTGCAATCCAACTATGAGCACTTCTCTAATTATTTAATTCTTTGCTTTCCTTGCCAAAATTGTTTCAGTAAAACATTATGCCATTTGCAAAAAGAGATCCTACAAACTTTCTACTGTTAATTATACCTATAATTTCTCATTTTTCCCTATTTCTGCTATAGCTAGCATTTCAAACCAAATCAAATAATCACAATGATAAGAGACATTCTTATTTTACCTTACTCTTACTGCAAAAGTTTATACATTTTCTCAACTACAGATAATAGCAATGTGATGTCATGTTAACAAATAATCTCCTTATTCCTATGTTTTTAAATATTTTAATATGAATGAATGCTATATTTTGTCAAGAATTTTACATCTATTGATAAGTGTACAATTTTTAAATTATATTATTAATACAATCTATTATTTTATAGATGCTCTAATATTATTTTGCATTATTGTTCATAAATCCAACCTGTTATTAATGAATCATTGCTTGCATAATATATTAACAGGCTCATTTTGTATTTAATTTTATACATGTGCATTTACATTCAATAATGATACTTGTGTATATTTTCTTTCTTTAATTTATCTCTCCCTGGTTTTTTATTGACCATCCCGATCGTTTTTTTTTTTTTTTTTTTTTTTTTTTGAGGATTTGCTGAGTGCATTCCATTTATACATTTTGGTATTCATTTAAATTTTACTAATTGTTGTTATCAAGGTAAATATCCACCTAAAGTTCTGAAAATTATTGAAAATGGCATTATAGATCATGTAATACAATGTTATTGTTATCTACATTAAGACACTAAGACTCAGAAATATGAAGTAACTCATTCAAGATCATAGAATTAGTTGGCTAAAAGCCTGATTTGAAATTTCATTAAATGATAATTTTTTTAAAATTGTTAGTGTTCTTTCCTTCCTCAAGTTATCATATCTATCTGCACTTGTGTTGTATCCTCAAATGAAATATCAATTCCTTGGAGCTGGAAATGTTTTCACTTTTGTCTATGTATTCTGAGATCCAGGTCTCATCTGAAATACATACTTAATAAATATTAGTTCAATTTATATTGAGGAGAAGATTGTTGCTCAGATAGATTGGACTAAATAGTTTTTGGGGTCTCTTCTAACTATGAAATATCCCTATAACTAACCAGATGGCAAACTTATAAAACCAATTAATTGTTCTAATTAAAGTTCTTCAAAAATTGAACAAGTATGTCTAAAAAATACGTCAGTGTATGAGAAATTAGTCACAAATGAACAAACACTATGCATAGCTCTGAAAACCAATTAATATGTCAGGTCTAATTCACAGTTAGGCAAATAGTTTGAAATATTTGCAAAAGAAGCTACTTGGGAATTAACTCCCTTCAAGAGTTTTGTTGAGCTCAGTCAATTCATCTTATTCTTATGGGAGATTTCATCAAAGATAGAGTTGCCTTTTCTGCAACCTACTTAATAGCCTGAGGGAAAAGACTACATTGTAAAATGTTCCTGTATAGCAAGAATCCAAACACTAGAAGGTATCTTAAGAACTCACATTGGGCCCAGAATAACTTATCAAGTCAACTTGCATATAAATGATTCAAAAGAAATTATAGTCTTTCCTATGCTTAAAGATGCCAGAATACAATAATTCCACATCTTCTTTTGGTATCATAAGCCAATGATTCCCCAAGCATATTAATCAGTTCTTTCATTCAAAGATCCTGCTGTAATTTAAAGCCATTTCTTTATTTCTGTGACTACTGAACAACTAAGAACAACTTTCTCTGCATTAAAAATAAATTTAGTAAATTAATAAGTATTGCACAAATATTAGACACCTAAACTAAAAAAATAAGATATAATAATTGCAAGCAACCCAATTTAAAAAAGAAAAATCAAACAAGGTAAAAATAAAATGCCAAAGGAAGTAGATAGAAGCAACCAAATGGATTTGTAGTGAAATCTATCAAACATTTAAGTGGCCATTAACACATTTTGTCCAATTTTATAAATATTCCCTTGTTAATTTGATTATAACACTAAGTATATAAATTAATTTAAATAATATCATGGCTATAAAATATGTTGTTTAAGATCCAGAGTAGAAACATTTTGAAAATCTTTATTTCATTCATAGTAATCATCCAAGACAAAAAAAAATATATCAGCTAAGAAATAGAAAAATATATCTCTATGAGGTAAACAGATTTTTAATTGAAATGTTTTGTATAAAATGATTCTCAAAAAATAGACAAGAAGATATTATACCAATTTTTTGTCATTATAGCAATGCCATCTTAAACCCAAACATGAAGGGATAAAGTAGAGAAAAATAATTAAGGGTCCATTTCACGAGTGAATAAAAATATTTAAATAAAAACATTTTGAGCATATATTCAGAAAACAATTAAAATTAAGTTGAATTTATACTAATGATGAAAGAATTACTCAACATAAAAGGAAATTAATATAATTAATAATATAAATTATAAAGATATCTAAAAACACATAATTAAATACAGAAAAAAAGAGTTTAAATAAAACTGATTATTCAATTACATTAAAAAGAAAAATCGCTTTGACAGGATATTTTTAACATAATTAAAAACATAATTTAAAACTAAGAGGTAACATTGTAATAAATGGCACAATAATATTTTATCAAGTTCATAGAACACAATTTGTTTAGCAATTCCTCAAAAAGTGAACAATAAAAAGAGAATAAAATTAAAGATTCAAATAGAGGCAAAAAGAAGAAAAGAATATTCCTACTTATAAATGGCATGATGGTTCACTTTAAAAGCCCCAAACAGTGAGAAAACTAATCAAGATGATTAAAACATTGAAAAAATGAACAAAGTAGTAGAGCATTTAATAATAACACAAAACATTGACAATTTTATATAATATTAAAAGACAAAATGAATAAGATAAATTCTATTCAAAACAACAAGATGCATAAATGATATAGAAGCTCGCTCATCAATATATAGACATGGTTTATATAACTACAAAGCGGAATTTTTTCTAAATTATACAAGACAAATAATTAGAGAGCTACTATTTGTAGCTAAATTATACCAATATTTTTAAAATATATGTAACATTCTTTATCTTTAAGGTTCCCCACCTAATTTGTACAGTTTTAATGATGTGTTTTGTTTTTACATTGCAAGCATTTGTGCATTATATTCATTTCATGAGAGAACTCTTGTAACAAAGAAACATGATTACATAAAATTAACAATATAGTGACCTCATCTGAAAGTCAGTGCAAAATTCCATATCTGTAACATCCCCACCACTGTTTTTGTTTTTGTTTTTTAACTTTGTCTCAACTAAAACCCTGCCTTCTACTAAAAGCCTTTCTAAACCCCTTTTTAACTCAAATGACCTCTCTTTCCGAATGATATCTTATTTATTTTATACATAGATAGCTTGTACATATTTGTTTGCTTGTTGTATGCCCTATTCAAATGTGAGGAACATGAAAGCAAAGACTGTCTTTTCTCTATTTTAGTGTCCCTGGTGTACTTAGTACAGTGCTTAGCACATAGTAGACATTTACTAAATGTTTGATTGACTAACAGAAATATATTTTTCTCTCCATCCCATCTGTCAAGGGTGGGGAGGGAGAGAAAAGAAAACCAAAATCCTTATAACAGATAACAATAGTCAATCAAATAATCTCTTCATTTTCTGCATGCATGCATGCACATACATACACACATACATACATACACATACATAACTCTCTTTCTCATGCATGTATATATACATATATATATATATATATATATAAAATTCAGCCTAAATTAATCATTTCTCTATGGATAGTACATCTCATCATTGCTCCTCTGGAATAATAATTGTAATAGTCATAATTTCTTGGACATTTTAAAGTTCTTTGTATTTACAATGTTATTGTATAATTTTTCTTCTAGTACTACTATTTCATTCTTCATCAGTTTAAAATATCTCAAATTAGCTATTTTATAATACTGATGGTAAACTATAAAGTATTCTCATCTTGGTAATTTCATTTTGCACAAAAGTTCATACGTCTTTATATATTCTACAGTTTATTTCTTATAGCACAATAATATTTTATCAAGTTCATAGACCACAATTTGTTTTGCAGTTCCTCAAAAAGTGAACATAATTTTAATTTTCAGTTTTTTAGCTACACCAAAGAGAGTTGCTATATTTTTATACATATAAATTTTTTTCTAATTTCTTTGATTTTTTTTGGAGGAAATGAACAATAGACCTAGTAGTAGGATAATTGAATCAAAGGATATGTAGCATTTTGCAACTTTTTGAGTATTATTCTGAACTGCTTTTCAAAATGAGTGTATTCATTCACAGGTTCCTCATCAGGACATTAATGTACTTATTTTCCTATAGCTCCTCCAGCATTATAATCATTTTTCCTTTTTTTTTCTTTTTCATCATCTTTATCAATCTGGAAGGTTTGAGGTAGAAACTTAAAATTTACTTTAATTTATATTTCTCCAATTAGTAATGATTTGAAGCATTTTTATGACAAGTAGCTTGATTTCTTTTCTTGAGAATCACATGTTTATATCCTTAGACTACTTATAATCTGAGAAATGGTTTTTATTTTTGCACATATAAATAAGATCTTTAGGTATCTCAGAAATAAATCCTTGGAAATAAGAGAAACTTACTGCAGATATTTTCCAGTTGTTTCCCTTTTAATTTTGTCTACATTAGATTTGTTTGTGCAAAAATCAGTTAATTTTTTTGTAATTGAAATTGTAATTTGAAATTGAAAAATGAAATTGAAATTATTTTGTAATTGAAATTTTATCTTCTGTGATTCTCTCCATTGCTTATTTGAAAACTTTTCTTTTATCCTTGGATCAAAAGGTCATTTTTTTGCCATGTTTATCTGATTTGCTTATGGTGTGACCTATTATACTTAGAATGTATAGCTGCTTGGAGCTTATATTAATATATTATGAAGAATCAGAAGGCACTTTTTAAAGAATGAACTATTTATATTCTAATGAAGAGGAGGGAATGTTAATAGAATTTTTTTCTTTTAATAATCCCACTTATACAGATATCATAGAGATAGTCAGTTGAGAGTGAAAACCTCTAGTTTTGTTATATTTTGAAGAGGCTATGAAAGGATAAAAGAGTAAGGTAAAATACATATTAGTACAAACTGAAATCTCTATTATTTATTTTAAAGAATATATTAATTTTATAAGAATTTAATAAAAATAACTTCTTTGCTTCTCTGTTCCTTTCAGAATATTTTTCTTTGCATTTTTATTGTTTTCAGCATGCATTGTAATTCTACTTTGTCACTAAATTTGTCTACATATCATGCCACATTTCTTTGCATTCTTCATATTTTTCACTTATTTTAGTATGTTAATATCCCATTACACTAAGTTTGAACATTATATAAAGCTTAGAGGAATATTTAGCATTTTGGGTAGAAGAATCAGGATACAGAAAGGACCTTGACAGGCAAAAATGATAAGCCAAACATACCTTAATATTTAATCACAGTAAAAGAAAAATCCTGTATTTGGGCTAAACAAATTCATCACCCTAGTATAATATCAATAGCATTTAATCAACTCAAAGCTCAACCATGGATCATAATAGCCAAAAAAAATCTTTTCCCCATTTATTCCACAGAATGGTGGATTTGTTACAACAGATCTGGAATATTGTTTTAAATTCATGATAATACATTTTATGATGGACATTATCAAGTTAGAGAATATTCAAAGATAAGAAATCCCAAAATTTTTCCAAGAAAAGATAAATTTAAAGTATTGGGATTGTATAGATTTAAGAGGATCAGACTTTAGGGGTGGAGTAAAAGTAAGAAAAGAAATTAAAATTAGTTCTATTTACCCCATTGGGAAAAACAAACATTAAGAAGAATATAAATTTTTAAAAGGCAGGTTTAGGTTCTTTATAAATTGTCCATTTCTCTTCCAGATTTCTGTCTGTCTCTCTGTCTCTCCTCTTTCCATCTCTTTCTCTTCTCTTCTCTCTTCTCTTCCCTTCTCTGTCTCTCTTCCTCTCTTTCTGTCTCTCTCAGACATACACTCTCTTTCTTGCTCTTTTTCTTTCTCTCTGTCCTCCTCTTTTCTCCTATTCTCTCTCTGTTTCTCTTTCTTTCTGTCAGTCTCTCTCTTTCTGTCTTTCTCTGTCTCTTTCTCTTTGTGTATTTCTCTGTGTATGTGTCTCTCTCTGTGTGTGTCTTCTCTCTCTCTGTCTCTCCATCTGTATGTCTGTCTGTCTTTGAAAATCTATATTATTTTCATTATTTTGATCAGAGTAGCTAAATCTTTCACTGCTGACCACTCTTACAATATTGCTGTTACTGTGTGCAACATTCTTCTCATTTATTCACTTTACTTTGTATGCATTCATATGTCTTTAAAGGTTTTTCTGAAACCATCCTACTTGCCATTTTTGTGGCATAATTGTATTCTATCACAATCATAAAACACAGTTTGTTCAGTCATTCTCCAATTGATGGGAATGCTGTCCAGTTCTAATCCTTTGCCCCCTCAAAAAGATATTACCATAAATGTTTTTTTCCCACAAATTAGGTTCTTTTCTCTTTACTTTGATCTTGTTGAAATTCAGATCTAGTAATGGTATTGAAAGATAAAAGGGCATGTACAATATGTAGCCTTTTGGATGTAGAATCAAGTAGCACTCCAGAATGCTTGGACCAGTTCACAACTCCACCAACAGTACATTACTATTCCAATTTTTCCACATTTGTAATTTTCTTTTTCTATCACATAAGCTAATCTAATAGGTGTGAGGTACTGTCCCAGAGTTTTTTTAGTTATTATTTCCCTAATCAATAGTGACTTAGAGATTTTTTCAAGTGACTATTGATAGATTTGGTTTTTCTTCTGATGACTGTTTATATTCTTTGATCATTTATTAATTGGGGAATGACTCAAATTTATATAAATTTGGCTCATTTATATATTTGAGAAAAGAGGCTATCAGAGAAATTTTCTGCAACTTTTCCCAGTTTCCTGCTTTCTTTCTAATTGCAACTATATTATTTTTGTTTGTGCAAAATCATTTTACATTCATATAATCAAAATTAGCCATTTGATTTTTACCATGATCCTCCCTATCTCTTGTTTGGTCATAAATTTTTCCCTTATGCATAAATCAAATACTTACATTTTTCAATGCTTCCCTAATTTACTTATGATATTACCTTTTATACCTAAATCACTGATCCATTTTGACCTTAACTTGGATGTGAGACATTGTTCTCTGCCTAGTTTCTGTCAAAGTACTTCCTAGTTTTCCTAGCGATTTTTGCCAAATTGTGAACTTGGATCTTTAGTTTTATCAAACACAAGATTACTATGGTAATTTACTACTGTGTTTTGTGCACCTAATTTAATCCACTAATCCAATTTCTTAGCTAGTACCAGTTTGCTTTCATGATTGCCATTTTGTAAATTTGACACCTAATACTGCTAGGCTGCCTTCCTTCACATTTTCCCCCCATTGTTACCCCAGATCTTCCAGATGAATTTTGCTGTTATTTTTTCTGCTTCTATAAGTCTCTGGTAGTTTGATATGGCACTGATTAATTAAATTAACTTAGAAAAAATTAAAATTTTATTATATTACTTCAGCCAACCCATGAACAATTAATATTTCTCCAATTATATAGATCTTTATTTGTGAAAACATATGTGAAAAGTATTTTGTAATTGTATTCATATAATCCCTGGTCTTGTCTTGACAAATAAACATACAAATATTATTTACTGCCTATAGTTGTTTTAAATATATTTTTTCTTTCTAGCTCTTTCTACTGTTTTATTAGTAGTATGAATAAGAAGACGATGTTCCTTCATCAAGGTTATGGTACTCCTGTCTTCTCTTTCCACTTGAGGTATCAGTAATAATTAATCTTTTGGGTATATTTATTATTCATCCATTAATCTTTAAAGCTTTCCCCTTTGTACTTCATACTCTAAAATATTCACAAAAATAACTCATCATTTGAAATTTCCCTCTGAGAATATTATTACTCATTTTTAATTTAATCAGTGACATAAATGGGAAGTGCCAGTATAATGGCCACAGATTCAAAAAGGCCTGGGTTCAAATACTGTCTTTCATACATACAGGCTATGTATCCAAGCCTAACAATGCTGAGGACAACTCTCTAAGATTATAAATTTCTGAGATGATGATTTACACTGGTAGTGGCAGCATCTTTATCCAGAAATTCCCAAAACCCATGGGAACTATTCTCATACCTATATCTGTTCCCTTATACCTATTCCTTAAAAGTTAAAATATAGAAGACATGAATCTCTAGGATGATATTACCTTTCAACTCATTCTTCCTAACCTTTTGCTGTCCCACACCAAGAAAAATCTTAACTGAATCAAAGAGAATATTTTTCTTCCAAATCCAAATCTAAATGTCCTTCAGCTTCATAGAAATGCTAGGTTCTCTTTCTGTCATTTTTTCTGATGTTTTTACTTGAACTGATTTAATTATCTTTTTCCCCCTCACTGCTTAAAGAAAAAAAAATCACTGGTAAGGACAAATCCTTAAAAATAATAATAATTTTAAAAGATGCACACAAAGACCTTCCACAGACATCCTGCTGATGCTTCAAGTAAATCTGACAGAAGTGTTCTATTTAGGGATAGTTCTGCTGATTTAGACTGTATTTTCTCATTTTTTCCCTACCTCCTTTTTTCAAGATCAGAGACATTTGCATGGAAACAAAGTCTGTTTCTTGAAAGATTCAAATTGTTCTGTCTCCTCATTCCCCACCTGAAATAATAATCTTCCCATTGAGGTATTATAATATTATTCACAGAAACCTATTTCTCCACTGAAATAGAAATCACAGATTTTTAAAACTGAATAAAACTTTAGAAACTAACTCAATTTCTTCATGTTTCACAAGTAGAAACTGAGTTTTAGGGAGATATCTGATTTACATCAAACTACACAGCTAACTAATTTACTAGGACTAGGACTAAAAGTCAAGTTTTCTGATGCTCTATTCAGTGCTCTACATATTACATCTTACTCCCTGTATCATTTCTCCCAATTACAAAAAACACTGACTACCCCACTTGTAAGAAACACAGAAACATCTTCACCAGGTTAAAGTGAGAAGCCCCAGAATACTCAACCCGCCTATGTCATTCTGTCAAAATAAGATGAGCAATAACATCCAGAAGTTCAATGGAATAGTTTTACTATCAACATTCCCAAGTATCTCATCTCCACATAAGTCAGAATCAGAGTTCTTTTTTCAATGCCTGGTCCTGCTCAATTCATAAGAATTCTATAAATATCCAGCAAAATTTACTAATTTATGCACCCAGTTCACCCAGGACCCAACCAAAGTTCACTTTCCCATTGGACTTGTTTCTATCCTTCCAAACTGTGCTTTACTGTGAGTCTGCCCTCTCAAAAGTCTCCTTAACTTGCCTTTTCTATTTCATTACATATTCTACATTTTCTATACTGAATTTTGTAATATAAAACCTGATTAAACCAGTACTAGACACCCATCAACACTCTCACTGTTGATCCAGAACTGGGGAAATCATATACCATACATAAAAGTGATTCTCTCATCTAGAAACATTTCCTGGGCTAAAATTTTCATGTAGAGCTGACTTGGGCACATAACCTAGAAAATCGATGAAGCCTGCCTCAAATAGGCTATTAAGATTTTCAAGGACAAGGAGTTTCCCTAAGAAATAAAATACTCTCAGCCCTTTGAAGTTCAACTCCCAAATTCAACATTTGTGCATCAGCAGATAATCACTTTTCTCTGGATGGATGAAGCAAAAATAGCCAAAAATGTAGAATACATATCTACAACTGTATTGCGAGAGCCATCAGAGGCCATGGCAGGACATATTTGATTCAATTATTTATTAAGCACCAGCTAAAATAAAAGGGACTGTGCTAAACACTGGGAATACATTTTTTTAAATGACCCAGTCTTTGTCCTTAAAGAGTTGGCATTCTACCAAGAACATATAGGATGTATAAATAACTATGATAGAGCACACATACTTTATTCCTGGAACCAATCTCTGAGAAGATAGTATTTCTCCTTATTTCATCACTGAGACTATCTTATCATCTTCAACTCTTTCAGATCTTCATCAGGAATCAGACAGGCAAACCCTGAAAATGGTTAGTGGAGGTGGGCACAAGAAATGCAGTGAAAGAGAGGAAGGTAAAACTATCTCTCTGCTGTCATTTTGAATTTCTTGCTACTATTGCCTATACTCTCATCCCTAGTATAAAATTCAGCCCTAGTTCTCAAACAAGGGGAATTAATTTCATTGTCCATTCTTCAGAAGTAAAATTGGTTTACTTTATTTATTTGGTTTACAAATTTAGTTATAAAATGGCTTATTTAAATAATTCAGAGAGCTGCTTCCTCTTAGTTATAATTTAATTTGCCTTGTAATTTACCTTATTCTTTTTCTGGTTAGTTTACTCTGCCTCAGATCATAAAAACCTGACAATGCATCTCAGAATTCCTCATGCCTCTTATATATCATATTTTCTTCAACTATTCTTCAATCCATAAACAACCATTATTTTGCTACCATAATTAAGTTCTGCCATGAATTTTTTTAGATATTGGACTTTCATTTCTGCCTCTGTCCTTTCCATGGCATATGTCCATTAGTAGAATCCTTAAGTCTAAGAATATGAGAAGCTTCTTTATTTTTTCTTGAAAAAAATTTTACTTTTTGTACAGAATAGTTGAATTAAATCACAAGACTACCAGTTAGGTATCAATATGCCTGTGTTCCCAAAGAATCTTCTACACTGTATCCATTTCATGTCATCATTGCCAATTTCCAAGCTATAAAGACAAAGTTTAAAATTGTTTTTATTTGCATTTTTCCTATTAATAGCAACTTGGGGCATGTTTTGAAGTGGTTATTAATAATTTTCTTTTCTTAAGGACTTCATTCTCAATTCTTTCTTCTCATAATCTTCTATTGCTCATAGAAATCTGAATTTCTTCTGATGGCTCCTTTTTTGTTAAATAGTCTATTAAATTTAGGTTTGGTTGAAACAAAGTCCTGAAAATCTGCAAGTTTGTTGACTGTCCATTTTTTTCTTTTGTTCAACATTATGGCTAGTTTTACTGATATGTTTTTGACTACAGACAGTACTTTTGATTGTTGATATATATTATTTCAGGACCTGAGATCTTTTATTGTGGCTTCTGATAAGCCCTGTATAATTTTAATTGTAGCTCCAGCATATTTGAATTGTTTTTTTTGTTGTAAGTTTGTTTTTTTCTTGTAAGATTGTCTCTTTGATCTGAAAGTTTTGAAATTTGACAATAATATTCCTGTATTTTCCTTGTAGCATCTCTTTGAGGTAGTGATCTGTGAATTTTTTCTATTTCTACTTTCTCCTGATGTTTTATCACTCCAGGACAAATTTCTTGGATTGTTTCCTGTATTATTGTGTTAATATTCTTTTTTAATAACAGCTTCCAGATAGTACATTATTTTGGGGGTTTTCTTTTCTTGATCTGTTCTCCAGATCTGCTGTTTTTCTTATAAGATCTTTCACATTTTGTTCTATTTTTTCATTTTTTTTATTTTGTTTTATTTCTTGGTTTTTTATAGCTTCATTGACTTTCCCTTACCCAATTGTAATTTTCAAAGAAATATTTTCTTTTTTAAGAGTGTGCACCTTCTTTTCTAATTGGTTTTGAATTGGTTAACTTTTTTCATAATCTTTTTTTTCTTGGATGGTTCTCATATTTATCTTATATCCATCTTAATCATGCCCAGAAGTTGTTAAGCTTGAGACCATTAGCTTCACCATCCCAACTTTCAACTGAATTTGCCTCAACCATCAGAACTTTAGCTATGGCTATGAACATAATACAAATTGGAATATGATCAGGCTAAGAAAAGATCCAGAAAATAAAAATAATAATAGCTAGCATTTGTACTACACACTAATGTTTGAAAAGTACTTAACAGTTGTATATGTATGGATGTGTATGTATACACCCTTCAAAATCTATAAAGAAATAAGAGATGGAGGGAATAAGATAAAGCATGATATAGAAGGGTATGTAGATTAACATAATAGAATAGAATAAAGTAAGTAGATTAATGAGAAAGGGATTAAGAGAGAAAGAAAGGTTGGGGGAGAAGATTTGGAGGGATTCTTGGGGCAGGCTAGGGTGGGGGGATATTAAGCAAAGCAAGGTGGGTGAAGTAAAGTAGAAGAATTAGCAGGAATAGGAAACAAAAATTAATACATATATATGTATGAGAGATGTATGTTTGTATAGATCTCTGTGTGTGTGTAAACATAAATATCTCTGTTCTTAACTGTAGCCCATTTGGGAGAGGTAAAGGGAAGGAAGGAGAAAAAAAGAATAAAGTAAAAAGTATACAGAAGAAAAGAGAAGAAAACATATAGTAAGGAAAGAAAATGAACAGTTCTTAATACAATGTGTTCTATTACTTTGAAATGAAAATTTATTGTTACATACTTTGAATTCTCGTGTTCTGAGGTACATATGACAATGTTTTCTTTTTCTTTTTCCTGTTTTCTATTTATTTTAAATTTTTAAAAAAAATTTTTTTAAGTACATTATATGTTATTTCATTGATCTGAACTCACTGTCTTTCTCATCCCTCAAGTCTTTTCTTCTTTTCAACTCTCAATTTCCTAATTATTGCTGGCAAGGATACTACCATCCTCCTGGTTCCCCATAGCCTTATCCCCTCTGACCTTTCTAGTCTTCTTACATCTTACTTTCCCTCAAATACTCTGTGATTAAGTGACACTGGCTTCTTTGCTGCTCCATCTACAAGACAATACATCTTTTTCACTCTTTATATCTTCTCGACTATCCTGGAATTAATTCATAGTAATCTCCTGGGAAAGACCTTAGCTTAAAAAGAACAAGGTCTCTCACTGCATCTAGGGACATAGCCAGTCATTTTGACCTACATCTTGCCATTGGACTCCAATAACTTGAAGACAAAGTAAAACTGATGACTTTTGCTTAACACTGTCTCACTTAAATCCAATTCATTTGCAAGTTAAGACATCATCCTTATCTTATCATTGATCATCTTTCAGAAAGAAGGACAAAAATTAATCTATGAATAGTAGTAACTGCCTCCTGGGAACCCAACTGATTAGTTCTAATTGGACAATGATGTCCATTTCATGTTCTTCCTCCTTGTCCTTCCCTTCCTCTCCTCCTCTTCCTTTTCTTTTTTCTCTGTTCACATAGTCATATGATGTTATTTCATGTTCTTCCTCCTTGTCCTTCCCTTTCTCTCCTCCTCTTCCTTTTCTTTTTTCTCTGTTCACATGAATAGTCATACCCTTACATGTGAGTGCTCTGTTCAAATGAGTATAAATTTTGACCTCTTACACTTCATAAGTTATTTTGGAATTTGGGGACTAGATTATTTTTTTCTTCTCAGTTTATTCTATCACTAAAAAATAATGGGACATAATTCTTTTGTATGATAGAGTTTTCATTTATTTTTTGAAATATAACTCCGAAAAACCTGGCTTTGATAAAGTCCATTGTGATTCAAATGGAGTTACAGGATCATATCATTAAACCCAAATTACTCTGGATTTCACTGATTGGCCAATAATAGGTTCCAGCTCAAGCCTCATTTGGTCATTGTTTGGGTTTTAATGGTTCAGAGTGAGTGTAAATATCAATTATTTCTATTCTGGCCAGAAACTCTAAGGGTCTTCCTTCTTAGATGAATGTTTTTCTAAAGCAAATTAAGACATCTTTTGCTTTAATTCTTCCCTACCATTTAATTACTGAGGCATCTCTTCAGATAAACTGAGACTAGCAAAAGATCTTTTGAATGTTCATCCTTTGTTCTCAAAGAACAAATGGTCAAGGCTTCCCACTGCATGCAGGGTCATTGCCAGTCATCTTAATATATCTCTTGTCTTTGCATTTCAATGACTCTGGAGGAGAGAATAAGGCTGATGATTTTGTACAGCTCTGTTTCACTTAAATCTGATTCACTTCTAAGTTAAGATCACTCTCCTGATGCCATCAGTTCTCTTTGAGAATAACAATGGAGTCCTCCATAGTTCTAAGGACAGAGTTCTAGGGACCTTAGAGTACAACATCCTGGAGTACTCCAATCTGATCATTGCCATCACTACCACTTCAGTTTGCTCCTAAGATTCCCATCATGGACTTCCAAATGCTCTGGTTGTTTTTCTTATAGACCTTCACCCTTTTTGCCTCTAAAGACAGAACCTTGCAGTATACACATTTTTGTTCCAAATGAGATTCTACTGGTCTCTCTATATTAGTGCCATTTTTATGTGTCCAAGACTTAGACCAGTTACCAATAGTCATTGGAAAAGAGAGTTCTTGTCTTAGAATAAGTTTTGTATTCATTCTTCTTTCAAAGAATCAAAGCTTTTTAAAGCTAGAAACGCTCTTTATTTCAACCTATAATCAGTGAGGAATCAACTACTCAATAAGCAATAGCTTAAAGATGATCACATTTCAAGAAATTTGATTAAAAAAATAGTTCAGCAAGTTTCATCACTGCTTAAAAGAAAGGAAAGAATGAATAATCTTCTTCAAAAGGTAAACTCAACACCCAGTCAAATGTCAACCAATCCAAAAATAACTGAATTTTACAAAATCAAAAATTAGTTCATCTGGAGAGAAGATTATGGGCTGATGACAGAATTGGTTAGAAAATTCCAAATTCTCAGATTTTCCCCATAAACAAGACAAAATAGCACCTCAGGGCAAATGTAGAACAGTAAAAACAAATAAGAATTGGGGTAAAATAGTAGTTCTTCTGGAACAATCAGAAAATATTCTACCCCCCCCAAAAAAAAAGATACCAGAATGGAGGTTTGACCCACATGAAGTATAAACAATTCCAGGGTAGTTCCACTGAAATAGCAAGTGGCAAACACTAGGGCTGACTGAATTGAGAGGTAAGCTGGACCCCAGTCATAGGAATCTTTTACGTACCGGACAACATGGGAAGTCAGGTATCTAAGTCAGTGAAGATTAAGGGAAGCTCTATTGATAAGGAATGCCAGACCTAGCTGTCTACTTTAAATTCTATTTTAAAAATCCACTTTTCAGCTTACTGAGAAGCAAGCCTATATAAGAAGGAATCAGACCACAACTATTTTTCCATTGAGTGTAAAAGCAGTGGAGTAGAAAGGATGCTGACTGTGGGCACTTATAGAAAGAAGTTTTTGGTTTGGGTTTCCAAGCCCAAGGGGAGAATTGAAGGCAAACCTTGAGGCTAGAAGCACCATACCACCATACCACCCCAGGCCTGGAAGTAATCATACCAGCATCTACTCTATGAAAAGAAAAAGGAAAGAAAGAAAAAGAAAAGAAAAAGAAAGGAAAGAAGAAAAAAGGGAAAGGAAAGGAAAGGGAAGGAAAATAAAGGAAGAAAAGGGAAGAAAAAAGGGATGGGAAGGGAAGAGAAAGGAAAAGGGAAGGAAAAAAGATAAGGAAAGGGAGAAGGAAAGAGAAAGGAAAAGGAAAAGGGAAGGGAAGGGAAGGGAAGGGAAGGGAAGGGAAGGGAAGGGAAAGGAAGGGAAGGGAAGGG
>JAJPUD010000549.1:361645-373256 GCA_023553655.1 Myrmecobius fasciatus
AGCAGACAAGTGCCAAGGTACTGCTGTGCACTGAAGAGTAAAAGAGTAAAAGAACTAAGGTTGGCTGAAAATATCATACCCAGCAAATTTATCCATAATCCTAAACACAAAATAATGGATATTCAATGAATTGCCAGAGTTTCAAGATTTTGTTGAAAACTATATTTTATATATGGAAATGTAAACCATGTCTAAGATTGTCATTAGTAATTGGGTAGTTTAAAAAAAAAGATTGGGTTAGAGCTGAGTACAGTGTGATTCTAAAAAGAAAAGCTACACATAAAAAGGTAAAAAGAATAATTATATTATACAAATGAGATATGAGAGCAAGAACTGACACAGAGGAATTGAGGGAGAAGGGCTAGTAGTTCTGGAATCATACTCACATTGAGAATAGGTTAAAGAAGAAGCAATATATATGTATCAAGAAGGGTATAAAAACCTTCTAAATTGGTAAAAAAAAAATGAGGTGGAGGGAATAAGATAAAGGAGGCATATAAAAGGGTGTGTAGATTAAGGGGGAAAATAATATGTGAAGTTAATGGGAATGGGATAAAGATAAAGATTGAGGAGAAATGATAAAGGAGGGATGCTTGGAGGAAAAATAGGTTAAATAATAGGAAGGCAAAGCTGCCAGTAGAAATAAAGCAGAGAAGTCAGCAGGGATGGGAAAAAAGATACACACAGATATAATGATTAGGAGTAACATTTATTAGAAAAAAGCAGAGATAGTAATCATTGATCTCAGACAAAGTTAAAGCTAAAATAGATTTCATCAAAAAGAGAAAAATAGAGAAACTATATGTCAGCCATAATAATCAATATTGTTTTAGACTAAAATAACTAGAAAGTACACTAATGCATTGTTGGTGGAGTTGTGAAATGATCCAACCATTCTGGAGAGCAATTTGGAACTATGAACAAAGGGCTATAAAACTCTGCATGCCCTCTGACCCAGCAGTGCCACTACTGGATCTTTATCCCAAGGAAATTATAAAGGAGGGAAAAGGACCCACATGTGCAAGCAGATTTGCAGTAATTCTTTTTGTGATAGCAAAGAATTGGAAAGTGAGTAGATGCCCATTAACTGGGGAATGGCTGAACAAGCTGTGGTATATAAAGGTAAGATAATATTATTGTTTTATTAAAATGAACAAGTTGATTTTAGAAAGGCCTGGAAAGATTTACATGAATTGTTGATGAGTGAAATAAACAAAACCAGGAATACATTATACACAATTACAACAAGAATGTGCAGTGTTCAACTATGAAAGACTTGGTTCATCTCAGTGGTTCAGTGATCGAAGGCAATCCCAATAGACTCTGGATGGAAAATGCCATCTGCATCCAGAAAAAGAACAATAAAAAATGAATGTAAATCAATACATGCTATGTTCACTTTTTCCCATGGCTTTTTTTTCTTTTGTTCTGATTTTTCTCTCCCAATATGATTCAGAAAGCAATGTGTATTAAAGATAAATAAATAAATAATAAAATAAATAACTAGACAGTATAAGGTTGGAAAATTGCTGTGGTGTAGGAAATTATCAGTTGGTGGATTTAGAAAAATATGGAAAGATTTGGATTTTATGAAGGATAATGTTATCCACTTTCAGCAAAACATAGAATAGGCAAGCATAGTACAGTCTTACAGAGATGTATATGAATGTATATGTGTATATATGAGTATTATTGATTATAAATTACTATGTATGTGCATGTGTTTATATATGTATATACATACATATGTGTGAGAGTATGTATATATACACACACTTAATTGTAGAGGTGGGGAGAGAACAAAATGAGAAAAAATAAAGTGAAAACACTAATAAAATAAAGAATTGTTTAAAGTATGTTTTGATCTGTATTCAAACGCTGTCAATCCTTTCTCTCCAAGTGGATATCATTTTTCATCATAAATCTTTCAGTCTTGACTTAGATTATTGTGTTGCTGAGTCATTCACAATTGTTCAGTATACAATATTGTTGTTACTCTGTAGAATGTTCTCCTGGTTCAGCTTATTTCACTTTGCTTCAATTCATATAAGTCTTTCCAGATTGTTCTGAAATCATGCTGAAGCAGGAGTTCTTGATTTTTGGCATGAGAATAATGTTTTTAAATGAAATAAAATATATAGGATTTCAAAGGAAACCAATTAGACTGAAATAGTTATCAAAATATTCTAAAGAATAAGTCCACAGATCCCAAATTAAGAGTCCCTACTTAGAAAGGTTCGTTAGTACCCAACTCTGAGTCACTGATACGATTTTTAAAAGAATATTAAACTTGAAATAAGCAGACATGTGTTCAAATCTTGTCTCCAAAAAGTGACAACCTCTCTGAGTCACATCTTCATCTATAAATTGGAGATTATAATGTTCATATAATTTTTCAGAGACATTACAAGGAAAACACTTGATCAGTCTTATGCATTGATGTTATCTGACGAGATAAAAAATACGCATTTTAAAAGAAAAACATTTAATTATGACCAAAATAATTGGCTATACATATTCCAACAAATGGAATATCATTCCCAAATGAATAATACAGATAATAACCCACTCTAAGACTCAATAGGGAATCAGAATGAGCCAGGTGCAACTTTCAATGTAGGCATAATTGTCTGAAGGCAACATCATATAATAGCATCAAACTATTCCTTTTTGCATCTCTGTTCTTGACAATTTCTTCTTCTTGCTCTATGATATTTCATTATTATGCTAAGACCTTTTGAAACTCTGAACACCATCACTGGAGACTTCCCAAATTGCTTTTTCTTCTCCAACACCCTTCCCACTTGATAGCATCTCATAGCACAATCACCCTTCATCTCAAGCACACAACCACATGGAAAATGGAATCCTGATAATTTCTACCAGGCCCATCCTTAAGGCTCAAAACTTCATAAGAAATATATTTTTCCTTTTCAAAACATTCCTATTTATATATGTATGTGTCTGTATGAGTGTGTATCAGCATGCATATACGTACAATCGTTTATATTGTGTTTATGAGCTATTATTGGCAGAATCAAAATTACTATACTACAACTATAAAAATCTTGTAATGTAAGCTATCTGTAAATTTAATAAATTACAAGTACACGTTCTTGATACCTAAATTAGTTAGAGACAACTATTAAACAAAGATATAAAACATGATTGCTCTGTGTTACTCCCAGGTTGGACATATCTTGATTACAATCGATTAGGAAAGCATGGTTCTTTCTTCAAACAACTGGTTGTTCTGTGATACTTCTTCCACCTCCTCCAATTAAAATTCACTTTAGATATTGAACTACTATAGACTATTAAAAAGATGAGGAAAAAATGACTTATAGTTATATCAGTGCTTAAACTTGAACCAATTAAGAAATTCCTGATAAGTGTAGGTCTCTCATACACTCATACTGTGAACACTGAAGTTTTGTTGCTATTTGCCTTGAAAATTGTTTGCTCTCTCTCTTTTAAAAATTCTATTCCTTGTTTCAAAAACTGCTTATTTATGTAGTTGCTCAAACTTCATGTCAATAACAGTTCTGTTTTCACCTATATTCTTCCTAGTTCATCTATATCAATTTTATTTTTCTCATATTACATTTAATGACTAGGTCTTATACCACTTACAATGTTTATCTAATAATCTATACTAGTTCCTTTCAAAATAACATTTTATTTTTCTTCCCATCTCCATGTTTATATGTTCTCACTTTTGTGGCTCCTGAGCTTTTATCTTTCTTGTCAATAATCTTTTCCTTGAAGCATCAAACATCCAAGTCTTCCAATTTTCTATTTTAGGATATAACTGCTTTATCTCTCCATGTTCATTTCTGTTTCCTCCTTATTCAATTCTCTCATCATTAATTTTTTATCTTTTCTGTGTTCTCCCAGCTTAGTTTTCCAACCATAATCATTCCAACCATATGATGACTCCTCCAAGCTAATTATCCATCTCACAAGTTCTCTCAACTCAGAAACTACATTCTCTCTTAACATCAATGCCCTTCAACTTCTCTTCTACTTGGGAAGGTATACAATAGAGAGGGCATGCTTTCCCAAGTTTTTTCTTTCTTTTTAGAAGTTATCAAGGGTAAGTGATTTGCCTAAGGTCACATAGCTAGTAAATGTTTAAATCCAGGTTGAAACTCAAGTCTTCCTGATTTTAGGGCCATTGCTCTATCCACACAAGTTCTTTCCAAAAGATTTACTACTACATAGTCTTTCCCAGTTAAAAGGAACAAACAAACAAAAAACATTCAGCCCCTGAAATTTTCACCAAGCACATACATACAAATGGAATACATACATATAGCTATGTAGATGTAGATTACATTATACATTAAGTTATTAAACATTATACAACATTATATACTAAACATAATACAAAACTAATGGGTTATACCTAGGATAGTTTACATGCACACATATATATGCACATATGTATATATATATAATGTATATATATATAATATTCTGGAATTTATAAAGCAACACTATAAAATAGAGATATATAAAGCAGTTTTTGTATAGATGCCATTAATCCCCAAATGGGACTAATGTCATTGTACTGACAGACAATGACAGATAATTCAGGCATATCTTCTTAACTTGTTGTAACTTCTGAAAATCTGATTTTCCCATTTTTTTGTAGATAATCAGGTATCTTCTGGCCCATCGATCTAGGCTTATGTATGGCCTTGAAGAAATAAAGCTGTTTTAGTACATAATGAGTAAGATTTTAAAGTGGATTCTATTATTGTGAACTTTAGCCCCTAGTTCTAGTACTTCTTGAAATATAAATTTCATGAAACATAGTTTAGGCTATTGGTTTGTTTTTTATTTTCAGAGAATCCATTGATACTTAGATTTCCTATCTGAATTCTGTCTTCAAGAACAGCTATTTCAATTGTTTCTTTCTAAATATCTCATATAGTTCTATAACGTTTTTACCTTTTGACATTGTCCTAATATTTTTTGTTCCTCAACTGTGTTTTTGGTTTGTTAGTTTGTTTTAGTTTTGTCTCTTCTATCTTCTTTTTTCAAAATGTCTCCTGCTTCATTAAAATATTTTAGTTTTTGCTCTGAACCATTAACTCTGTTTTTAACAATTTCACTCATTATTCCTAAAGGATAAAAGTAAAGTCTTATACCTGACTAAACAAATCAACTGTATGAGTTTTACTTGGGGACAATATAGATAGTTGCTTTAAAAAAAATCTAAGGATTTTTGTGAATTATAAAATCAATATGTCAACAGTGTGATAGAGAAGCTCAAAAACTGTTGAAATTTCTAGCTTCATAAAGCAAGATAGTTTCCAGAATGAGGGAGGTTAATTTGTCCTGCTGTATTCTTCCTGGTCAGACAAAATCAGCAATTATGTTCTGTTCTTGACATTTTAGAAAAGATATTAACAAAATGTAGTATGTACCAAGGAGGGAAATACACACAGTGAAGGTACGAGCCATTTGAAGATCAGCGAAAAGAAGTGATAATTTTCCATCTCAAGAAGAGAAGGTTTGTGGGGATACTGAAAGCTGTCATCAAATAGGCTGTCTTTGTTAGATAAGAAGTTTTTTAAATTGTTCTGCTACATTTTCCAGGGCAGAATTTAAAGCAATGGATGAAATTTGTAGTAGTGCACACTTTTGTTTTATGGTAAGGAAATAGCTCACTAATAATTAGAAGTATTCCAAAGTGGAATGGTCTGCTTTTTGGAGAAGGGATAGTGGGTTCAAGACTTTTCATCATTGAAAATCTTCAAGATCATTTGTCAGAAGTGTCCTATTATATTTTGAGTCCTTTAAGGAGACTGTCTTTTGCCTTTCTTTGTATCCTAGAACTTAGCACAGCACCTAGCACATAATTGGTTTTTAATAAAATGCTCACTGACTGATAGGTATGTGTTTTAAAGGAGATTTCTATTCAGATAGACTATATGACCTCTGAAGTTCCTTCAAATCCAAAATTCCGTGATTTTGAGTAATTATGGAGTATTCTTAGCTTTTACTAAGTTTCTGTTGTACATTCTAACAAATGGCACCCAACAAACCCATTCACAAATCTTAACTTTCCCCCATCCTCCTGTTTCTCCAGTTCCCAATTCATTTTTTTTCCTTAGAAGCACAGCACATCCAACTTCCCACAGAAAATGAGACCATCTATGAAGTAAAGTTATGGAGATTAGGATTCAGCTGCCTCTGACCCAATGTCATATTTCTCCTCTCTGGAAAGAACTGACTTCAGAGAGACAAGTTTTGACCCCCATCACCACAGGGAGGAAAATGCTTCCCAAAGGAATCAACAATCACAGGACAGACACTTGTTCATTCTGGCAAAGACATTACTCCATTTTTATAGCTGTTTAAGTTAGGAAAAAATGTATTTTTCAAAAATTCTCCTCAGGAATTAGCTTGTTCACCTGATACTATTTGGGAAAAAGGTGTTTCTTAGCTATAACCCCCATGCCACTCATTTGGAAGCTCCAGAATCTGATAGTTGGTTTAAAGGTAAATATTTCTATAGAAATATTGATTGTTGGAATAATTGTTGCAATATAGTAAGCTTTAAATACATCAGCAAATTCCGGGGTCTCTGACAGGTATTGCTTTCCTGGGTAATCTGTATCACATCATTGGAATTGAGTTGGCTAAAATTAAATTAAAAAAAACATTTTTAGAATCATATCTATAAATAAATCATAGCTTGCCAGGGATAGTGAGAAATCTTGCTTCTGCTAACTTTAGCCAGGTTACAACACAGCTAGTTCTAAGAAAGTCCAGTCTTTTTATTGCATTCTCCTTATGTCCCAGATTGTATTTGCAGCCTTTTAGATTTCTGTACAAACCTTTCAGCCAAACCTAATTGGAAGTGCTATTCACATAGCCAGGAGCATTTCAGAAAAACAGAGCAGTGGATTAACACCATTTTTAAAAGTCAGGAAGTCTTTTCTCCTCCCAGAGGAGAGTTTTTCAGGCATTAGCTTTGACTGTCAAAGATTATAAAGAGTCTCTCTCTCTTTTTTCTCCTCCCCCACCTTCATTCTCCTTTCAACTCCCTCCAGATTATTCTACCATAATATATACATGCATACAAATTGTACATAAACATGAATTATTGTTTTCATGTTAACCAATATCACAAGTGGAAGTGACCTGACCTACTAGTTAATCTCTACGTTTTTCTGATGAGGTAAAAGGAATCTGGAGATTCTATAGTGGTCGTTGGTCCCCTATAAGGAAATCTTTCAGAAAGAAATCTTACAGAATCTTAAAGGTTCAGTAAATAAACTGTTAGGACTGCATTTTCTGTACAAGAAATTATTTTCAGTTCTTTCTCTTGACTGTCTCTTATCTTGGTAAATGGTTTGATTTTCTAGTGAATTAAATAATCTAAATAACTAGATATCTGAACATTGCAATTTTTAAGAGTCTGTTCTCCTCTGATCTTTTTCCAGATAAAATAATTATTTTGCCTATCTGTGATTATACTAAAATTATTCCCCTCCTCTTCTGCACAAGAGGTCATCCTTCCGGTCTTAACCTTCCCTGCTTTTTTCCATTCTCTAGCCCTGACAAATCAGAATTATTACAATTTGCCTCACAGAAAAGAGAAAAAGCAAGAAAAAAGTTAGGAGGCACTGGGGCAGAGGAGAAAAAATCCTCAACATGAGTAGAATTCATCCATAAAATGAGAGATTATGCTCTGGGGCATTGTGTTTCTCATTCACGATATTTGCATTGTGTGCAAGGGATTTGCAAAGTAGAAACCAGAATATTTTGATTAATCTCCCAAATTCTAGGGGAAGGCAAAGGGAAGCAGAGATACCAGAGGAGGCCTGCCTATACAAAACATTCAAAATGCGGCAAGGGGGAGAAGAATCCTAGATATCGATGTACCTTCAATATTCTTAGATTTTGAATGAATGTTTTTATTTTCTCATCAGTGCTTCAGAATTTTCACTCCTCCTGTTAAGCAAAGAGGAGGAATCATACCAACTGGGATAACACTTTAGTTTAAGGTTGAAGGCATGAAATAAGCACCAAGAAGACAATTGTACACCTGTTTTCAAGAGTAAAAAGGCATCTCAAATCTGCTTTGCTTTTGAAAATTTGGCCAAGGAGTGTATTTCAAAGGCCCAATAGCCCATAACATTATTCCCAGGGCTCTGTGCTCTGTGCTTAATTGGGCTTCTACACATTTACATAAGCATGATGCTTCATGGTTAATGCATAAAACCCAGCATGAAACTCCTGTACCAATTCATCTATAAAGTCTCCTCCCACCCCCCACTGTAAACAATCATTGCACCTAAATCCATCATATTTGTAGGTATGGCTGGGTTATCAGGTATCTGACTGTAGATATTTCATTATAAAGAGCTCTGCTGAATTATAAGGCTCTGTTGTCTGAGGAAGATGATATTAGGATGCCACTGGTATTGTGTCTCTGAATTGTACTTCAAGATAGAAATAGTATTAACCTTAAAATGCCATGTCAAAGCCACAATTTTATTCTCAAATAGGTCTAGTGTTAGAAGAAAAAAAAGAGAAATAATTATGCAATTTACCACATCGCTGTTACTTCAATGGGCACTTTTGGGAATTGCTATGACTTTATCTTCAGTACAATCAAACCCTGCAACAATATATTACAATGTATGCAATGACCCAAGCCTACAGAGGTACAATGCACACTAAATCAAAGAAAAATGGGGATTCAGTCAAGAATATTAGAAAAAGTTAAATCAATCAAATAGATCTTGGACTAACACAGGTTTTGTGCTTTTATCCCAACATATTCTGAGACCTTGCATATGGTATCACATGTTCCTTACCCACTGATTAGTTTATGGCATTGGTTAACTGACCTCCAAGTAGAAAGGATGCATGGAAACTAAGATGGCCTCTGACCATTAAAGGCACTTAGTATCACAGAATGATCACTGGATTTGGAGTATTCATTGGTCTGAATAATAACTCTGCTACTTGTACCTGTGTGATTTGGAAAAAGTCACTTTATGTCTCTGAACTGTCTCCTCTTTAAAATGAGGAATTTGAACTAGTGGAACTGGAATTTTCTGCCAAGTTTAGCATACCAAGATTCTCCCCTAAATATTTTTTCCTACTTTGATAAATCACCAGGCTTTTAAATGATAAATGTTTTTTGTAGTCCAAATTTTTTTATCAAATCCTTCAAAAAGCAGATTCAAATCAATAAGGATTTTCAGAGTGAAAACATCAAGGGAAATTAAGAGTAAGACCTAAGTAATTTGCATATTTCCAATTCAGAAAAATCACAATTAAAAATAGATGATAGACAGATAAATAGATAGATAGATACCTACAACCCACTCCTCAAATCTTAAAACGAAGGTGTAGCAACCAGATGAACAATTAAATCTCTTAGAGTCATCAAATAATTGAATGTTAGAGCTAGTTATAAGGGACCTTAGTTATCTTCTAGTCCAATCACCTCATTTAAAATTATGGCCCAGAGATGTGAGGAAACTCATTTGTGATTGCACAGCCTAATAAATACTAAAAGTGATAGTAGACCTTGAGTCTTTTGGACTTTATAATCTTTTACTATTGATTCTGGGTTAGGAAAAGAAGTAAGGAGAAGGACTCAGTCCAAGAAACAAGATTGGCAACTCTATCTCTGTGCTTCCCATCATGAAGAAATATTTCAATTCCCTTCCCAAAGAACAAAAACAATCACTTTCCAACACGCGTTCCCAGTGACACAGCACTTGTCACCCAGAATAAACTATGATTTTTTTTCCAAGTTATTAATTACAACTGTCATTTCTGAGCCCAGTGCTGGAGGCAGCCATCATGCTGAACATAGTACTGCTTCTGACACTAAGAATCTGGGAACCTGGGAAAGAGCCTATAAACCAAGTCTGTAAACCTACCTGCCTTTTCATTTTAATTTTCCTATTAGATAAACATTCAGAAGAGAAACTTGAATATGTTACACATAAAACTTAAATGTTTGGAACAACTAGAAACTTCCTTTGTAAATTGCATAAAGATTTTTTTTTCTCTTTTTTGTTTAAGGAGGTCAATTTCTATTAACCATAATCAGAATAATAAAATGTCATTGTTATTGATGGTGATAAAAAAAATCCCTATTTAATCACTTCTTCATAGCTTAAAATCAGCATAATCAAGTAACATCCTTGTGAGGGAGATAATACATGTATGACCTCCCCCAGCTCATACTAATTTAAGTGGCAGCACTAATACTCCAACCCAAATCTTCAGATTAACAATGCAACCCTTTTTTTCCTTGTACTTTTGAAGCATGAAAGCAAAAATTTGAAGCCAAAAACATCTTATTGGGTGTTAGAGTCTTGAAATAAAGATGAGGTGTCTTCTCACTACGTCTGTAAGTCAAATCTTAATATGAGATAGCTCAATTTCTCAGCCGCAATCATTTAAAGCTTTCAATAACAAAATAATTGAGCATGTGATGACATTACATTCTATCCTTTCAAACTGACCAACTCTTTTTTGTAAGAGAAATTTATTTTTAAGAAGGAATTAATGGGATAATATAATAAAAAGAAATAATTAATAATAGCTTTTATGTAGGATTTTGGATTTGTAAAATATTTTTTGTAAATACTATTTCATTTTATTCTCACAACAATCCTGGGAAATTGCTACTATTATTATCTTCATTTTATAGTTGAGGATATTAAACTGGGCAAAGGTTAAGTGACTTTCCCAGCTAGGGAATATCTAAGACTGACTCTGAACTCAGGTCTTCCTGACTTCAGACCTAATACACTGTATCTACTAAGCTACTGGCAAGAAGCAATTAGATGTCTTTTTTAGCAATAGGACACTAAATGGGAAAGCACCCAGTGTTTGCCATATCGAGGCCATATTTCTTGCAAGAAACATGCTCAAAGACTGACCCTAATGAATTGAAGTGAGTTGAAGCAAACTTTCTTGTACTATCTTGTTCTTTTTTTTGCTTGCAGGAAGAATAGTTCAAGAGGCTAAACAAATCTGATCAGACATCCTTAAAGCAAATTGGCACAGGTGGAGGAAGAAAGAGGAAGATTTTGGAAAGAGAAAAACATCCATTCATCGAGTACTGGAGATGTCTTGACTCTTTTTCAGCACCATGCAGGCACATTGAATAGAGTACCAGGCATGGAATCAGGGAGATCTGAGTTCAAATCTCACCTCAGACTCATACTAGCTGTGTAGCCATAGACAAGTTACTTAATCCTGTTTGTCTCATTTTCTTCATCTATAAAATGAGTTAAGGAAAGAAATAGCAAATTACAAATTTGTCAAGAAAACCACAAATCTACACATGGGGTGATGGAGAATGTCAATGGAATTCAGATGCATGTAATGACCTGTGTTATATACATTTTACATCCATTTGATTGTTTCTATGTGACTAGTCTGTCTCTTCAGGAGGTTTCACAATGTTTGAAGTTGTGAAAAAAGTAACCTCTTAGTACTTCCCCCAGCGTAGATTCCACTATTTCTGCCTTTTCAGTCAATCAACAATTCCAATTTTTTTTAGTGAATACTATATGCCAGAACTATCCAAACACTTAGGGGTGTGTGTGTGTGTGTG
>JAJPUD010000549.1:373656-408234 GCA_023553655.1 Myrmecobius fasciatus
AAGGAAGGAAGGAAGGAAGGAAGGAAGGAAGGAAGGAAGGAAGGAAAAAAAGAAATGAAGAGAAGAAAAAATAATTCCTGTTTGCATGGAGCTCATATAAGGGATACAATATATAAATAACTAGATACATAAATACAAGATCTTTACAGAATAAATAAAAGGTAAATCCAAAGAGGAAGCACTAGGAACTGAGAGCAAAGATTTATTGAAAAAGGTTAGATTTGAGCTGATTCATGAAAGATATATGGTAGGCAGGAAGCAAAGGTAATGAGGAAGAGCATATCAAGAATAAAGGGCATCCAATAAAAAGACACGAAGTGAAAAGACAGATTGTCATGTGTGAGGAGTGGAAAGTAAGCCAGTGTAGCCAGATCATAGAATACTCTGGAAAAACAAAGTATACTAAAACTAGAAAGGTAAGAGGAAAGCAGATTTTTTTGCATGTCAAATAGAATATTTTCTATTTGGTCATGGAAAGAATAGAGAGCCACTGGAATTTCCTGAACAAGAAGGGATAGGGTCAGATCTGTTCTTTAAGAAATATCAGTTTGGAAACTGAAAGGAAGAATTATTGAAGTTTATAAAGACTTAAAGAAAGATAGTTGTTGTTGCCCAACAGTCACCAAGAGGACCAAGACAACAGGAAAGTGACACCATGATTAGCAAATGAATTGAATTTAAGTGAGGGAGGGCTGTACAAAGTCACCAGCCTCACGCTTTGCTCTGGAGCCTCTGTGTCCAGTGGTCAGGATAAAGATCACAATGATTAGAGATGGTCAGATGCAGTGAGAGGCCTTTGCCTTTTTACGCTAAGGTCTTTCCCAATTCTAGGACCATACTTTAAATCCAAATAAATCACCTCTCATTGATTGGCCAACAATAGGCCCCAGGGTCATTGTTTGGACCCTGATTGCTCAAAGTGAATGTATATAGCAATTGGGTCTGTTTTTGCCAGAAATCCTGAGGGTCTTTCCCTCTCAAAATGATTTTTTTGGCCATTCTCTGCTTCATTTCTTATCTAGCCTTAATCACTAAATAGGCGTTGTCTCAGCCAAAAAGGGAAGACCAACTAGAAGGCCATTGTATTCAGGTCTGAGATGATAAGAGCCTGCATCAAAGTATTATCTACATAAATTGAAAGAAAGAGATGCATACAAGAAATGTTATGTTGTGCTATGAGATATGATGAGCCCTACACTAAGATAAGGTCAAAATGGGTTTATGACTTAGACATAAAGGATGATACAATGAACAATCTAGGAGAGCAAGGAAGGAGTAGTTTGCCCTGAGAAATCTTTGGAGAAGAGAGGAATTTATGACCAAACAGGATATAAAGAATATTTAGAAATGCAAAATGGATAATTTTGATTACATTAAACTTAAAAGCTTTTGCACAAACAAAACTAATGCATCCAAGATTAGAAGGCAAATAGAAATCTGGGAGGAAATTTTGCAACTAATGTTTCTGCTAAAAATCTTATTTCTAAAATATATAGAGAACTGAGCCAAATTTATAAAATTGCAAGTTATTCCTCAATTGATAAATTATCAAAGGATATGAACAATTTTCAGATTAAGAAATTAAAGCCATTTACAGTAATATGAAAAAATGCTCTAAATCACTATTGATTAGATAATACAAATTAAAACAACTCTGAGACACCACCTCACATCTGTCAGATTGACTGAAATAACAGGAAAAAATAATGTTAGATGTTGGAGGGGATATGGGAAAAGTGTAAAAGTAATGCATTGCTGATGGAGTTCTGAGTTGATCCAGTCAGTCTGGAGAGCAATGTAGAACTATTCCCAAAGGGCTATAAAACTGTATATACCCTTTGATCCAGCAGTGTTGCTACTGCCTCTCTATACCAAAGAGATCATAAAAGAGGGAAAAGGACTCCATGTGCAAAAAATGTTTATAGGAACTTTTTTGTGGTAGCAAAAAAAAAATTGTGTGAATGTACATTGGGGAATGACTGAATTTTTTATAGTACATGAATATGATGGAATGCTATTTTTCTATAAGAAATGACAAATAGGTTGAATTCAGAAAAGCCTGGAAAGATTTACATGAACTGATACTGACCGAAGCAAGCAGAACCAGGAAAACATTATTTGTATACAATAACAGCAAGATTGTATGATGATAAACTATTATAGACTTGGCTCTTCTCAGCAATACAGAGATACAATTCTAGTAGACTTGGAATGGAAAATGACATCCACATCCAGAGAAAAAGTTATGGAGACTGAATGCAGATTGAAGCATACTATTTTCACTTTTGTTGTTGTTTTCTTTCTAATTTTTTTTGACAAATGGTAGTGACAATGCATCTTCTTCCTTTATGCTTTACCTAATAGTTAGGTGTTATGTGCTTTCTAGAGCCCCCAAGTTGGGATGACAAAATATACTATGCTTTCTAGAGCCCCACACCAGGTTGAATTAAAATATCTCTGGAGGATTTCAGGTCTTTGTGGAGGAGTGATGAGGCGAGACTCACATGGAAACTCAAAATGGAGTCTATTTATTCAAGGCAGCTTTCCACCTTATATGTACCCTATAACCATGGAGTACTGTGCATGTACCAACTTATTAGGGACAGGTGTTTCCTACTTCAGTATAACTCTGCTTCAAGTAAGCACAGGTGGTCACACACCCCCTGACCTTTCAGGAAGGCTGAGAGCCTTCCGGGAAATGGGGAACCAAACCAGACATTCACCCAGAATTCCCCCACTATCTGTGACCCTCTACAGTTAGGATCTGAGAGGCAGGGAATAAGGTTGTTTCTAATACTATATCTTTTTACAGATCTTTAAGTGGTTTTTATGTATTAATATGAGACACTTTCCTGCCTTAAAGTGATATTTAGCTTCATCAAATTAATTTCATTTCATAATCAACAAACAACAAAGAAGAATCTTCTATTCTCTATATCTTTTAGTGAATCTCAAGATGGTAAAGAATCAACTTATTGTAGAATATTACTTTTAAAAAGTTTTCTTGACCCCTATTATTAAATCTGTCAAGTATGTTCTCAATGTACATAGAAATGATTCTGTTAGTAGATGGAAAGGCAAATTTACATGTAAGTAATCATTAATGTTCTCTAAGTTTCCCTTACTGGGTTATTAGTAATAATATTTGAGATTTTCCCATGCTTTTTATATATTCCTTTCTGTAATATAATTTGTGAATTGATCTCTTGCTGTTCACCTCCCTTTAAAACCTATATCAATATCTTATTTTGGAATGGAAGCAACTATAGTTTATAATTATCAAAAGTTGTTACAATAAAGTGTCAGAACTGGAAGCTCTTACAGACTTAGAATTGTTTCAAATACTGACTAACTATCCTCTAACCACCAATCTAAATGAATACAAAAGTTGACCAAGTAATAAATGTAATATGAAAATCCCATCCGTTTCTTCATGTAGAGTACCATAAAGTGTGTGTGGGAGGTAGAATATCCTAATAATTATAATCCTTAAATTGTCTATTTTACCTGTTTACTTTCTATTTTTAATTGGATTGATTTTATTAATGTAAAACCTTTTTAATTTTATGTAATCAAACCTCCAAATTTTATTCCTTTCTTCATCTCTATCCCTCATTTGGTCATTTTATGCTATATGTCTTTCCAAGTTATGTGTCCCTTTGGAGCTTATCTTGGTATCCAGTGTGAGATGTTAATCTGTACATATCTTCCAGATTTTACCATTATTTTTGTAAAATAGTTGAATTTTTAGCCTAATAACTGTAATCTTTGAGTTTATCAAACATTGTGATGTGCTTTGTTTGCTTCTGAATGTTGTAAAACTAAAAGAAATCAATGAATGAATATTTTTACATGCTTACTAAATACAAGACAACATATTAAGAGCTATGGGGGTAGGGGAGATTCATCTAAAAATAATGAAAAATTTCAACTCTCAGGAACTTCATTATCTAGTTTCAGAACAAGACAATAAATACTAAAAACTAAACAAAAAATATAAATAGGAAAGAGAGGAATAAAACAAACAAATGTGAGATTGACTGGGAGAAAGATTTTGCAATTAATAAAACTAAGGGAATGTTTTATATATAGGTCTTCAAATATTTCTTGAAATAATAAATAATGAATGTTTGAAATCAGCAAGAAGATGAATATTTGTGGAGAAGGTGATGAGTTTGGTTTCAGACATTTTCAGTTTGAAGTGATAATGGATCATCCAAATGGGAATGAATTAATATTTAGTTGTCTTCTAAGGAAAGATTATAAAAGGTCTGAGTTGTGACTATAGATACTAGAAATCTCTGTGGTTTTGTCAAAGTATAGGATTCTCAGTGAATTTCCTTTGCAGCAAATGGCAAGCAGTCTATAATTAAGTAAGCTAAGTCCTAAGAAATTGCCTAAAGTACATAGAGAGGTTAAATGATTTGTCAAGGCTTATATAGATAGTGTATGGAAGAGGAAGCATTTTTTTAAATTAAAATGTTCATAGAGGTAGTATTTTAATCTATGACATCCTAGCTCCAAGAACCAAGCTCAAGAACTTTAGCACATGATCATATAAATCTTTGGGAGATTCCTGAGGTGTATTTAGGTTAAAGTGACTTGCCCAGGACAATACAATTAGAATGTGCTAATGGCTAGATTTGAACCTGAGCCTCCTAGAATACAAGCCCACAACTAATCCACTATCCCAGACTGAATTCAAACTTATAGAAACAGATTTCAAAGAGCCAATTTATTCCCTAGTCTCTTTTTTTCCTTGTCCTTTACGTTATAATTCCTTAGGCTTATGACAGCATGACTATTCTAAATTTCATTCCAATTAAGTGATATTTTGCATTTTCAACCTGCTTACTCATTGTTTTGTTTTCTGTAATAGCCATCATATTTGAGTCTGTTTTACAAATGAGGACCCTGAGGTCCATGTGACATAATTATACCAGACAGCAATTGGATGATCCATTGAGTCTGACTTCCTGTACATGAACACCATGCTCATCAATATACCTCACACTACCTTTATTAAGCTCTATACCTTTTTGGCATATCAAGGTAGATGCAAAATTGTGGACTAAGGACAAGAAATTTTATTTTGCTTAAATGTGTATACCCTTTGTAACCTTCCTTTCTCCCCTCCAGGTATCCCATGCTCCAATATAAATGCATACTTCCATTGTCAGTTTTCCATTGTCAAATAATCCTTTTTCAAGTGGCAGATGATGGTTGAAATTGTTACTCCTCCTAAGGATAATCTTAATTTTAATAAGGGACTCAAAGGGTAGCTAGGTGGTACATTGGATAGACTTCTGGATCTGAAGCCAGGAAGACCTCTCTTTCTGAGTTCAAATATATTCTCAGACACTTACCAGTAGTGTGACCCATGGCAAGTAAGTTAGCCCTCTTTACCTCAATTCCTCATCTGTAAAATGAGCTAGAGAAGGAAATGACAGGCCTCTCCAGTATCTTTGTCAAGAAAACCCCAAATGGGATCACAAAGAATCAGAGATGAATGGAAAAACAGCAAGAAATTCAGACTCAGAAAAAAAAACTTAACAATCAAAGAAATAGATTTAAAATGGTAGGACTTCTGATTATCTCTAGCAGGATATGTGAAAAATTGTGGTGGAGATGTAGAGATGAGGGAAGGATAATGGGGGATGGGAACTTGATGGGGGTTTTGTTTTGTTTTGTTTTTTAGAATGAGAACTTCTCAAAATTTCTCACAACATACCACAGAAGCATCTTCTTGCTCAAAAAGGCCATTGTTCCATAACAAGATCTGATTTACTAAATACTTTATTTATTAAAGCCACTGATCAACAGACTCTGAAGTTGGTAAGGGAATTCAAGAAATTTTAATGTGAGTCTAAATGTTCATTAAACCTAAAGATCATATTTTTTTGTCTTTAATGAATTAAGTGATCATTATTATTGATTTACTACACCAATCCAGAGCAGTAATTAGTATAAGGTGGCTGGGGCTTTGCTTCAGGACTTTGGAATTTAAAGGGTAAAATTGTTATTTAGATTCTTTAATACTATACTCTTCAGTAAAAATAGGACAATGCTTGGCAAGAATTCATTTAGCAAGAATAATTCCTTAAAATGGAAAGATATTAAATGGCGTACATTGCTTTCTAAACACGTAGGTGAGCTCCTACACCAAGTGTGGCTTTATAAATCTGATGTATTTACCCCTGGGGACTAGTGCCCCCAAGATCCCTATTTCCCCACCATACATTGGTGTCCTGGAGTCTCCCCCCACAGAACTAAAAATCCCTTCTTCTATTAATGAATTTTTCTTAACAAATTGATTTGAGAGTTCATTCTGTGAATATTTATTTCCCCATGCAGGCAAAATTGTTAGTCCTAGTTATGTTCTTAATCTATATGAAAGGGCAAAAGTTACTTACCACTATTTATCTCAATTTCCTTTCACAAAAAACTGTTGGCATTATAACTTAGTATTGGTATACCTCTGAAAAAAATATACATTCATGAGGTCATAATATGAGAGTTAAAAAGAAATAATAAAGTCCAACAAACTCATTTTATAGATGAGGAAACAGAAGTCTATAGAAATTAAGTGATTTACCCAAATGAAAGAATCATTGGATCATAGGATTTTAAACACAGAGTTAGAAGGGGTCTTAGAAGTAATCTACTTCAGTCCCCTCATTTTACATATAGGGAACCTGAGGTTTACAAAATAAAGTGACATAGCTAGGGTCCTACAGGTGATAAGTAATGGAGCTAGGACATAAGCCCAGGTCATTTGAGGTCAAAGCCAGATTTTCTCCACAATAAAGAAAAAAGTTCATGTGCCTTGTGCAAACAATTTTGAACAATCAATCAAATAGATTATTTTAATCATTCAATTATTCAATAATAGAGGCAAGACTTTCATTAATGAATCATGTAGTAAGTCTCCAATTCTGAAAATTTTTTGTGTTCAATAAGAGTCAAGATAGTGGAGTAGAGATAATCTTCCACCTGAAAAATCCAAATACTCTTCTCCAAATAACTTTTTGAAAACGACAACTTGAAATCTAAAGCAGCATGGCTTCCCTCACAAAAAAAAGAAGGTTAAGGTGAGACATTTTTCTAAACTAAGACAATTTAGAAGGCCCCAAGAAGAGATATTAATAAAGGGGTACGAGCTGGTCCAGAGGACACAAGCCTGTAGAAGATATAACAATGGCATCAGCTATGGGCTTTGGAGATGGCTACAACAACAGGAAGAATTCTATCTTTGATATCTTTCTCTTCAGAGATGATAAAGGTTTGAGACAACTGATCCAAAAGAACTAACAAAGAACCCTTGTATTAGTCACAGGACTAGTTCTATTATAGTCCTATTTGTCAGAAACAGTTCTGTGTCCCAATTCCAGGTTGGAGAGGAGTACTAGACCTTGTGGCGGCAAGGAAGCAAAGACTGAATAAGGACTAAATCCCAAAGCAGGAGAGTAGAGAGCACATCTCCCCCAAATCATATCACATTAGAAGGACTGAACACATTTAAAAAAAAACTAACAGGAAAAGTGGCACACCAAAAAATGCCTGAAGTAGGAAGAGTCTACCCCTCTCCTCCTAGATGACCAACACCCAAGTTTAATATAAAGTTTAAAGGAGAGAATTAGGCTTGAAAATGAGCAAAAACAAAAAAAAATTAACCAGAAAAGATTACTATAGTGGCAGGAAAGCTCAAGACACAAATTCAAAAGAAGAAAATTATTTTTAAACTACAGATAAAACCTCAAAGAAAAATGCAAATTGGATAAAGCCCAAAAATAATTCCTGGGGGGGAGGAGGTGGGGTGGGCAGGAGAGGTGGACTTTAAAAAGGCTATTAAAGAAAAAAAAGTGATTTTAAAAGTCAATTGAGCAAGGGAGGAAAGAAATGGAAAAAAATGAGAGGAATTTTAAAAAGAAATTAGTACCTTGGCTAAAAGGACCAAAAAATATAGAAAATAGCACCTCAAAAGATAGAATTGCCTGGGGCAACTAGATGGCACAATGGATAGAAACCAGCTATGGAGCAAGGAAAACCTGAGTTCAAATATGATCACTTCCTAACTGTGTGACTCTAGGCAAGTCACTCAACCCCAAATGCCTACAAAAATGAAAAAAAAAAAAACAGAATTTGCCAATGGCATATAAAACATTTTTGAAGAAAAGAACTCTGTAAAAAGTAAAATTGGCCAAATAGAAAAAGAGGAACAAAATCTCACTGAAGAAAATGGTGTCTCAAAAATTAAAATTGGGCAAGTAGAAGCTAGACAAGAAAACTGAATGGTAATAGAAAGGAATATACCTATTTTTTAGTAGTACGTGGTAACTACACAAAAGTTGATTGTGTATTACAGAATAAAAACTTCACAATCAAATGCAAAAAAGAAGAAACTCATTTTGTGAAAAAAAAACACAAGAAAATAGATAAGTTTTTGGTTAATTTGATTAGGAAAAAAATAAGGGAGAAAACCAAATTGCCAGTATCATAATGAAAAGGATGAAATCACCATCAACGAAGGAAAAGTTAAAGCAATAATTAGAAACTATTTTGCTCAACTGTGTGCCAATAAATCTGATAATCTAATTGAAATGGATGAATATTTGTGAAAATATAAATTGCCCAGATTAAGAGAAGAGAAAATAGGGTACTTAACCCCATTTTTTTATTAAAGCTTTTTATTTGTATAACATATGTATGGGTAGTTCCCCAACATTGATCTTTACAAAGCTTTCCATTACAAATTTTACCCTCCCCTCCCCTAGATGGCAGAAAGTCCACTACATTTTAACCCCATTTTTAAAAACGAACTTGAACAAGTGATCAATGAATTCTCTAAGAAAAATATCTTCAGGGCCAGAAGGATTTACAAGTGAATTTTACCAAACCTTTAAAGAACAATTAATTCCACTACTACATTAACTATTTGGAAAAATAGACAAAGAAGGAATCCCATCAAATTCTTTTTATGACACAAATATAGTGCGAATATCTAAACTAGAAACAGCCAAAATAGAGGGAAAAATATAGACCAATTTCCTTAATGAATATTGTTACAAATTTTTTAAATAAAATATTAGCAGATTACAGCAATTCATCACCAGCATAATACACTATGAACAGATGAGAGTTATACCAGTAATGTAGGCTAATTCAATATTAGGAAAATTATCAGCATAATTGACCATATCAATAACAAAACTAATAGAAATCATATTATTATTTTAATGAATGCCAAAAAAGCTTTTGACAATATAAAGCACCTATTTAAAAAACTGGAGAATAAAGAAATAAATGGAGTTTTCCTTAAAATGTTGTGCAGTATCTATCTAAAACCATTACTAATGAGCTAGAAGCACTCCCAATAAAAGATCGGGGTGAAACAGTGATACTATTAATTATTATCACTATTAATCAACATTGTACTAAAAATATTAGGTTTAGCAATAGAAGAAGAAAAAGTAATTGAAGAAATTAGAATAGGCAATGAGGAAACAAAATTATCATTTTTTGCATTTTATAAGATAGTAAACTTAAAGAATCCTAAAGAATTAATTTAAAAACAACTTGAAATAATTAACTAATTTAGCAAAACTACAAGATACAAAACAAGCAAACATATGTATAATATGATCCACAAAGCCCAGAGCAGCATGAGATATAAAGTAAAATTTCATTTAAAATAACTGTAGGCAAAATAAAATGTTTGGGAATCTACTTGTCAAGACAAAGCCAAGAACTATATAAGCTCAATTACAAAATACTTTTTACATATTGTTAGATCTAAACAATTGGAAAAATTTCAATTGCTCATGGTTAGGCAGAGCTCCTAATAAAAATGGCAATTCTACCTAAATTAATCTACTTACTCAGTGCCAAACCAATCATTGTCCATAATAACAGATATTATAATGATATTCTGTAATCTGATCAAGACAATGATCCAAGATAATTCCAAAGCAGTTATGATGAAAAATATTATCCATCTACAGAGAAAAAAATTAATGCACTCAGAGTGTAGACTGAAACTTTTTTTAAATTTTATTTCCTTTTCTTTTGCAACATGGCTAATTTGGAAATAAGTTTTAACTGAGTTCACACAATAATGTTATTATGTTGTTTGCATTCTCAATGAGAGTGGAGGGACTTGTCAAAGAGAGAAATTATTTTTTAATGAATGTTTAAAAATATGAACTTAAATACCAAAAAAGAATGCTAATATCCAAAACAAGGAATATTTTATATGAAGCTGTGAATCTCAATTTCATTCTGCTTTAAAAAAAACATATAATAAATTTAACACTGCTTTCAAAAACAAAAGAAAAAAATTGTTTTCCTCAGAAAACCAAGAATCACCTCTATAGTCTGATGAGGCATTGGAATAGAATTTCAGTGGAAGTTATATGCAGCCCTTTTAGAAAACTATCACTGTGACTATTAGTAGCACAAAAGCATCTAGAAGGCAGAATAAACTCTGTGTTTGACATGGCAGCAGTGGAATATAGAATTATCCACCCTGTCTGTTGTATAGGTTACAGGATGAATTTTATAATTTATATGCTTTAGGCACAACTGAGATACTGCTTGGTCTCCATTTCAATGTAACCTTTCCTGGTTTCTCATGCCATAAAGGAAAAGGATAAGAAGTAGAAGATGGTTTGCATTAGTCCCTACTGAATATCAAAGAGCTCTCAAAGAATGTGTTGGAGCAAAATAGGTGTGTCTTATGAACAATAGGAAATAGATACTCTCCTCTGCCAAGACTCCAAAATAAGTAATAGCGGTGGTGGGAGCCAAAAGATAGTCAGCTATTATAAAGAGAAAGGGAACGGATTCTAGGTTACCCCAAGGTGAGAAGAGGGCAAAGGAGTCTGTGTTAGTTTAAGGCATATACACAAACTTCATTCTTCCAAGAAATATATATTTGAGCAGCTGCTATGTACAAAGCATTCTCTTAGTTCTACCTAATAGCATAATCTTCCACCTAGTCACAAAGACTCAAAGCTTCAGATTTTTTTTTAATTTCCCTTCCTTTCTTGTATTTTGAAACAGGCAAAGTTTACCTGTTCCCTTTTCTTTCAGAGCTCTGACTCTCTATTGTCTCCTCTCTCTATGAAGGCATCTAAGATCCTTATGTTTCATCTTCAGAGCCCTTAGTTTCTCTTCCCCATCCAAGGTCTGACTTCCCCTAGAAGTGTCTCAATGCTGGATTGCTCTCTAACTCCAGCCTTTCCTTCTATCAGAATATACCACATATATCCAATTTGGAAGGAATCTACTGCAGCTGTCACATAGAAAATTATCTGTTAAATCAATCAACAAGTATTTTAAATGCCTATTATGGAACACCAATTGTACAAGATTCTATCAACACAAATGCAAAAATAATAAACCAAAAAATCAAAAACCATATATGTTCTACTCTTTTCAGCTATTCATAAAACTAAAATCAGAAGATTAGAGATTCAGGTCGGAAGAGATTTTAAAAATCATCTTTTCTGAACTCTTCATTTTACAGATGAAGTGAAATTCAGAGATGTTAAGTGAAATAACCCAAAGTCACTCAAGTAGTTATTAGCAATAATGATAATAGTAATAGCAGCTAACATTTATATAGTGTTTTAAGTTTTGTAAAGTCTCTCTCACACACACACATTCATTTGATTATCATAACAATCCTCTAAGGAAGGTATTATTATTATCCAATTTTTCAAAAGACCAAAGGACACTGAGTTCTCTGTATCTGATAAGTAAGTACTCAAGATCACACAGCCAGTAAATGCTTAAAACAAGATTTGAAACCAATTTCTCTCTTCTTGTCAATAAATAATGGTTCTTTACATTGCCTTGCCCAAGAAGGGTAAGGATAGCTGCATTTTAAAACATGGTATAGTGGAAAGAGAAGTGGAAGTCAGAAAAATCTGAATTCAAATCTGGCCTCAGGAGCTTTTGAGCTATGTAGTGCTGGACAAGTCACACCTTACCTGAGTTTCCTCATTTGTAAAATAGATATAACAATAACCTATACCCCAAGGTTGCTGTGAAGATCAAATGAGATAATAATTATGAAGTTCTTAGAATAGTTCCTGGCATATAATAAATGTCATGTAAATGTTAGATATCTTCATCATTATCATTAATGTTTACTGTTAAAATCAGAAAGCCTGAATATAAGTTCTGTTTCCAATACTTAATTTTTCTATCGTATCCCATTGTACCTCAATTTCTTCACTGACAAGGTGCATATAATACATCTGTATTACCAACCTCACAAGTTTGTTGGGAACAAATTACACTCTGAGCCTCTCACCAATAAAAGATTATTAAAATTTCCACACTTTTCCAAGATGGTCAAGAAGAATAGGAATTTGGTCATGTTCAAAATAATGCCTAGAAGACTAGAATCATAGGAATATGTCCATACCCAGTCTGATTGGTGGAGATTATCAAGACCTGTTTCTCACCTTCGGTTTTTATGGTCATGGAATGCCAAGAAAAAAAAAAGTGAAACATAGTTATGCAAGAAGCTATGGCTTTAATTTTCTAGATTGTAACATTTGTTCAGCATGAAATTCTCTATGGAAAGTCGATTTTTAAAAGTTCCAAACTTAATTAGATCTTGCAGTTTTGCGATCTTCATTATAATTATAAGATACTGAAGCGTTAATAAAGGATCAACTTCTGGGCTACAGAATAACCCAATCTATTCATACCTAAGTGACATACTGTATAAGAAAAGGGACTGATTAACTCTGGTGAACCAACCAACCAACCATTGTCTGCAAATTGCTGAGTCCTGATCAGTGCAAATAAATACATGCTGTTAAAAATAATCCAATAAACTTTATCAATAATTCATGGGCACTTTGGATGATATAAGTGCTAATGTAGCCACTCTGATAATAAGTACTTTTATGCTACATTACAAACCTATGTCACCTCTCTATTGTATAATATAATTATTCTCTTCTTTTGTTCTTATAGAACAGTGAATGAGGTTCTTTCTCATTAGAGTCCCCTATTTTTTTTTATTTTTAATAACTGCTGGTTATAGCCAGATATTATGCATCAATCTTTCATTTTTCCCAATTGATATTGGGATATGTAGGAATTTCTTCAGGGAAGACAATTTTCCAAATGCAGATAAGGCTAGAGATAAAGTTAGAAGTTCAAGACCTTTGACATTCTAAAGGGGGCTTTTGAAGATTGCTGCCAAAACTCTTCAAGATGCATTTCTTTAACCTTTCCAGACTAACAGAATCATGGAGGCAAATTCTAGCAGAGTAAGGCTGACACTTTTAGAAACTGCATTAACTCTTTCAGATCCTTAAGGCAACACAAATGTTCTCTCAAGCACCTAAGCAATAATTAACAAGGCACTTGAACTAGATTGTTATACAAAGAGTTAATGCAGAATTTAAGCTGGAAGAATTTCCAATTTCATTTCAATGATCCCAAGCTGGATTTTTGCAGCCAGCATTGTATGAGTCATGAATAAGTTCAAAAAAGGAAGTGGAGATTCAGTAACCTATTAAGCCAAATAACATTGACCCAGGGTCAGTGCCTCACTTTAGCTCCAACTCCACATTTTAGTTAAAATGCTTATCAGAAAAGGAAGCTTCCATTCACTTCAAAGAATTTCCTTCCCTCATCTCTGGGGAAACTGCACAATAATTACTTTGCTTGATTTAGCCAAATTGATCAACTTGCTACCCAATACATTTGCCTTGAGCTTTCCTACCCCTAGATCTTACTCATTTCACTCCCCTATCTTTCTTTCCTTCAAGGTCTGACATAAATTCTACCTTTTCTGTGAATGTTCCCTGTCTATCTAAGCCCAAATTTTCTGTGTTCTTTAGAATTCTAAACAATTTTTTTCTGTGCTGTTCACTGAGCACTTAGTCATATTTTAAGTTATCTCTTTTATATGTAGATTGATGGTACTGTAAGTTAATTGAGAGCACAAAGTATAGTTTATGCTTCCAAAAAACCTTACCCCAAAGCTTTTCAACTAGTAAATGTTCAATAAATATTTTATTGGTCTGTCTGTGCAAATTGTTTATCAATTATTATGCATTAATATAAAGAGTTAAAGAATGTCACTTTTCAGATGAAAAGAAAGGGATAAGATACTTAACTGTAACTCAGCACAAATATTTCTCCCTTGTGCTATGCAATAATTTCAGTTGTATCTGACTCTAGTGATCCCATTTGGGTTTTTCTTGGCCAAAATACTAGAGTAGTTTTCCATTTCCTCCTCCAGCTCATTTTACAGATGAAGAAACTGAGCAAACAGGGTTAACTAATTTGCCTAGGGTCACAAAGCCAGTTTTAAGTGCCTGAAGCCAGTTGTACTACATTACTCCCTACAAGAAGTATTTCCCCCAGTTGTTAGTGTCTTTCTCAATTAAAAAAAATTGTACTTATCTTGTGTAAATTTGGTAAAATATTTAAATGTGTTCATTTTGTCCCCAACAAAGAAAGCTTCTTAAAGGTGGGGACTATTTGATCTTTGTCTTTGTATAACCAGAGCCTAGCATACAGTGCCTGACACATGGTAGGCTTTTGATAGCAAATACATCTCACTTAAATCTTTTCTCTTCAGATTAAAAATCTATAGTTCCTTTAACTGATCTTCTTATACCATGGTTTCTAGTCCCTTCAATCTCCTGTTTATTTGTTCTCTACTGAGGAGACTCCAGCTTTATAGAGTGCATTCTAAAATGTGATATCAAAACTGAACCCAACACATTAGATGCTATCTAACCAGATCATAGTATTGCAGGATTTAACCAATTCTTTCTTCTGCACACTATTGCTCTCTTAATTCAGCTTAAGACCATGCTAGGGTTTTTTTGACTGCCAGGCCTGTCTGCTGAGCTTTCAGTTCTTCTTACTTATCTGTGTACATGTCACATCCCTGCTAGTAGTATACATGGTACTTGAAGGCAAGAAGTATTGAAGATTTTTCTTTGTATTCCCTTTGACTAGCTCAATGCTTAATAAGTGCAAGTGTCAGCTGCTTTGACTGCCACAGAAAGAGGACAAATGACTTTTTCCCCCTCCATATTCTTCAAAATGGGTTGGGAGAGAAATAAGAAATGAGTGGCCAACTAGGTAAATGAAGAGTGGCTTACCTATTCTAGGAAAAGAGGAAAAGAAACATACTATGGACTGAACTTCAACAACTCCCTGGCCTCATGATCTGTGTATTTTTCCAGTTTTACTGTCCACATTTATTTCCTTGGGTACTGTAGTTGGTCCTAAGCTTGAAGACTTGAATTACCATTCTTAAATTTTCTCATTTATTTTCCAAATATCTACAGGCCATCCACTCCTACCATCATCCTCAGTGCTCTTCTCCTTTTTCCATTGGAATATTAAATTCCACCCCTGAGTTTCTGAACTCAGATATATGGTTTTGTTTTTTCCATACTTTATCCAGAAACAATTCTCTACAAAACTTTCTGCCTAGATTTCTCCAGCACCTCCTAGCACATCAATGCCTCCCTGACCCATTCTTTTCTAGATAACTTTCATATATTGTCTTCCGTTTTTGAATGTATACTCCTTGAGGACAATAATTGTCTTGCTGCTTGATTGTATTTATATTCCCAGTCAGCATAAATCTGGCTTGTAGTAAGCACTTATTAAGTAATCTGCTTCTCCATGTATAGCCTAATAATTTTTATCTACACTTTGTATTCTGTGGATTATTCTCCTTGGTAGAGGAAAAAGATGGAAATTAAGAATTAAATAGTTTTTTGTGTCATCTATTATCATTCTTATGAATTATAATAATTATCATTATTATTTCATAGGGTTGTGAAGCTCAATTGAGATAATAATTATAAAGCATTTCTCACAGTGCCTGGAACACAGTAAAGCCCTCTATACATGTTAGCTCTTATTATTATTTCTTTTCATTTATTCATTTATTTCTAGGTGGGCCTAGAAATAGTAATATTTGCTTCACTTATAGCACCACATATTCATTTACTTCTCCCTGAACTCTGATTAACACTCTGCTCAACCAAGTGTCCAAGCACATTTAGCCTCTCTGGAAAATTTAAAGTAACCAGAAAGTAAATATTACCTTCAGGCTTTAAACAAAAAACTGTGGGATTAAATAAATAATCCTGGTCTCTAAAAAGTTACTATATACAAAGTAAGTAATGGTTTTCTTTACTGTATTGGAACAAATGTATTTAAGATTAATCAGATACATATTGAAATATTATATCTAAGCTATAATGATTAAATCTGCTGTTAATTGCCTTATAAAACTAATAAAATATGAAAGCTTCTTATATAAGCAAAAAGTATTCATTGAAAAGAAATAAAAACAGATGATTTTCAACTGAGTTATTACTACTCATCTATAATATTATAGCAATGATGGGAAAAGTTTTGAATGAGAGAAAATTTAATTTGGTTTAACAACACAAAATTATTTCTTATCAATTAACTATTCAATATCAATTGTCTAATATAAATGTTGTCTTCTGCATGAAATCTTCCCTGAACTTTTCTCATTGGTAAAAATCTTTCCTCTTAAACCTTACATAGATTTTGTTGTGCAACTTTCTGATAAAGTTTTCATTTATTATCTTATATTATGGTTTTGTATTTATATGTTTCAATACTTCCCTATTAGAATGTTAGTGCCATTAAGCTGGGGACAATTACTTTCAACTTTGTATTTCTTCTGGGGTCTAGTTCAGCATTCTGAATATAGTACACACTTTTGAAGAATAAATTCTGACCTCAGTATTGGGCCCCATCCATTCAAGTAAATCTTGAAATGTCAAAATATACTCATAATAGATAAAATCCCAGGAATAGAGTCTGATTTTAGTTTCTGGTCCATCTTCACTTCATCCAGTAAAGGAAATTTCAGGATCTCAAATTTTGAGCAGGAAAAGCTATAAGAATCCAGTACTTTAATTTTATAGATGAGGAAAATGAGGTTGAGTGATTAAGTTGTACAAAATCACACAGGGAGAAAGTAAATGGCAGAAAAAGGATTTGGACCGCAATTTTCTCACTTCAAACCTAATGTTCTTTTTTGCTATGCTATTCTGTCTTCCCAAGCAATCATATGACTTAAAAGCATATATAGAGAGAGAGAATGAAAATAAATGAAGCATTTCCAATTTTACATGTTATTTATCAGATGCAAGCAAAAAAAGTTGCCAAAAAATTCCCCCTCAATTCACCTATGTAAGGCTAGCACAACAGTGCCGGCCACCTTCAGTTGCTATAGTTTCAGTCTACTGGGTGAAGCTTGCAGTAGGGTCAATTGCAGACTCAAAGACGGATTAAACCAGAAAGTTCCCTATGAAATCTATGCAAATTTCTCATGGTTCAAACAATAATATAACTTTATAATTTACAGGGGGTTAGACCCTATGAAGAAAATAAATAAGGATAAAATTCCTGGATTGAACAAATAACATACTGTGCAGCAAGATATTTGACCCTTCTTTAATCAACTAAAGAAATTCTGTAAGGCAGCCATTGTCTTATATTTATGTTTGCATAAACAAAGATAATATAGAAACTGGAAGAAGAGTGACTTCTGGGGAGTTACTAAGATAGGTAAGCAAAGTCACACTTAACAAAAAAAAGGAAGGTAAATTTTAAAAGTTATTAAAAAGAAATGTATAATATATACTCTAAAGCTACCATTTTACATATAGATATAAAATAGAAATGATGCCAAAGCCAAGAATTATTTAAACAGCTAAAAAACTAAAAAAAAAATTAATAGGCCTCCAAAAAATTGACAATTTTCTTTTTGTGAAATATAGGGGAGAACATGAATAAAAATTGTATGATATAAGAATCTATATAGAATTTGTGTATGAAAGATTAATCATAATAATTATAATATAATGATAATGTAGTGCTTTAAGACTTGCAAAGTACTTGGCATAAGTAAATTTAACAACTCTCTTAAGATTAATTAAGATTATGGATCACTTGAAGTGATATTCCAGTACTGATATGTGTGTGTGTGTGTAAGATAAAAGTGTGATGGGAGCATGTGTGCATGAGTGTAATCCAGTTCTGTGAAGAAAACTGCCTAATATCTACAAGTCTTTTTTTAAGCCCCCATTGCTTATGTAAGTACTTACGCATTATGCTTTTTTCCCTGACACAACCATTTGTACTTATAGAAGCCTACTGTATCCCCTGCTCTACCTTTCAAAGACCTTTGTGAAGTAGCCCAGGAGTGTGATAAATCATCCCTACTGTCTCAAGGGAAAATAAACTAAAGTGGGAGAACTAAGAGATCACTTAGACTATAACAAAATCCTAGTCTATGGTTAGGGATAGTAGGCAATGCAAGTGGGGCACAAGGCTTAGTTGCTAGAGGAGAAAGAAGATAAACATCTTCAATTTAATAGTGACCATTAAGCACTCTGGTTAGCAGAGTATAGAGTATGGGGTTCCAAATACAATTGAGAAGTACAAGAAAAGAATGATTTTCCCAGCTTTCCCCAGTAATTCCCCAGGAGAGGACTGGATTTCAGACACTGGAGAAAAATAAAAGTAGGGCTGACGTAACAGAGGTATGGCTTGTTTTATCTGGAGTTTGGGACTATCATCACGGAAAATGTCTATAATAGTAGCATGTTTATTACAGTGAGGACATCTGAATGTTCTTATGCTGATAGAATCAAACCCCAAAATATTGTAGTCTTCTAAATAAAATCCATGAAGCTAAATGGTACCTAGGGTCACATTTCCCATTTTCATCTCCAGGGGTACATTTCCTCATGGCACACATATAAAAAGGTATATATGAACATATCTTTACTTTGTATTTTTATTAGGGTCAAATATTTTAAGAGGAGTGGACAAACTGTTAATTTGTTTGTTTTTGTATCCCCAATACTTACTATAATGCCTGGCATGCTGTAAGAATTTAATAAATGCTTGTTCACTGATTGATAGTAAATAGATAGAGATGAGCCAGAAAGTTATTATCATGTCTATATGTATATGTGTGTTATTAAAAGATTAATACATTATTTAAAAATTCAAACTATTTTACATAATTTCATTAAATATTTGCCCAATTACATGTAAAAGAAATTAGCAATATTTTTTATTTGAATTCCAATTTCTTTTTTTCCTATTCATCCCCTTCCTTGAGAAAGTAAGAAATTTGATATTAATTATGCATATGAAGTCATACAGAACATATTTCTATATTATCCATGCTGCAAAAGGAAACACAAACAAAATAAAAAAATAAAAATAAAGTTTAAAAAAGTATGCTTTGATCTTCATTCAGAATTCAGTTCTTTCTCTAGAAGTGGACAACATTTTTCTGCCTGGGTCCTTTGAAATTGTTTTAGGTCATTGTCTTGATCAAATTAGTTAAGTGATTGACAGTTGGTCATATCTAAAATATTGCTGTTATTGTGTTCAATATTCCTATGGTTCTACTTACTTCATTTTTCATACAAGTTCATACAAGTCTTCCCAGGTTTTTCTGTAATGATCCTGCTTACCATTTCTTTTTAGCAACAATAATTTCTATTGTTATTATTGTTCATTCATCTCTGATACTTTGTTATCCTACTTGTGGTTTTCTTGGCAAAGATATTACAATGGTTTGCTATTTCCTTTTCCATCTTATTAAATGATTCATCCAGAGTCATAGAGCTTATAAGTATCTGACACTGAATTTGAACTCATGAAGATGAATCTTCCTGATTCTAGGCCTGATAGTCTATCCTCTATACCACCTAGCTGCCCCACAGTACATTAATATTCCATAAGTCATATACCACAACTTGTTCAACCATTCCCCAAGTGATAGGAATTTCCTCAATTTCCAATTTTTTGCCACTATAAAAAGAGTTGCTATTTTTTTTGTACAAATAGATTCTTTTCATTTTTCTTTAATCTCTTTGTGACAGACTTCATAATGACACAAATGTCCATTTTATAGCCTTTGGGGCAAAATTCCCAATTGTTCTCCAGAATAGTCAGATTAGTTTATAACTCCATCTACACTTGCTGGTATCCCTATTTTTCCACAATCCCTTCAGCATCTGTCATTTTCCTTTTCAATCTTATTAGTCAATCTGGTATGTGTGAATTGGTATTTCAAAGCTGTATTAACTTGCATTTCTCTAATCAAAAGTGATTCCAAGTATTTTTCAAACTATTGGTAGTTTGATTTATTCTACTGAAAACTACCTGTTCATATCATTTCACCAATTATCAACCTGGCCTTTGTTTTTATAAATTTAGTTTCTTATATATTTGAAAAATAAGGCCTTTAAAAAAGAAAATAATTGTAAATGTTTTCCATTTCCTTTTTTCCTTCTCCTTGTGGCTTCATTAGTTCTATTTGTACAAAATCTTTTCAACTCCATGTAATCAAAATTATACATTTTAATCATGTGATATTCTCTATCTCTTGTTTAATCATAAAATTTCCCCTTACCCATAAATATGATGAACATTTTTCCATGATACCCTGATTTACTTGTATCACTATGTCAAAATCCATTTTGACCATATCTTGTTATATGGAGTGAGATATTGGTCTACCTAGTTTGTGCCAAACTATTTTCCAGTTTTCTACACAATTTTTGTCAAATGATGAGTTTTAATTTCAAAAGTTTGGATCTTAAGGGATTAAATACTAAATTACTATGTTTATTTGCTATTGTGTTGTGTTCCTAATCCATTCCATCGATGCACCAATTCATTTCTTAGCCAGTACCAGATTCTTTTCATGATCACTATTTTGCAATATAGTTTAAAAGTTAGTACTACTAGTCCTAGGTTCTTACATTTTTTTTTCATTGATTCTCCTGATATTCTTGATCTCTTCTTCTAGATAAATTCTGTTATTTTCCTAGTTCTATAAAATAATTCTTTGATACTTTAATTGATAAGGCATTAAATATATAAGTGAAGTTAGGTAGAATTTTCATTTTTATTATATTGGCTCAGTCTACAATGTTTCTCCAATTGTTCAGGTATATTTTATTTCTGTGAAAAATGTTTTGCAATTGCATTGTATAATCCCTATATTAGTCTTGGCCAATAGACTCCCAAGTATTTTATATTATCTCTTGTTATTTTAAATGGAATTTCCTTTTCTATATCTTCCTGCTGGGTTTTTCTGATAGTACGTAGAAATCCTGATGGTTTATGTGAGTTTGTGTTATATCTTACAACTTTGCTGAAGTTGTTAATTTTAAAAAAATTAGCATTTTTGTTAATTCTCTAAGGTTATCTAAGTATATAGCATCTACAAAGAGTGAGAATTTTGTATTTTCATTGTCTTCTTTGGTTCCTTCAAATTATTTTCCTAGGGGCAGCTAGGTGGTGCAGTGGATAGAGCACCAGCCCTGAAGTCAGGAGGACCTGAGTTCAAATCTGGTCTCAGACACGTAACAGCTGTGTGACCCTGGGCAAGTCACTTAACCCCAATTGCCTAAGCAAAAAAAAAATTATTTTCCTTGTCTTATTGCTATAATTAGTATTTCCAATTATTTCTAACAATAGAAATGAGGTTGGGACATCTTTGCTTCACTTCTGATTTGGAAGGGAAGGCTTTAAGTTTGTCACTGATACAGCTAATGCTTGCTCTTGATTTTACAAAGGCACTCTATCATTTTAAGAAAACTTCCATTGATTCCTATGCTTTATAATAGTTGTAATAAGAATAGTTAAATATTGTCAAATTCCTTTTCTGTATCTATTGATGTAAGCATTTTCTTCTTGTTATTTTTGTTATTGATTTGGTCAATTATGTTGATAGTTTTCTTTATATTGAACCAGTCTTGAATTCCTTTTATAAAGCCCAGATGGTTAGGATGTATAATCTTTGTGATATATTGCTGTAATCTTGCTAGCACTTTATTTAAAATTATGCATCAATATTCATTAAAGAAATTGGCTTATGTTTTCTTTCTCTGTTTTTGCTTTCCCTGGTTGCAATATTCAAACTATATTTGTGTCATGAAAGAAATTTGGTGACATTCCTTAAACTATTTGTTGTTCAAATAGTTTATATAGTATTAGGATTGCTTGTTCCCTTAATGTTTAGTAGAATTCAGTTGTAAATCAATCTGGTCCTAGGGTTTTTTCCTTAGGTAGCTCATTGATACCTTGTTTGATTTCTTTTTCTAAGATATTTTACTTAAGTATTCTATTTCCTCTTCTATTTTTTCTGGATATTTATATTTTTGTAAATATTTATGCATTTCATTTAAATTGTTAGTTTTATCATCAGGTAATTGGGCAAAATAGCTAACAATTAATTTACTTTCATTTTTGAGGATGGTGCATTTACCCTTTTTCATTTTTGATACTGGTAATTTGGTTTTCTTTCCTTTTTCAAAATCAAATTAACAATGTTTTATCTATATTTTCATGAAATCAGCTCTTATTTCTATTTACTGGCTCAATGGCATTTTTGTGCCTCTTTTGCCAACTTGTTCATTGTCTTTTCATAATGTTCTTCCTTTGCTTTCATTGTTTTGCCTAATTTTTCTTTTATCACTCTTATTTCATTTTTAAATTTTTTAGCTCTTTTAAGAATTCTTTTTAGGCTTGTGTCCAGTATACTTTTTTTTTCTTTTAGACTTTACTTTTGGCTATTTTTATTTTATTGTCTTCTTCTGAGTTTGTGTCTTGATCTTCCTTGTCACCACAGCAGAGTCTTATAGTCAAGTTCTTTTTTATTGTTGTTTCCTCATTTTTCACCTTATTTGTTGATTTATAACTTTATGTTGGTGTTTGATTCTTTTCCTAGCATATGGGGGTGGTTTTGTTTCAAGCTTCAAGCTTTTTTGCACTCCTTTTTTCCCCTCCAAGATAGTTCTGAGAGTTTGGAAGATTTTGTTTTTTCCAAGGAGCAGGAAGTATAACTGAAAGTATTCTTCTCTTCCCCTGAATCCAAATATGAGCATATGAAATTGAGTTGCCAAAGATCTGATCCTGTGTATGGTGCTGCAACCAGTCCTTTTTAATCTCTTTCTGACCAGTTGCAGGTTGCCCTTATGATCTCTGGCTTAAGAACTCTCAGGGCTGCTGCTGATTTTATTGCTACTGCTTAGTTCCATCACTGGCCTTCCATCCACATGGATTATGGGTCAGCCTCCTTCTCTATGTCACAGATCTCTCTTTCTAACTTCCTATTTTGTCTAGTGCTGGAAGATTGTTTCATTCTAACCTTTTGGTTGCTCTGCTGTTCCAAAATTTTATTGAATCATTATTTTGAAGTTGTATGGAGAGGAATGTTGGAAGGGCTCAGCTGAGAGCTTCCTCTACTCCATCATCTTAGCTCTATCTCCCTAATAAACTTTCAAAAGAACTATCATTACATGCCTTCTTACAAGAATTTGCTTGTTTGATTCATTATTCTTGAAATGTTCTCCCCTCCTTCTACTTGCCTACAGCATATTCATCCATGTTCATCTCACAAGAGCCATCTCAAATGCCACTTTCCTCATAAATCCTGATGTAAATATTCTTTCTCTCTTTTTAACATTCAAAGCATTTTATTGAAACCATTCAGGATAGTGAGCTGGATTAGGAATTAGAAATTCCTTGTTTGGAATCCTTCCTGTTTACATTTACTTGCTCTGTGACAATAAAAAAGTCCTTACCTTCTCTGAATAAATTTCTTTATCAATAAAATAAGGATGATAATAATACTCTTAAAGTTCACCTCATGGAGCTACTGTATCACTTAAAATGATGTATGTAAAATGCTTTATTAATACTAAAAGCATTATATGAACATCACCTATTATTAGTTATTATTATGCTTTAATTATGCTTTATCTAATATTATAAATTTTATGAACATAGTTAAGAGCCACTTTTTAAAATCTTTGCATCTTCTGCAAGCACTTCACACACAGTAGATATAGAAATGCTTAATGAATATTTGGATCATGTCATTTATTCATAATGTCATTATTAAGGATGTATTATATGCCAAGCACAGTGCTAAATGCTAGTGGTACAAAGAAAAGCAAAAGAAGTTCCTATTTTCAAACAGCTCATAGTTAAATGTTGCATGAATACACAGTACAGACTGAAATGAGCTTCAGTCTGAATGCAGACTTCAGAAGTTATTATCCCTCTCTTCCTAGTTAAAATTGAAGTTAAGGCAGAGAATTGTTTCCCAAATTCTTGCAATACTTCCAGAGTAATTTCATAGCATTCCTCAACAAAATGTACCAGTGTCTCCCAACTTCCATTTTAAAGTCTATTCCAAACATATGCATTTTATCCCATTCTTCCCCTCCCTGAAAATATTTTAAATTAAGTATTAGAGAATTGTATATGATATCTAATAATTGAATCAGAGTTAGTTCAGGTTCAGTACATTTTCCAAACCTCTAGTCTCCAAGGTAACCTGTCCTCACTAAGCCGATGGCAGGTAGAAAGATGAGATGGCCACTGGCTGATGGATTGGTCCTGACAATAATAAAACAATTCATAGAAATCAATGTCATAAGCCTGTAGGTATACCTCAGACAAAAGTGCTCTAGTGTCTGAGTATCTGCGTGAGGTGTGAGTATTATACAGTTTCTATTAGGGATGTTGGTGTTCCATAATGATATTAGAAACTACTTATTAACCCTGCATTGTCTATTAAAAATTTCTTTTAGAAGGTAATATTTATTTTTAGTTTAAACTTCTCCCCAAATTCCATCCAGATAGGCTATAAATGAATCAGAGGCTCTTCCTAGAAAATGCAGCAATTTTCTTGGGTGTTAAAATAATGGGAATATTATCTAGGGCAGTTATAACATCTTTCTCGGAGCACTTGTTTAGGTAAAAGTTCACTTGGACTGGAAAATGAACTCACTTGTGGGCAAAAACTCTTCCTGTGGCTATAGATTGACTCAAGGTAAATGTATGATACGTAGGTTTACATTAGTTAGAACTGACTCAGATCTCAGGTTATGGATATAAGGCCCATTGTAGCCTTTTTAATCTAGCTGGTCTTATTGTCTGAATTTTAAAGGTACCTAACATGTTGGTGTTTCATGATGCAGAAGATACTAGAAATACTATATAAAGTTGGTGAAACCTTAGCCTCCAGTAATTATGTTCCCTTCTCAAAACTTTAGTCCCCAGGAAGAGTCCAGGATATTGCTAGTCTTTTATGTGTTTATGAAGGAAAGGTACTGAGGCCCACAAGACTGTTGGCTTTTAAGTATCTTTCAAGATCATCTAACTACCCCCTCATTTTACTGATAAAGAAACAAATGAACAAAGAAATCAATTAATTTGCAAGTTCAAACAAAAAAGGTTGGGGACTCAGCACAAAGTCAAGTCCTCTACTCTAAATACATCACTTTTCCCACTATTGTTCCTCTAAAATTACAAAACTTCTCCATTTTTGGCAGAATTCAAAAGCTGAAATGCACCTAGTAAAGTATGTAGAAAATTAATGAAATGACATAAGAATCTTATGAAGATTTGGAGCTATGCTCAAAAAGTTATCAAACTGTGCATACCCTTTGAGCCAGCAGCATTTCTATTGGACTTATATCCCAAAGAAATCATAAAGTAAGGAAAGGGCCCCACATGTGCAAGAATGTTTGTGGCAGCCCTTTTTGTAGTGGCTAGAAACTGGAAACTGAATAGATGCCCATAATTGGAGAGTGGCTGAATAAATTATGGTATATGAATGTTATGGAATATTATTGCTCTGTAAGAAACGACCAGCAGGACGATTTCAGAGAGGCCTGGAGAGACTTGCATGAACTGATGCTGAGTGAAATGAGCAGAACCAGGAGAACATTATACACGGCAACAACAATACTATATGACGATCAATTCTGATGAACATGGCTCTCTTCAACAATGAAATGTTTCAAACCACTTCCAATTGTTCACTGAAGAATGCCATATACACCCAGAGAGAGGGATGTGAAATGCAGACTACAACATAACATTCTCATACTCTTGATTGATGTTTGCTTTCATTGTGTTTCCTTTATCTGATATGTCTTTCGTGTAGATACGATTTTTCTTGCACAACAATGATAAGTTTGGAAATACGTATACATATATTTGATTTGCCAAATATTTTAACATAACTAACACGTAGTGGATATCCTGCCATCTAGGGGAGGGGTGGGGAGTTGGGGGGAAAAATCTGTAACAGAAAGCTATGTAAGGGTTAATGTTGAAAAATTACCCATACATATGTTATGCAAATAAAATAAAATTTTAAAAAAAGAGTCTTATGCAGGAGACATTATAGAGATCTAAAAGTAGGATACATGAACACTTTGAAAGCAATTGCTACTACCTTGTCATTTTACCATTATAAATTCATCAAAAATACTGAGTGAGATGAGGCAGAGCCAAGACGGTGCAGAGCAGACACAACTCTCTGTGACCTCCTCTGACCTTCTCTCAAACCAACAGCAGATTAAGCCTTTAAATTGGTTTTGCAGTCTAAGAACCCACAAATATTTGGAGTACAACACATTTCTAGAGGAAGTTACCTTGGAAGAACTTCAGAACAAGTTGGTTTCAAATGGGCAGGGGAACAGTCTTCCAAGCCCAGACCACAGCATGGGGAGACCTGAGGCAGAAAGCCAGGGCCCGGGAATCAGACCATTGGAGTTTCCAGGCACCTGGGAAAATTCAGTGAGCCTCTTAGGCTACTCTGTTCTAGTTGCAAGCAGGTGGTTTGGCAGGTTTGTCTTTTGTAAAAAGTAAATTGTAAACCTGAGCCCAGGAAGAATGACAGACCTAGCCTCCATTACCCAGCCCTGGAAATTAATCAGCAAAACTGCCCTAGGGCAAATTAAAGTAGCTGTTATTACTTTGCTTTAAACAGACCTCAAGCCTTAAAAATGAATTTTAAAAAGAACTCTCAACTTAGACAGCTTTTAGGGAGAGAGAGAAGAACACACCTCAAATCCTAAGGTACCTAAAAGCAAAGGAAGTCCAGAGAAAGCGACAAAGGGAGACATGAGCTGGTTCCCATTTCACAAGGCTTTCCTTGAAGATTGCATAAAGAATCGTAAAAGAGAGTTAGAAGCAAAATGGGAAAATGAAATGAGATCATTACAAGAAGAAATGGGAAAAGCACATAATGCCCAAAAAAAGAGATATGAAAAGACACCAATTCACTGAAAAACAAAATTTGTGAAGTGGAAAAAGAATGCAATGAACAAAAAAAAATTCAATTGGACAATTACAAAAGGAGCTAAATAAGGTAACTGAAGAAAATAATACACTAAAAATTAGAATGGAACAAATGGAAGTGAATGACTCAATAATATTTCAAGAATCAATCAATTTTTTTAAAATGAAAAAATAGAAGAAAATATGAAATATCTCCTAGGAAAAACAAGTGACCTAGAAAATAGATCTAGGAGAGACAATCTAAGGATTATTGGACTTCTTGAAAGCCATGATGAAAAAAAGAACCTAGATACTATCATAAAGGAAATCATAAAAGAAAACTGCCCTAATATTCTAGAATCAGAAGGTAAAATATCCATCAAAAGAATTCACCAAGGCCTTGCTGTACCAGATCTAAAACTATATTATAAAGCAGCGGTCATCAAAACCGTTTGGTACTGGCTAAGGAATAGAGCAGTGGATCAGTGGTACAGGATAGGTTATCAGGACAATCTGGGCAATAACCTTAACAATTTAGTGTTTGATAAACCCAAAGACCCCAGCTTTTGGGATAAGTACTCACTATTCGGCAAAAACTGGTGGGAACATTGGAAACTAGTGTGGAAGAAATGAGGGCTTGACCCATACCTAACATCACATACCAAGATAAGATCTAAATGAGTTCATGATCTGGATATAAAGAGTGATTTTGTAAACAAGTTAGAGGAACGTAATATAGTTTACCTCTCAGACCTGTGGAGATGGAATAAATTTATGTCCAAGGAAGATCTGGAACTCCTAATTGAACACCAGATGGATAATTTTGATTATATTAAGTTAAAAAGTTTCTGTACAAATAAAACTAATGCAGACAAGATTAGGAAGGAAGCATCAAATTGGGAAATCATCTTTACATTTAATGGTTCTGATAAAGGCCTCATTTCTAAAATATATAGAGAATTGTCTCATATATATAAGAATTCAAGCCACTCTTCAATAGATAAGTGGTCAAAGGATATGAACAGAAAATTTTCAGATGATGAAATTAAAACAATCTCTAGTCATATGAAAAGTTGTTCCAAATCACTATTGATCAGAGAAATGCAAATTAAGACAACCCTGAGGTACCACTACACACCTGTCAGATTGGCTAAAATGAGAGGAAAAGATAACAATGAATGTTGGAGGGGATGTGGGAAAACTGGGACACTAATACATTGTTGGTGGAACTGTGAACGGATCCAACCATTCTGGAGAACAATTTGGAGCTATGCTCAAAAAGCTATCAAACTGTGCATACCCTTTGACCCAGCAGTGTTTCTACTGGGCCTATATCCCAAAGAGATCTTAGAAGAGGGAAAGGGACCCACATGTGCAAGAATGTTTGTGGCAGCCCTTTTTGTAGTGGCTAGAAACTGGAAACTGAAGGGATGCCCATCAATTGGAGAGTGAATAAATTATGGTATATAAATGTTATGGAATATTATTGCTCTGTAAGAAACGACCAGCAGGACGATTTCAGTGAGGCCTGGAGAGACTTGCATGAACTGATGCTGAGTGAAATGAGCAGAACCAGGAGATCATCATACACAGCAACAACAGTATTACATGATGATCAATTCTGATGGACATGGCTCTCTGCAACAAAGAATTGTCTCAAACCAGTTCCAATTGTTCACTGAAGAAAACCATATCCACCCAGAGAGAGAGAGATGAAATATGGACCACAACATAACATTTTCATGATCTCTATTGATATTTGCTTGCATTGTGTTGCCTTTCTCTGATCTTTTTTTCCTTGTAGATAGGATTTTTCTTGCATAACTTGTCAAGTAATTCAACATTATTAACATGTCATGGACTTCCCGTCATTTAGGGGAGGGGAGGGGACTGGGGGTAAAATTTGTAATGGAAAGCTTTGTAAAGATCAATGCTGGGGAACTACACATACATATGTTATACAAATAAAAAGGTTTAATAAAAAAATAAAAAAATTAAAATTTAAAAAAAAAATTCACCAATCATCTGAAAGAGATACCAAAATTAAATCCCCAAGTATTATTGTGGCTAAATTTCAGAACTATCACACCAAGGAAAAGATATTACAAGCAGCCAGAAAGAAACAATTCAAATACAGATCACAATTAGGATCACCCAGGATCTATCAGCTTCCATCTTAAAGGACTGAAGGGCCTGGAATCAGATATTTTGAAAAGCAAAGGAACTTGGATTACAGCCAAGAATAAGTTATCCAGCTAAAATGAGCATTATCTTTCAGAGAAGATGATAGAAATTTAATGATATAGGTGAATTTCACTTATTTCTAATGAAAAGAACAGATCTGAACAAAAAATCTGACTTCCAAACACAGAACTCAAGAGAAGCATAAAAAGGTAAAAGGGAAATAACTCTTGAGAACTACATTTCTATTATGGGTATACTTAGAGAATGAGGATAGAATTTGATTTTACTTTGATAATATGAAAAAGAAATTAGATGTGGAAAGGGGATCATACTGGAAAAAAAGGAAAAAGGAGGTAAAATATGGGAAATTACATCTCACAAAGAAGCAAAGAAAACTTAATATAATTGAGGGAAACAAGGGAGGGGGATGAGCATTATGTGAATCTTACTCTCATCAGATTGGGCTCTAAGAGAGAATATCAGACATATTTGGTTTCACAGAGAAATTTGTCCCACCTTATAGGGAAGTGGGATAGAAAGGGGGGAAAGAAAGGGAAATACTAATAGAAGGGGAAAACAGAAGAATTAGGGGAAAGGTATAAAAAAGGGGGACAGGCTTTAAAGGGGGAGGGCTGTTTGAGGGAGGTGGTTATCAAAAGCAAAATACTGGGGAGGAGGAAAGGGGGAAAGAAAAGAGAAAAACATAACTTTGGGTAAACAAGATCGCAGGAAGTACAGAATTAGTTATTTTAACTGTGAATGTAAATGGGATGAACTCTCCCATAAAACAGAAGCAGATAGCAGACTGGATTAAAAGCCAGAATTTTATATGTTGTTTACAAGAAACACATCAAAAGCATAGTAATGCATACAGAGTGAAAGTAAAGGACTGGAGCAGAATTTATTATGCTTCAGGTGAACAAAAAAAAAAAAGTAGAGGTAGCAATCCTGATCTCAGATCAAGTAAAAGCAAAGATTGATCTAATTAAGAGAGATAAGAAAGGAAACTATATTTTACTAACAGATGCCATAGATAATGAATCAATATCAATATTAAACATATATGCATCAAGTTGTATAGCATCCAAATTTCCAGAGGAGAAGTTAAGAAAGATGCAAGAAGAAATAGATAGCAAAACTAAAGTAGTGGGAGATCTCAACCTTCTTCTCTCAGAACTAAATAAATCAAACCACAAAATAAATAAGAAAGAAGTTAAGAAGATAAAATGTTAGAAAAGTTAGGTATGAGATCTTTGGAAAAAATGGAATGGAGACAGAAAAGATCTGAGTTTTTTCTCAGCAGTTCATGGAACTTATACAAAAATTGACCATGTGTTAAAGCATATAAAGCTCAAAATCAAATGCAGAAAGGCAGAAATAGTAAATGCATTTTTTTCAGATCACGATACAATAAAAATGACATTCAATAGAAGACCAGTGGAAGATAAACCAAAAAATAATTGGAAACTAAATACTCTCATCCTAAAGAATGAATGGATAAAACAGCAAATCATAGACACAATTAATAATTTCATCCAAGAAAATGACAATAATGAGACAATATACCAAAATTTATGAGATGTAATCAAAGTGGTAATAAGGGGAAATTTTATATCTCTACAGGTTTATTTGCATAAAATAGAGAAAGAGAACATCAATGAATTGAGCTTATAACTAAAAAAGCTAGAAAAAGAACAAATTAAAAACCCTCAATTATATACCAAACTTGAAATTCTGAAAATAAAAATGGAGATTAATAAAACAGAAAATAAGGAAGCTATTCAATTAATATATAAAAGTGAGTTGGGTTTATTGAAAAAAAATAGATAAACCTTTAGTTAATTTGTTTAGAAAAAGGAAAGAAGAAAATCAAATTGTTAGTCTCAAAAATGAAAAGGGAGAACTTTCCACCAATGAAGAGGAATTGAGAGCATAATTAGGAGTTATTTTGTCCAACTATATGCCAATAAATCTGACAACCTAAGTGAAATGGAGGAACATCTAGAAAAATATAGATTGCCCAGGTTAAAAGAAGAGGAAAAAAATTATTTAAATAGTCCCATTTTAGAAAAAGAAATGGAACAAGCTATTAATAAAACCCTAAAAAAAAAAAAAAAAACTCCTGGGCCAAAGGGATTTACATGTAAATTCTACCAAACATTCAAAGAACAATTAATTCAAATATTATATAAACTATTTTTAGAAGTAGAGAAAGAAGGAGTCCTATCAAATTCCTTTTATGACACAGATTTGGTGCTGATAGTTAAACAAGGTAGGGTGAAAACAGCGAAAAAATTATTGATCAATTTCCCTAATGAATATTGATGCAAATATCTTGAATAAAATATTAGCAATGAGACTATAAAAATTCATCCCCAGGATAATACACTATGACCAAATAGGATTTATACCAGGAATGCCAGACTGGTTTAATATTAGGAAAACTATCAGCATAATCAACTATATCAATAACCAAAATAACAAAAACCATATGATTATTTCAATAGATACAGAAAAAGCATTGATAAAATAAAAATCCATTCCTATTAAAAACACTATATAGTATGGTAATAAATGGATTTTTCTTTAAAAATAATCAGGAGCATCTATTTAAAAACCATCAGCAAGCATCTTATGTAATGGGGACAAACTAGAACAATTCCCAATAAGATCAGGAGTGAAACAAGGCTGCCCACTATCACCATTACTATTCAATATTGTATTTAAAATGTTAGCTTTGTCAATAAGAGAAGAAAAAGAGATTAAAAGAATTAGAGTAGGTCATGAGAAAACTAAATTATCACTCTTTTCAGAGAATATGATGATATACCTAGAGAACCCTAGGGAATCAACTAAAAAACTACTAAAATAATTCACAACTTTAGCAAAGTTGCAGCATACAGAATAAATCTACATAAATCATCAGCATTTTTACATATTACCAACAAAATCCAGCAGCAAGAGATAGAAAAAGAAATTCCATTCAAAATAACTATCAATAGTATAAAATATTTGGGAATCTATATGCCAAGGGAAAGTCAGGAACTATACAAACTAAACTACAAAACACTTTCCACACAAATGAAGTCAGACCTAATCAATTGGAAAAACATCAAGTGCTCATGGGTAGGCTGAGCCAATATAATAAAAATGACAATACTACCTAAATTAATCTACTTATTTAGTGACATACCAATCAAACTCCCAAGAAATTATTTTACATATCTAGGAAAAAATCATAATAAAGTTACATCTGGAAGAACAAAAAGTCAAGAATTTCAAGGGAATTAATGAAAATAAATTCTGATGAAGGTTGCATAGCTGTGCCAGATCTAAAACTATATTATACAGCAGCAGTCATCAAAATCATTTGGTGCTGGCTAAGAAATAGAGTAGTCAATCAGTGGAATAGGATAGGATCAAAAGATAAAATAGGCAATAACTATCACAATCTAGTGTTTGGCAAACCCAAAAAACCCAGCTTTTGGGATAAGAACTTACTATTTGACAAAAACTACTGGGAAAATTGGAAACTAGTATCGAAAAAATTAGGGCTTGACTTACACCTAACATTACATACAAAAATAAGATCTAAATGGGTTTATGATTTAGACATAAAGAGTGTTATTGTAAACAAATTAGAGGAACATAGGATAGTTTACCTCTCAGACCTGTGGAGAAGGAAGGAATTTGTGTCCAAAGAAGAACTGGAAGTCATAATTGAACACCAGATATATAATTTTGATTGTAAGAAGTTAAAAAGTTTTTGTACAAACAAAACTAATGCAGACAAGATCAGTAGGGAAGCAATAAATTGGGAAATCATTTTTACATTTAAGGGTTCTGATAAAGGCCCTATTTCTAAAATAAGAAAATTGACTCAAATTTATAAGAATTCAAGCCATTCTCCAATCGATAAATGATCAAAGGATATGAACAGTTTTCAGGTGAAAAATTGAAATTATTTCTAACCATATGAGAAGGTGCTCTGAATCACTTGAGAACAAAGAAATTCCAATTAAGACAATTCTGAGACACCACTACACACCTGTCAGATTAACTAAGATAACAGGAAAAGATAAGGACAAATGCTGGAGAGGATGTGGTAAAACTGGGATACTGATACATTTTGGTGGAACTGTGAACAGATCCAACCATTCTGGAGAGCAATTTGGAACTATGCTCAAAAAGTTATCAAACTGTGCATACCCTTTGACCCAGCAGTGTTTCTATAGGGCTTATATCCCAAAGAGATCTTAAAGGAAGGAAAGGGCCCCACATGTGCAAGAATGTTTGTGGCAGTCTTTTTTGTAGTGGCTAGAAACTGGAAACTGAATGGATGCCCATCAATTGGGGAGTGGCTGAATAAATTATGGTATTTGAATATTATGGAATATTATTGTTCTGTAAGAAATGACCAGCAGGATGATTTCAGAGAGGCCTGGAGAGACTTGCATGGACTATGCTGAGCGAAATGAGCAGAACCAGGAGATCATTATACACGGCAACAACAAGACTATATGACGATCAATTCTGATGGTCATGGCTCTCTTCAACAATGAAATGATTCAAACTAGTTCCATTGTTCAGTGATGAAGAAAGCCATATACACCCAGAGAGAGGCTTGGGAGATCTGAGTGTGGACCACAATACAGGATTTTCATACTTTCTGTTGATTTTACATTTTGTTTTCCTTCTCAGGTTATTTTTTCTTTTTAGATCCGATTTTTCTTGTGCAGCAAGATAACTGTGTAAATATGTGTATGTATATATATACATGTATATGTATATATATATATTGGATTTGTCATATATTTTAACATAATTAACATGTATTAAACTACCTACCCTCTAGGGGAAGAGGTCGGGGGAAGGAGTGAAAAATTTGGAACAGAAAGTTTTGCAAGGGTCAATGTTGAAAAATTACCCATGCATTTGTTTTGCAAATAAAAAACTTTGATAAAAAAAAACATACTGGGTGAAATTTTTAAGGATCAACCAAGGAGTTGGTGCTTAGAAAGAAAGTAGGGAGGAACAAGCAAGGTAAAATGGAAAGAATATGAGTGGAAATCAGAAGGCCTGATTTCTAATCCCAGATATATCACTAACTTGCTGTGTGACTTTAAGCAAGTTATTTCTCCTCTTTTTTCTCCTGATGGAACTCAAGTTTCCTCATTTGTAAAATGAAGAACTTGGATCACAAGGATCTCTCAGACCTACCAGCTTTGCCATCTTATA
>JAJPUD010000549.1:416382-432477 GCA_023553655.1 Myrmecobius fasciatus
ACACACACACACACACACACACACACACACACACACACACACACACATTAGGCTCTCTGTTAAAACAGCCACCTGTAAGGAATGGTTGTCCAAGTTAGGCAGAGATCTGCTGCCATTAAATTTACATGCCACATCTCAACTTTTATTTTTAGACTTCCCTTATCACAGTGGGATGCCCATTTGCACACCACGTTTTCCCAGTGACTGAAAAGTGATGGCCACAGCTTGGCTGCCTGTAGTACAATTAGTTATTTTTCACAGCACTACCATTCTGGACGTCTCCATTGAACACAGGGCCTTTGAAGTCCACAGTGCATATGATTCAGTCCCTGCTAAACTGGATTGGAGTTCATCTAAATAAAGCCCTAGCCTGAGCAGACATCAAAATATCTCCCCCATAATTGGCAAGGCCTATTATCCTAGTGAGCTATAAATGAAAGAAAATGACATTTTCCTGGCTATGTGTTTTATCGACTTTCCGGTAATGTATTTTTCTTTCTTTTTAAAGGTACTTGTTCTTTATGCCTCATAATCAGCATCTGCTCTAGCAAAACTCTCAAAATGTGCTTCCATTTATATTTACCAATATGCTTGCTATGAAATAAGAGGATATTTTTAGCTATTTCTCAAATGTCTTTTTGACCTATTGGGGTGGCATTTTGTTTCCCATTTTGTGTAAGCAACTAGGTGGCACAATGGATAGAATGCTGGGCCTGAAGTCAGAAAGACTCATGTTCCTGAGTTCAAATCTGGCCTAATATGGCTACTAGCTGTGTGACTCTGGATAAGTCACTTAACCCTGTTTGCCTCAGTTTCCACATGTGTAAAATGAATTTGTGAAGGAACTGGAAATCCACTGTGGGGAATTTTGCCAAGAAAACCTTTAATGGAGTCATGAAGAGTCAGACATGATTGAAAAAAATGACTGAACAAGAGTCCTCCTGCTTAATTTATGAAAATCTTTTTTAAATTGGTAATGATTTTCTTTGTTTTTAACATATGTAATATTTCCCTACAAATATTTCAGGAGATGGTAGACAACTCTTTTTTAAAAAAAGTGCTTTTTATACCTGAATATATACACAGGGAAAGAGAAGCCTAAGTTGTAAGAAAATATGTTAAGCAGACCAAGGAGATTAATTTCATGTAATCCTAGTTTGGTACCAATGAAATAAAGACACTAATTTCCATAGATTTCCTACTATCTCTCCAAATACCATGAACTAAAACATGAAATATTCTTCAAATTACCTTTCCTAACTTAATTTTACAAGACATACATTTGGTACAAAAATGATTAGGATAAGTAAGGAAAATAAGGACACCTAATATTCTGCCTATTGGAATTATGGCATAAAAACACAAAGAATGTAAAGTATACTATAACAACTGAAAGAGAGCATGACATAATGGAAGAAAAATGCTAGATCTGGAATCAAAGTAACTAGGTTCAAATTCTGTCTATGCTAGTCACTATATATATGACTTCATGCAAGTAACTTAACCTCTCTAGGTCTCAATTTCTTCATCTCTAAAATGAGATTAGACTAGATGACCTCAAAGTTCTCTTCTAGTTACGAATCTATCATCCTGTAAACTGTAGAATATGTTACCATGCATAAAAAAGCAAAGAAATCATAATGTGAAAATGGCTTCCAAGATATGGTAGCAGAGGAGAGAGTACATTTCAATGATGCAAAAATGACCCAAAATAATAGGGGAAAAAATAGTTCAAATCTAAAAATGAAGTTCAGTGTGCAGTTAGAAAGTCATCTAGCATAATTCTCTACTCATCTGATTTTTGTCAAGTCACTCTCAAGTTAATTTCCAAGAGCCAGTTTCTTCTTTTGTAAAACAAGAAGATGTTGGGTTGTGTCTAAGGTATATTATAGTTCAAAATAGAATGGAATAACAACACAGAAAATTGACTAAGGATCTATTACAGCACTGAAATATTCTACAGAAAAAGTGTAGTTAGCAGACAGAAAGAGAAGGGGGAAAAGAGGCAGAGAAGGAGACTGTCCCCAAAGAGGAAAGAGCTGAATCATTTCCAGAGCATGGTAGCTTCTTAGAAACCAAGGGATGATAATAAAGATCCACAAGTGCAATAAGTTAAGTAGTCAGAAGAAACAGAGATAAATATTGGTGGATTTTAACTCCCTGTGGAGAAGTGACTATACATCACCCTTATACAACAATAAAGATATTTGCAATCTTCCCAAGTCATATATCTGAGATATGACAGACAATCTTTTGATTCCCTGTTAAACATGATAGAAAAAATCTATTTCTGGTGATTTGGTTGGAAACAAATAATACTGCCAGAGAGAACACAGAAAGAATTACTGAGTAATATGAAGTTCTAGGAAGAAAACTGAAGTCCCCTTGGGACACAGATAGTGGTTTTTATCACTACTTCCAATTGAATATAAGGAATTCAAAAAGGTAGTTGTGAGAAATGAAGAGCTGCATAAAATGGTACCTGCAAATAGATTTTGGATTTCTGGAGTGCACCTTAAAACATAGATGTGATAGGGGGAAGAGGGAATAATATATCTATGCCCAATCTGATGACTACAGTTCTATTCCTCAAGTTGCTCTCACCTATAAAAGTAAAAAGCTAAGAAAATGAAAAGGATAAAAGGATAATTTGATGTATTTCTCAGACATCAGAAGGAGAAACTGAAGGTCTCAAGATCTGAATGGAATGATAGACCAAATTAAATCCAACCCAACCCTTACCTCCCTCTGAAAACAATGAGGTAGCTCTAATAAGAATCACTTGGAAGTCTCTGCTACGGACAAGTAATAAAGCACCCATGCTGAAGACTCTCCCAAATCCATGACCTGTAACATGAGGAGGAGCTAATGGTCAAAAGATAGGAACAGACAGGTTTCTAAGGAAGAAATCCAATTTAACAATAATCATATTTTTAAAAAAGTTCCATACCACCAATAATTATTGAAATGCTCATTAAAGTAACTCTGAAGTTCCACCTCCACTCATCAAATTGCCATAAATAACCTCTCCCCACAAAGAAAAAGAAAAAGAAAATTGAACAGGTTTCAGAAAAAGAGATGCATTAATGTACTATTGTTGGAGTTGTGGCAAGCAAATTGGAACCATGCCCAAAAAGTTGTTTAAATATTGCCTATTTTATGTGCTAATTATACCACTACTAGTCCCTTCCCAAAGAGATAAAGAGAAAACAGCTATATATGTTCAAAAATATTTATAGTAGATCTTTTATGTTGTCAAAATACAGAAAACTAAGGAGGTGCTTATCTACCAGGGAAGAGATGAACAAATTATTTTATATGAATATACCATCATGTTATTGTCCTCTAAGAAATGATTAAAAGGACAGATTCAGGAAAAAAAAAAAAACACTTGAGGTGATTTGTATGGGCGGGCAGAGCCAAGATGGCGAACTGTAGACAGCGTCCTCTGTGAGCTCCTGAGACCTTCCCTCAGACCCAGACAAATTGAGCCTCCGAATTGGTTCTGGAGTGAGGGCGCCGCCAAACACTTGGAATACAATGTATTTCTATCAAATATCTACTTTGAAAGAACTTCTGAGGTCAGTTTTACACGGGCAGGGAATTGAGCAGCTCCCAGCGCTCAGACGCCAGTGCGCAGCCGGGATGCAAGTCCGGGGCTGGGAAGGACCAGAAGATTTTAGGCTGCCAGGAAGTCCCTGGGAGATGCTTGGGCCACTTTGCTCTGCTTGCGGGCAGGTGCTTTGGCAGGTCTACCTTTGATAAAGGGTGGATTGAGAGCAGCTGAAAGCATGGTCCTAGTGCGAATCTAGCACAATCAGCCCCAGACCGGAAGTCAACTCGGCAAACTGCCCCAGGGCAAATTGAAACTGCTGCAGAATTCCCTGCTGGTGACTGATACATCAGCTCAAAATCATGAGCAAGAAGCAGAAGAGAGCTCTCACCACAGACAGCTTTTACGGAGAGAAAGCAGGGCAGACCCCAGATCCTGAGATTCTGAAAACAATCCCAGATGAAGACACAAAGGTGGATATGAGCTGGTCCCCTTTTCAGAAGGCTTTCCTGGAAGATTACATAAAGAATCTCACAACAGAGTTAGAAGAAGAATGGGGAAATAAATTAAGATCAGTGCAACAGAGATATCAAAAACTGGAAAACAGGACTGGTGAATTGGAAAAAGAAAACAATTCACTGAAAAACAAAATTGGTGAATTGGAAAAAGAAAACAATTCACTGAAAAATAAAATCGGTGAACTGGAAAAAATCACCAATTCACTGGAAAATAAAAACGGTGAATTGGAAAAAAACAACAATTCACTGAAAAACAAAATTGGTGAATTGGAAAAAGTCACCAACTCACTGGAAAATAAAAATAGTGAATTGGAAAGAGATAACAATTCACTGAAAAACAAAATTAGTGAATTGGAAAAAGATAACAATTCACTGAAAAATAAAATTGGCAAAATGGAAAAAGAATTCAATGAACCAAAAAATTCAATTGGCCAGTTACAAAAGGAGCTAAAAAAGATAACTGAAGGAAATAATACCTTAAAAATTAAAATTGAACAATTAGAAATGAAGGACTCAATAAGACTTCAAGATTCAGTCAAACAAAAGCAAAAAAATGAAAAAATAGAAGAAAATATGAAATATCTCCTAGGAAAAACAACTGACTTGGAAAACAGATCCAGGAGAGACAATTTAAGGATTATCGGACTCCCTGAAAGCCACGATGAAAAAAAGAACCTGGATGCTATCTTCCAGGAAATCATGAAAGAGAATTGCCCTGATGTTTTAGAATCAGAAGGCAAAGTTGGCATTGAAAGAATTCACCGATCACCTCCTTAAAGAGACCCTAAAATTAAAAACCCAAGGAATATCGTGGCCAAATTTCAGGACTATCGCACCAAGGAAAGGATATTACAAGCTGCTACAAAAAAACAGTTCAAATACTGAGGAACTGTCATTAGAATTACACAGGATCTGTCAGCTTCCACATTGAAGGATCGAAGGGCCTGGAATCAGATATTCTGAAAGGCAAAAGAACTTGTATTACAGCCAAGAATAAGTTATCCAGCTAGAATGAGCATCATCTTCCAGGGAAGAAGATGGTTGGTCATTCAATGATACAGGAGAATTTCACCTATTTCTAATGAAAAGACCAGATCTGAACAAAAAATTTGACCTCCAAACACAGAACTCTAGAGAAGCATAAAAAGGTAAAAGGGAAAGAACTCTCGAGAACTATATCTGTACTAGGGGTATCCTTAAAGAATGAGGCTATAATTTGATTTTACTTTGATAATAATGGAAAAGAAATTAGAGGTGGAAGGGATATCATACTGAAAAGAAAAAGGGGGGGAGAAAGGAGGTAAAATAAAGTAAAAAAAAGGAGGTAAAATAAGGCAAAGTCACATGAAGAGACATAGAAAATCTAATATAATTGAGGGAAAGAAGGGAGGGCGATGGGTATTGTGTAAATCTTACTCTCATTAGATTGGGCTCTAAAAGAGTATATCAGACACATTTGATTTCAGGGAAAAACTTGGCCCTCCTTATAGGGAAGTAGGAGGGAAAGGAGGAAAAGAAAGGGATAAACTAATAGAAGGATTAGGGGAAAGGTGTATAAAAGAGGGAGGGTTATAAAGGGGGAAGGACTGTTAGAGGGAGGTGGTCATCAAAAATAAAATACTGGGGAGGGGGAAGGGAGTAAGGGGAAAGGGAAGAGAAAAATATAACTTTGGGTAAATAAGATGGCAGGAAATACAGATATAGTCATTTTAACTGTGAATGTGAATGGGATGAACTCTCCCATAAACAGAAACAGATAGCGGACTGGATTAAAAGCCAGAATCCTACAATATGTTGTTTACAAGAAACACATCTAAAACATAGAGATACATACAGAGTGAAGTTAAAGGGCTGGAGCAAAATCTTTTATGCTTCAAGTGAACAAAAAAAAGCAGGGGTAGCAATCCTTATCTCAGATCAAGTAAAAGCAAAAATAGATCTAATTAAAAGAGATAAGGAAGGAAACTGTATTTTACTAAAGGGTACCATAGACAATGAAGCGGTATCAATACTAAACATATATTCACCAAGTGGTATAGCATCCAAATTCCTAGAGGAGAGACTAACAGAGATGCAAGGAGAAATAGACAGTACAACTATACTAGTGGGGGATCTCAACCTTGCTCTCTCAGAATTAGACAAATCAAACCACAAAATAAATAAGAAAGAAGTTAGGGAGATAAACAAAATGTTAGAAAAGTTAGGTATGACAGATCTCTGAAGGAAATTGAATGGCGATGGAAGGGAGGATACTTTTTCCTCAGGGGTTCATGGAAATTATATGAAAATTTATCATGTGTTAGGGCATAAAAACCTCAAAATCAAATGCAGAAAAGCAGAAATAGTAAATGTATCCTTTTCAGATCATGATGCAATAAAACTCACATGTAATATAAGGCCAGGAGAAAATAGACCAAAAGTTAATTGGAAATTAAATAATCTAATCCTGAAGAATGAATGGGTGAAAGAACAAATTATAGACACAATCAATAATTTCACCCAGGAGAATGACAATAATGAGACAACATACCAAAATTTGTGGGATACGGCCAAAACGGTTATAAGGTGATTTGTATGAAATAATACAAAGTAAAGTGAGAACAACAAGAATAATTTATACAATAAAAACATTGTAAAAAAAAACTTTGAAAGACAAGAACTCTGGCCAATAAAATTATCAATTCTGATTCCAGAAAATCAATAATGATGAGACAGGATACCCACCTCCTGATGAAGTAATGGATTATTTTTCTTTTCAGTGGAAGGAGGAGGTAGAAGGGAGAGAAGTAGTTTTTTGTTCTTTGAAATTTTTAAAAATAAATTATTTTTAAATGATGAGAACAAGCAGATTTAATGAAATTTTTATGCCTCTTATCAAACCTAATAGTCATTTTCATATTATAGAATATCCTTCATTCTGCTGCCTGTCACTTGACCTGTAGATATGATTCTTCTAAAATCATGTTATTCTATGATTCACAATCAAATGGCTTCATTGGAAAAACATCAATGTTAAAAAACATGATCTTTTATGTCAGAGAGCTGCTTTAGGTCATAGAATACACCATAAAAAATCCAAATATAATCTAGCCTGTTCTTTTCATATTCAATTCTGAGTCCAGTCTATCTGTCTAAAAAGCCTGTTCAAGTTATCTGCCTATAAGAATCTAGACAGTGCACGCGTGTATATGTATATTATCCATTTTGTTTAAGATACCTTTTTCTCATTGCTGTGATTTCATTGATTTGTAATAGTCTAGGGGTTGATGAAATTACCACCATGGCATATATAAACATCAGTGATTCTTTCAAAAGTCTTTATAACTAAGAGGGAGTCCTTGTTTATTTAATTGAAAGATGCCTTGCAGTACATCAATGAACATCTACATAAAGTAATATTTACAATTTACTTGATGTTAATACTTAATAGATAACTGTATATATGTGTGTACATTTTTGTATCCAGAAGATTCAACAAGTACTAAAGAATGAATAAAATTTTAAAAAAGGTATTAAGTATCTTGTCATAGAAACAGAATTTAATTTAGGTAGACTAGGAAAGTACAGTTAAGAAATCGAGGACTTTGGCAGGTCCAGAAGACTAGAGGTATCAAAAAAAATCTCATTTTAAAGGAACTGCTATTCCTGAGGTTTGGCAAAATTTTCACTTTCCCTAGAGATTGCCATTATGAAATAATCTCAAGCTTCTAAAGATAGTAACAGTTCTATAGCCCCTATAGGAGAGGCTTTTGAAATGAGTTGCATTAAAGTACTGAAAGAACTGACAGATGTGATGGAATACTAACATACATACATATAGGCATGTGTGTGTGTATACACACACATATATGCATATGTATATAGAATATGCATATATTCCATATACACATATACACAAATAGATATAGTAGATATTTAGTGATTTTAGAAATCTCATAAAATATGGGTTAAATGTTACAATATTATAGCAACCCAAGCAGAGAATCTATAAAGCTAGTGAACATGAGTTCAATTCCAACATAATTTTACAATATATTATTAATGGTATAATTTTATACCTATAGAAAGGGAAATAAGAACTACTTGACAAGAGCAATCATACTAGTCTGAAGTTATTTTCTTTTAAAAAATACAAAAATGAAGAAGAAATAAGGAGAAGGAGGAAGAGGAGGAGAAAGAAGAAGAAACAAAGAAAAGAAAGAAAGAAAAAGATTTGGGAGAGAACAGACATTCTTCCACTATAAGACAGTAATCCTGAAGTAAATTTTTGTCAGTGCATTTCTCTAGAAGAAAGTAGCCATAGGTGAAGGGAGTAAACCTTGAATGAAGTAAATGCAGAAGACGAGGAAACAAAGAGATGTGTGTAATTTTTTAAACTATCTAAAGAGTTCTTATATGGAAGAAAAATGTGTTCTGCTTAGTCATACTGAAAAGAACCAGAAATATTCTGTTGAAGTTGTAGGAAGGAAAATGTCAGCTTTAATAAAAACAAAAATTTTCCAACAAAAATATCCAAAAGTATAATCAAATATTGTGTGAAATGGAGTTTACTATCTCTAGAAGTCTTCTAGGAGAGGCTATATGGTCATTTATTGAGCAAGGATTCTATCTCAGTTTCAGAATATATTAGAGAAGACCTCAGGGAAAGCTCTTAGTTCCAAGATTCTGTGATTCTTTTGTTCATTCTTTCTTTTCAAAGAGTACTAATGGCATCATGAATTGTCTTTACACTCGAAATAATTGGATTAAAATGAAGCAGAGTTGTCCAAAGTTGTCAGCTTCATTCTTTCTTCCAGAGTCATCAAAGTCCAATGGCAAGACTCGGTAGCCAGATGGCTAGCACTGGCTCAGGATGCAGTGGGTTATCTTGGTATCTCCAACATTTGACCAAATTCTAAGTGCTCCACAGTGCCGGCTTAAGCCATCTTCCTGACCATTAGAATCATATTTTTTTTGATACTCATCAATGGGTTTGGGACTTGTTTATTATACTCAGATTGGTTTATCATGCCAGATGGTTTTACTAGGGTTTGGCCACTGTGCATGCTACAGATTTTTGGACCCATAAGTGAAAGTTGGGTGAAAAGTGGACACTAAAAGTAGGTAAGTAGCCCTTTAAAAAGTTTGGCAAGCCCTTACAGAAGAGGTGCTAGTCTTCCCTAAATACCTCATACTGTATTCTAGGAAGATCATACATTGTACTCTAGAAAGGTCAAGAACAGCAAATTTGTATGCTATATTGATTAATTAATTAATATAATTTTAGGATAAGTGAGATTATCAAGAGTATGCTAACATGGGAACTAGACAATTCATTGCCAGATGAATGTTAAATTAATTTTATACCCAAGATTGCCATGTTTTTCATTCACATGAATATGAATGAAATTACTGAGAGTATAAACTATTTTAATCCAGATAAAAATACTAGAATCTTACAGTCCAGAGGGAAACAAATTCTGGCTGAAAATGTTCATTTGTGAATGTACATGTGCCTGAAAAAGAGAACTGGGAGGATATGATTGTTTTCACCACTTTATAACACTGAAGTTTGCACCCTTCACTTCAATAAAGGTATATTTCCTACCTATATATTTTTTCCTTTTTTTCCCTACTTATTTATATTTATATTTAACTCAGTGCTCTGATAGTCAATAGTTTCCAGGTAATGATAAAAAACTCTGATGAGTGTTAAAATGGGTAGGTATTTGGGAAATAATGGATCCAGAAAGAACAAAGATAAATCTAAATCAGACACTTCCTCTCTTAAGGAAAGGTAAGTGGGCATATGTATCTCTAAGGTTCTTAAGGTGGAGTTAGTATGGGTACAGCTTCTGAATCAATTGCCCTGAATTATTAAACTCTCTAGTCACATACTAGCAAAAAGCTTTTTCTTGTATGGATGCTCCTATTATCTCCAGACCTTTCCTTGTGATGGATCATGGGATCTAGTCAACCCCTGATTTCTCTAATAGTCCCAAGGGCAACAAAGACCAATCCAAAAATATCACAAAGAGATTGATATTGTAAGCATTTATTACCCAGCCAGCATAAGTGTCCTTCGATAAGGATGACTGAACACTATATTGCATTTAATGAGAATTTGAAAGCAAAGCCTAATCACAGTTGTCACTTTTATTATTTTTTTAATTTCAATAAGAAGTGTGGGGGTGATGATATTTATAGCATAGTTATGGAGCTTAAGAGGGGAGCACATATTCAAGTCAGAGTTTACTCCTTCAGGAGAGACCACGGTCATAATAAACTAAGACAATAAAGCAGCAGCAGCTACATGCTATGTATCTTAAGGAATTCTACCAATAGAATGTAAGCCCCTGGAGAGTAGAGAATATTCTTTGTATCCCTAATAGTTAGTGCAATACCTGGTACATAGTAGGTGTTTTAATAAATATCTATTGAATTGTATTAAATTGAATTCTTGTGCTTCATCACATCAAACAGCAAACTGATTAGAAAGACAGATATTCAAGTTCTAACACTTCTCTTCCTGACACTGACCACAAAACAATAATAAAATAACTGACATTTATGCAGTTTTTTAAGTTTTTAAAGCCTTGAAAAAATTTAAAACTCATTCCTCTTTCATTCTCCTGCCCTGACTAGTTTCAGCTTCACAGAATAAGATGCCTCATCCAGGATAAGCTCTTCATTTCTAATTTCATCACCATGGTAATTCATCTCCTGAATGACACCATCTTTCTCAGTCTCCTCTCTTGCCTCTAATTGGTAGACTGAAAGAGGGCATCTCAAGCTCTTCTCAATGCCTTATTTTATAGAGGGCAGAAACTAGACTGGTCAGCTCAGTCTACATTCACTGCTCTGTCTCCTTTCAACTTCATAGAAGAAGATGGCCCACATGGGGTAGCTTCTAAAATCCTGCCTCTTCTCACCATTTCCTTACTTCCTTTTGCATATTATTCTCCCCATAGCTTATAAGCCCTTTAAGGGCAGGAACTGTTTTTCTTTTTATTAATTGTATGCCCAGTGCTTAGTACATTGTAGACACTTAATTAATATTCATTGGATTGGATATATTGGGTTGGAATATAAAGTAGGCACTAGGGGTATCATCTCTATCTTACAGATAAAGACTGAGACTCTTAAAGGTCAAGTAACTGGTCTCTCCACAGCTAACAAATGTTTTGAAGCGAAAAAGACTTGGGTTTGAATTATTCAACCCCAAGTCTTTTTCACTTCAAAACTAACACAATTCACAAGTGACTTTGGGGCTTTTAGAGACAACTGAGCCTTTAGAAAAAAGAAGAGGTCAATATTTCAGAGTTTCATGGCTGAGTTGATGCCTTTAACCCACAAGCACTGAAATGAAGCCTTACAATCCAACATGACTACAGACCAATTAAGTAATTGTGCTTAATTTCCTAGCATTCTTCTCTTGTTGATAATGCCAGGCACATGATGGCAATGATTATAATAGTATAATCAAGGACTATTGTACTAAGTGGCAGCATTATAACTTTGGTCCAGATGGATACTAAAGTGTTTCGTAAACTGGAGAATCCTTGACAAGCTTGATGTTCAGGGAATTTACCTAAATGTCACTGGGAAAAAAAGGCTTATTCACATAGAAATGCACCACCTGATAAAGTTGAAACTTTAGAACGACAGCCCATAGAATGTTAAGCATTGTGGCACCCTAATTAATAATATGCTTATCCCTTCTTGAAGTTATTACTATTTTTCCTCAGTCCTTTCAGTCATGTCCAACACTTCATGATCACATTTGGGGTTTTCCTGATAAAAATACTAGAATGGCTTGCCATTTTCCTTTGCAGCTCATTTTACAGATGAAGAAACTGAGACAAACAGGATTATACAAATTGTCCAAAGTCACATTAGTTGGTAAATGTTTGAGTATAAATTTGAATTCGGGTTTTCCTGACTTCAAGCCTGACACTTTATCCACTGTGCCATCTACCTGCACTTTTAGGATTTGTTAGTTGCTTCTCATCAGTAGGTTCATTCACTTAATTTATTAACAGCTACATGACATAAGGAACAAGAAACAAAAGATAGATTTCTTACCCCCTAAGAATTTATAATTTGATTAGGAAGAAGATTTACAAAATAATTATGTAAAAAAAAAATAAGGTAGTATATCCAAAATGCCACAATCAATGCTGCAGCAGTGATGATCTGTACAAGATGACAAAATGTTTCAAGGCTATCCTAAAGGTCATTTCAAAAAAAATGAAGCAATATTCTAAGGTCAAAGGCCAACTTACTGAAATCCATGGTATTCAAAGGGTGATCAGAAAATTCTTGTTAAATATATTAAATGGTATGACAGAGTGTTCAAAATATCTCACTGGAGTTTTGTTTTTTTTAAAACTTTTTACTTTCAAAACATATGCATAGTTTTCAACATTCAAACTTTGTGTTTAAATGTTTTTCTCCCTTCTTTCCCCCTACCTCCTCCCCAGAGGGCAAGTAATCCAATATATGTTAAACATGTACAATTCTTTTATACATATTTTCATAATTATCATGCTGCACAAGAAAAATCAGATCAAAATGGGAAAAAAGTGAGAAAGAAAAAAAATGCAAGCAAACAACCACAACAATAAAAAAGTGAAAATTGGTCTGAATCACCCCTTAGTGTGGTTTCAAACTTTAATAAAAGTTGCATACATTTTTAGAGGAGGTCATTGAATTATTAGTCTTGCTTAACTGCTTGACTTTGTTACAGTGGACCTCTTACAAAGTGAGAATAAATTTAAAATGAAATGTAAAATATAAAACTTTATTTTTTTAAAAAGCAAACAGTTAAAAAATAAAACTTTCGGAGTACTAAATATCATGATAATGATGATGCTTACTATCAATGTGACTTTTCACAAGTCACTGCACCTCCCTTGATCTCAGTTTTCTCAGCTTTAAAATCTAGAAGGCCCTATGCAAAAGCACTGAGACAAGAAAACTTTCCAGGAAAGAGAGAAGAAAAGTATATTGGGAAATATTGTTGATGTCAAAACAAAATATATCAATTAAAAAATTAAGCATGAAAACAAGAAGTGGAAAATTGAGTTCAGGATACAATGAGTAGGTCAATCTCATTAGAACACATGAAATAAAACTGCAATAATATGAAATAATCCTGGAATGATAAATAAGAATCACATTATCAAGGACTTTAAATGTCAGAATGAAATATTTGTTTTTTCATCCTAAAGAAAATAGGAAGGCACTGAAAGTATTTGTCTGATCCTCAAGAAAATGGCAGCCACTGAAGATTTTCTTACCACCTTCTAATGACCTCTTTCCCCATTACCTTTTTTTATTTTTCATATATATTTTATTTTATAAATTATATATATATATATATATACATACTCTGTCTCCCTTATAGAATGTAAATTCTTTTATGGCAGTGATTATTTCATTTTTCTCTTTGTATCAACATTGCCTGGCATAGCCACTTTCTGTATCAGATGTTTTGAATAAATCTTTGTTGAATTGAATTAAATGAAATTCTAGGTCCTGTAATATGAAACAAATATTACTAAAGTTATTTTCTAAGCTATTAAACATCACTAGCACTCATCAACTCAACATATCCAATGATCAGAAAGATCCTCAAATTGGAAATGCTCATTAAAATTCTACCCAACTTCCAAAGCCAGGCTCAAAAGTGATGTCTTTTATGGTCACCCATTCCAAAGTGATCTCTTCCTTTTTTAACTTTCATTGTACATTTTACAGTCATATTTTTAGATGTATCATAGCTGGTTATGTAAACAGGATTATAGAAGTTAAAGCTGGAAGGGACCTTTCAGATCATGACTAGACTAGGAGTTATTAATCCTTTTTGTGTCATGAAGCTCTTTGACAGCTTGAGAAAGTCTGTGGGCCTTTCCTCAAAATATTTTTTGATCTTATTTTTTACACAAAAATAAAATATACAGAATTGAGAAACTAATTGCATTAAAATAATTATGAGAATATTGCCCCACCTAAGTTCGTAGTTTTCTTCAAGTCTATAGACAGACTGCTTTAGAGTTTGTGAACCCCAGATTCAGGACCCCAAATTAAATTCAACTTTCATTTTATAAGTGGGGAGTTCCCAGAAAAGATAAAACAGCATCAAGATCCAGTTGCAAAAGTGATAAATGCCATTGGCAGGATTAGAAGTGCAATATTCTGAAACCAACCAACTCTTTTTTCACTATTTCAACTTTTCTCCCAATAGAAAACTATTCATGTCTCTCTCTTTTTTTTTCATGGATTTTATAATATCCATCCATGCAGGATTATTGAAAGTACTGCACAATTTCTGAAATACAATCCTATCCAATCTCCTTTTATTTAACTCTGAATCTGTTACATTACCCATCTGTAAGGCCCATCTCTTACACAAGGCTACTTGGAGGTCTTGTATCTCCTATATTGGAGAAAAAATGATCAGTATGAACAGCTACACTACTCTCCAGCCATTCACATATTTTCTGCATGACCATGGCAAATCAATCCAGTATATGTTTTGAGGATATAAAAAACCCTTTCATATTGGCTTGCCTCCTAGGAATATTATATTCTCTTTTCCCAAATAATAATCTAAAAGCATACAGTCTAGATGGACTTCTGAACAGAACAAAATATTTTCCAAAAAAAAAAAAAGTCCTCCTCTTCCACCAAACCCTCTCCCCACTACAGCATCTGGTAGAATCCTGCAACATTGCATGATGTAATAGAATCAGGAATCAATCAATCAACAAGTATTTATAAAGCATCTATTATATGCCAGGTACTACATAAGAAGGTAATGAAACAAGGACAAATATGAAATAATTTCTAACAGAAATAACAGATGCAAAGATAGAGACAGACAGACAGAGAGAGAAAGACAAACAGAAAAAAGACAGACAGATAGACACAGAAAACACAGGCACACAGAGACAGAGGAGGGAGAAAGAGACAGAAACAGTCTGACAGAGAGTATTTTGTGTGTGTGTATGTATGTATGTATAAATAAAATGAAATGCAAAACATATAAAAAGTAAATGCAACATAAGATTTGGGTTTGCATCTTGTCTCAGATACTTTCTAACATTGTGACTCTAGGCGAATCATTTAATCTATCTAAATCCATTTCCTTATCTGTAAATTAGGAATATGGATATGTAAAAGATTATCTGACACAATCTACCTAAAGTATTTTGCATATCTTAAAGGACTATTATGAATGTGAACTCTCATACTTGTTATTCCCATTTTAACTGATTATTCTTAAGAACTAGTAATTAGGGGGCGGAGCCAAGATGGCAGAGTGAAAAGGTGACTTTCTGCCTCTCCTCCGATCTTCTCTCAAATCAACAATAAAATAAGCCTCTGAACTGATCTTCAAGTCAACGAACTCAGAAATATTTGGGCACGGTTCTCTGGAGAACTTCATATCAGGTTAGTCGGACTCGGACAGAGAGATAAATAGACGACAACTGTGCAGGCCGGAAGTGAGGGTGGGACTCAGCTCGGCTCACCGTGGAAGAAATTCCAAACTCCAAACTCCAAATTCCAAACACCTGGAGTTTATCTGAGGCACTCGGGACACTCTGCCCTGATTGGGGACAGGTGTTCTGGCAGACTTGCCTTGTTTAAGGAGTAATTCGGACTTAGTCCTAGCCCCCACCTGCCCAGCACCTTAAGTCAACTCGCCGAAGTGCCCCAGGGTAAAGCGTCTTCAGCCGAGGTTTTTTTTTTCCCCTACCTTAAAGAGATATCCACTCTGTCTAAAAAAAAATGATGAAGAAGCAAAAGAGAGCTCTCACCATAGACAGCTTTTATCAAGGCAAAGAAACGACCTCAGATACAGAGGTTTCTTTAGACAAAAATCCAGAAAAAAACAGCCACGACCATCACTGGTCCCCGTTTCAAAAGGCCTTTCTGGAAGATTGCATAAAGAACCTCAAAAGAGAGCTGGAGGATAAATGGGAAAATAAATTGAAATCAGTGCAAGAAGGATACAGTATCTTGCAAGAAGGATATGAT
>JAJPUD010000549.1:437874-468975 GCA_023553655.1 Myrmecobius fasciatus
TTGTCTACAAGAAACACATCTAAAACATAGTGACACATATAGGATGAAGGTAAAAGGCTGGAGCAGGACCTATTATGCTTCAGGTGAACAAAAAAAAGCAGGGGTAGCAATCCTTATCTCAGATCAAGTAAAAGCCAAGATAGATCTAATCAAAAGAGATAAGAAAGGAAACTATATTTTATTAAAGGGTACCATAGATAATGTAGCAATATCTATACTAAATATATATGCACCAAGTGCAATAGCACACAAATTCCTAGGGGAGAAATTAAGAGAGATGCAAGAAGAAATAGACAGCCAAACGATACTAGTGGGGGATCTCAACCTTGCTCTCTCAGAATTAGATAAATCAAACTACAAAATAAATAAGAAAGAAACTAGGGAGATAAACCAATTGTTAGAAAAGTTAGGTATGATAGATCTATGGAGAAAGTTGAATGGAGACAGTAGAGAGTTTACTTTTTTCTCAGCAGTCCATGGAACCTATACAAAAATTGACCATGTATTAGGGCATAAAAACCTTAAAATCAAATGCAGAAAGGCAGAAATAGTAAATGCATCCTTTTCAGATCATGATGCAATAAAAATCACATGCAAGATAAGGCCAGGAGAAAATAAACCAAAAGGTAATTGGAAATTAAATAATCTAATCCTGAAGAATGAATGGGTGAAAGAGCAAATCATAGACACAATCAATAATTTCATCCAGGAGAATGACAATAAGGAGACAACATACCAAAATTTGTGGGATTCGGCCAAAGCGGTTTTAAGGGGCAATTTTATATCTCTAGATGCTTACTTGCATAAAATAGAGAAAGAAAAGATCAATGAATTGGGCTTATTATTAAAAAAACTAGAAAAAGAACAAATTAAAAACCCTCAATTAAATACCAAATTGGAAATTCTAAAAGTAAAAGGAGAAATTAATAAAATCGAAAATAAGAAAACTATTGAGTTAATAAATAAAACTAAGAGTTGGTTCTATGAAAAAACTAACAAAATAGATAAGCCTTTAGTTAATTTGATAAGAAAAAGGAAAGAGGAAAATCAAATTGTTAGTCTCAAGAATGATAAGGGAGAACTTTCCTCCAATGAAGAGGAAATTAGAGTAATAATTAGGAGTTACTTTGCCCAACTTTATGCCAGCAAGTTTGAAAATCTGAATGAAATGGAGGAATATCTACAAAAATATAGATTGCCGAGGTTAACAGAAGAGGATATAAATTATTTAAATAGTCCCATATTAGAAAAAGAAATAGAACAAGCCATTAACCAACTCCCTAAGAAAAAATCTCCAGGGCCAGATGGATTTACATGTGAATTCTACCAAACATTCAAAGAACAATTAATTCCAATACTACACAAACTATTTGAGAAATTAGGGACAGAAGGTATACTGCCAGAATCCTTCTATGAGACCAATATGGTGCTGATAGCTAAACCAGGTAGGGTAAAAACTGAGAAAGAAAAGTATAGACCAATTTCCCTAATGAATATTGATGCAAAAATTTTAAATAAGATTTTAGCAATGAGATTACAGAAAGTCATCCCCAGGATAGTACATTATGACCAAGTAGGATTTATACCAGGGATGCAGGGCTGGTTCAATATTAGGAAAACTATCAGCATAATTAATTATATTAATAACCAAATTAACAAAAACCATATGATTATCTCAATAGATGCAGAAAAAGCCTTTGACAAAATCCAACACCCTTTCCTATTAAAAACACTAGAGAGTATAGGAATAAATGGGCTTTTCCTTAAAAAGATCAGTAGCATCTATTTAAAACCATCAGCAAGCATCATATGTAATGGAGACAAACTAAAACCATTCCCCATAAGATCAGGAGTGAAACAAGGCTGCCCACTGTCACCATTACTATTTAATATTGTATTAGAAATGTTAGCTTTAGCAATAAGAGAAGAAAAAGAGATAAAAGGAATCAGAGTAGGTAATGAAGAAACCAAATTATCACTCTTTGCAGATGACATGATGGTATACTTAGAGAACCCTAGAGACTCAACTAAAAAACTACTAGAAACAATTCACAACTTTGGCAAAGTTGCAGGATTCAAAATTAATCCACATAAATCATCAGCATTTTTATATATTACCAACAAAGTTCAGCAGCAGGAGATACAAAAAGAAATTCCATTCCAAATAGCAGATGATAGGATAAAATATTTGGGAATCTATCTGCCAAGGAAAAGTCAGAAACTATACGAACTAAATTACAAAACACTTTCCACAGAAATAAAATCAGACCTAATCAATTGGAAAAATATTAAGTGCTCATGGGTAGGCAGAGCGAACATAATAAAAATGACAATACTACCCAAACTAATCTACTTATTTAGTGCCATACCAATCAAACTCCCAAGAAATTATTTTACAGATCTAGAAAAAATAGTAGCAAAGTTCATTTGGAAGAACAAAAGGTCAAGGATTTCAAGGGGATTAATGAAAAAAAAGGCAGATGAAGGTGGCCTTGCTGTACCAGATCTAAAACTATATTATAAAGCAGCGGTCATCAAAACCGTTTGGTACTGGATAAGAAATAGAGCAGTGGATCAGTGGCACAGGATAGGTTATCAGGACAACCTAGGCATTAACCTTAACAATCTAGTGTTCGATAAACCCAAAGAACACAGCTTTTGGGATAAATACTCTCTATTTGGCAAAAACTGCTGGGAAAATTGGAAACTAGTGTGGAAAAAATTAGGGCTTGACCCATACCTAACACCACATACCAAGATAAGATCTAAATGGGTTCATGATCTAGATATAAAGAGGGACTTTGTAAGCAAGTTAGAGGAACGTAATATAGTTTATCTCTCAGACCTGTGGAGGTGGAACAAATTTATGTCCAAAGAAGACTTGGAACTCCTAATTGAACACCAGATGGATAATTTTGACTATATTAAGTTAAAAAGTTTCTGTACAAACAAAACAAATGCAGACAAGATTAGGAGGGAAGCATCTAATTGGGAAACCATCTTTACATTCAATGGTTCTGATAAAGGCCTCATTTCTAAAATATATAGAGAATTGTCTCATATATATAAGAATTCAAGCCACTCTTCAATAGATAAATGGTCAAGGGATATGAACAGACAATTTTCAGATGATGAAATTAAAACCATCTCTAGTCATATGAAAAGTTGCTCCAAATCACTATTGATCAGAGAAATGCAAATTAAGACAACTCTGAGATACCACTACACACCTGTCAGATTGGCTAAAATGACAGGAAAAGATAACGATGAATGTTGGAGGGGATGTGGGAGGGCTGGGACACTAATACATTGTTGGTGGAACTGTGAACAGATCCAACCATTCTGGAGAGCAATTTGGAGCTATGCTCAAAAAGTTGTCAAACTGTGCATACCCTTTGACCCAGCAGTGTTTCTACTGGGCCTATATCCCAAAGAGATCTTAGAGGAGGGAAAGGGACCCACATGTGCAAAAATGTTTGTGGCAGCCCTTTTTGTAGTGGCTAGAAACTGGAAACTGAAGGGATGCCCATCAATTGGAGAGTGGCTGAATAAATTATGGTATATGAATGTTATGGAATATTATTGTTCTGTAAGAAACGACCAGCAGGACGATTTCAGAGAGGCTTGGAGAGACTTGCATGAACTGATGCTGAGTGAAACGAGCAGAACCAGGAGATCATCATGCACAGCAACAACAGTTATTACATGATGATCAATTCTGATGGACATGGCTCTCTGCAATAAAGAATTGTCTCAAACCAGTTCCAGTTATTCACTGAAGAAAACCATATACACCCAGAAAGAGGGACATGAAATATGGGCCACAACGTAACATTTTCATGATCTCTATTGACAGTTGCTTGCATTGTGTTGCCTTTCTCTGATTCTTTTTTTTTCTTGTAGATAGTATTTTTCTTGCATAACTTCTCAAGCATTTCAACATTATTAACATGTAGTGGACTTCCTGCCATCTGGGGGAGGGGAGGGGACTGGGGGTAAAATTTGTATTGGAAAGCTTTGTAAAGATCAAGGTTGGGGAACTACCCATACATATGTTATACAAATAAAAAGCTTAAAAAAAAAAAAAGAAAAAAAAAAGAACTAGTAATTAGGGGCAGCTAGGTGGCGTTGGTGGTTAGAGCACCAGCTCTGAAGTCAGGAGGACATGAGTTCAAATCTGGTCTCAGACACTTCCTAGATGTGTGACCCTGGGCAAGTCACTTAACCCCAATTGCCTCAGCAAAAAGCAAAAACAAACAAACAAACAAAAAACCCTAGTAATTAAACTCAGTTGTTTCTCTGCTGTTAAATAAGTCCAAGTACTGTTAATGCCCTCAAAATTTCAAGGGATGGGGCAAAGCCCTAACTTATTTTACTGATGAACTAAGATTTTCTGACTTCAGATCCAATAAGATTTGCTCACTCCACAAGCTCATCCTTCTAACCACTAGTGCCCTTCCTCTCTAACCACTTTGAATTTGTTTATATTTCTTTATATGTACTTATATACATGCTTATCATCTCCATGCATTAGACTATAAGTTTATTGAGTTTTATTCTTTATATCTGCATCTGCAGCAATAGTGAGTTGCCTTTAGTGAAGAATAAAATTTTGAAGAATATGAGTTCTATGTTAGGAATTCAAGAGGACATAAAAGAAAAGGAGAACACAGCCCCAGCCTTGCAGGAATTTACAATCTGGTTGGGAAGACAAGTCACAAGCATTTGACCATGTCTCATATGCAAAAGGCAGTATATAATTAATTATTATCTTGGAAATTAGATCTGGGTGGAACTTTTGAAATTTAGATTTGGTTGACATTTATATAAGGCTTTTTGGTTTATAATGTACTCTAAATGTATTATTTCATTTGTATCTCACAGAAGCCACGTCATAGGTATTTTAGGGTTTTGTGTTGTTTTTTTATTCCTATTTGATAGATGAATGAAAGCTTAAGGAGGTTAATGACTAATTTACAGTTGTAGTGTTCACTACAAAACATAGAGAGGCTGAAAATATAATCACCATTAAAGGGCAGACTGATTTTCAAGAGATCTTCAGTTGTTGGCTATATGGTAGATTGTCATTTCTTGGGGAGTGATATACCTCATCTGGTAAGAAATATTTCAAGGCAAGAAGCATATTTCTAAGCTGCTTTGCTATTGTCAAAGGCTATATTACTTATACTTGAGGGGAAGAAACATCAACATACAATCCTGCTGGAGAAGGACCAGTAAGAGCAGTGTGAGCACATCCCCATCTGTGACCTTATGCCATCAGTCACAATTTGTCCGTCCATGCTTATGCATTGGCTATGTGTTCCTTATCTCTGTGAGAATTGAGAATAGGATTTGCAGAAAAAGGAAATAAACAAACAAAAAAATCCAAATGCTTTGAAATGGATGCTGTGGGGAATGAAACTAAGGAGTCATTAAGGGTAATGTAGAAAGAGTACAAAGGAGCAGCAAAATCCCAGCTAGATAAAGCCCCAGTCTCCCTGCATTAGTTTTGTTTCTATTGAACCTAGATTTTCCAACTCCAAGTCCAAAAATATTTAATCGTTCATCAAGCTCATTCTTTCAAGGTCTAGTGGTCTCCCTCCTTAATTACTTTGTATTCATCTACATTAATTCTTTAAATATTTATACTTGTATTTTTATCTCTCTTCATCAGACTGTAAGTTACTTGAGAGTAAGGATTATTTCAGTCTTTGCTTTTATGTCACTGGCAATAGTGAGTGGTTCTTAATAAATTATCAAATGATGAATATTTATCTGAAACCTATTATTTACATGGTACTATTCCAGTAACACAAATTGCTAGTAGATGGAGTGAATTCAGTTTCATGATTTTCTCCTCCTCTGGTTTGGAAGTATATAGTTGGCTCCAGTTTGTCTTATATTTGTTGTTATATTTATTTCCCTTTCTTTAATAATGAGTCTTTTATTAATTGATTTACCTCTTTAAAATGAAAGAGAAAGACAGTGACAGAGAAACAGAGAGAGAGAAGGGAGGGAAAAAGAAGGAAGGAAGAAAAGAAAGGAAGGAGGAAAGACAAAAGGAGGGAAGGAAGACAGAAAGGACACAGAAAGAAACTCAAAGAACTTTGAATGGTTCTACAGTACTCATCCAATTCTTTTTGTCCTGTCTAATAAAGTATGTAATAGGGGCTTAACAAATGTTGATTTAACTACCCCACTGATAAGGAAGATACTGTTTCTTTTGATCTATTGTAAATAACTATGCTAAAGGACAGATTTTTTTTAATAGAAATTTAAATTTTCTAATTCTTTTCCTGATTACATGTTACCTAATCTTAGCTAATACTTCTTTGTAGGAAACATAGCTCTACCATTAAATTGTCTAGTTCATGCAACATGGAAGAAGAAAATCACATACTACATACATATTTATGTGTATATGTCATAGATATATTTATGTGTATGATATCTATGGAATTGTAAAACATACATGTCCATCACTACTGATGGTGTATCATACTTTTGAGTGGATAAATAAATAAACTTCAGTTTAAATTTCTATATCCTGTACTGGATCTATTTATTCAGTGGATAACAAAAATCCTAAAAATTCTCCCAATAGCTTTAATGATATTATTCTGTCTTTTTTTCCTGTTCCTATCTCTCTCAAATCATTCCTTTTCAGTCTACTTTTTTGTACCATCATCTTACCTTTAACCCCCCATAAACATGGACTCTGTCTTGAGCTCTCTTATTTTCTATAGTTTCTCCTTTAGTTTTTCATTAGTTTTTGTGAGTTTAAGTATCTTTGCTACACAAATTATGCTCAAATCTATCTACCCTTAATACCTCTCTTAAATACTAGTATCACATAGTCAACTGTCTGTTAAATATCTTCTGGATATTTCATAAGGCTTTTAAATTCAAAATATATTTTTAAAAAATTCATTATCTTTCTTCTTAAACTGATCTACATTTCCCAATCGAAACTCCAAACTTCCTTCTTTTAGCTTGAGTACCTCTATCATCCCAGTCACACCATGACTTTGAAGTTGTGATAAAAATTATTTCCAGCTTTTTTAACATCATTTACTGAAAGATGATCATTTTAAGCTGAGACATCAACTTTAGTTCTAGTGTTAATGGATAGTTTGCTAATTCCATTTATATCCCTGGTATTTACTAAGTAGTTTACTGTTTTACCTGCTATAGATCTTCCCTTTCTTCTAACTGTTTTTGATATATAAAACATTAATTTTCTAACCTGTCTTCTGCAAAATCCTTTTTTGTTAATCTCACCTATGTAACTAAAACCAAAAAAAGCTGTTGAAACTGTTGCTCAGGATTCATTGATTTTTGCGTGCTATTGATCTGTTCTCCCAACATAAAATAAATCTTACATACACATACACACACACACACACACACACACACACACATTTGCATATTGATAGTTATAATTTGGCAGTAGTAACTATCTTTGGCTCCTTGGACAATCTCTGTCACAAAATTATCCCATTCCTCACTTTTCTGTGTCCAATCATTTCATCAAGTCTATGTCCACAACCTCTCTTGCATTCATCATCCCCCTTTTCAATATTTCTACTTTCATTCAGATTATTATACCTTTTTCCTGAATTATCTCAATAGCTTTCACAGGTCTAATCATATCAATTTCCCAGTCAGCCTTTAGCAACTCTTTATTGCATCTTTAAAGAAATACAAACAACTCATCTTTACATTGAAAGTCCTCTTCAGTCTAGCTATAACCTACTTTTGAATTTTATTTTCATATGATATCCTTTCATAGATTCTATGTTTAGCTATTCCCTGAAGTTGATATTCTTTTTTCTATGACTATGACTTCTACCAAATGTTCCCCCAACACCTGGAATGGACTCCCTGTTTGTTAGCATATTCAGAATTCTTCTTCCCTTCCAGGATTAACTCAGGTATTATCTCCTCTGCAAAGCCTTAAAGGTTCCCCTTACTAATGTGGAAAAACTAGGACAGGAATGCACTATTGGTGGAATTGTGGATTGTTCCAGTCATTCTGGAGAGCAATTTAGAAGTATTCCCAAAGGGCTATAAAACCATACACAGCCTTTTACTCAGCAATACCACTACTGGGTCTGTATCCCGAAGAAATAAAAACAAAAGTACATACTAAAGCATTTATAGCAGCTCTTTTAATGGTGGCAAAGAATTTGAAATTGAGGGAATGCCCATCATTTGGGGAAGGGCTGAACAATTTGCATATAATTATGATGGAATACTATTGTGCTATAAGAAATGATGACCAGAGTGCTCTCAGAAAAATATAGAAAGATTTATGAGTTGATGTGAAATAAAATGGACAGAATGAGAAGAGCATTGTATACAACAGAAATATTGTATGATGATCTACTGTGAATTATGTAACTATTCTCAGCAATACAATAATCCAAGGACATTCTGAAAGATTGATGATGAAGGAAGCTGTCCATCTCTAGAGAAAGAATAGATGGAGAGTGAATGCAGACCTAAGATCTATTTTTTTAAAATTTTCTTTCTTGGTGATTGGGTAGGTGGGGTTTCTTTTACATCATGACTGAAATGAAAATGTTTTGTATGACCACACATATATAGACTGTGTCAAATTGCTTGTTTCCTCAATGCGGAAGAGCAATGGAGAGAGAGTATTTGGAATTTAAAATTTGAAGAAAAAAGAATATTAAAATTATTTTACATGTAATTGGGGTGAAAATAAAATATTTTAAAAATAAAATAAATTATTTATATTTTGAATTCCAAATCTTTATTAAAGAAGTTTGATATGAAGCTTTTCTCTCCCATTCAACCATTTCCTTTTTTAAGGTTCATCAATTTTGTTTGTGTGTAGAAACTTTTTAATTTCATGTAAGCAAAGTTATCTCTTTTGTAATTGTCTCTATGGCTTGTTTCGTTAAGAATATATCTTCTCCCCATATCTGTGAGAGGTATATAATCTGCTACAGAGAAACTTATATTTTATCTAATGACAAATGGGAGCCACTGGTGCTTTTTGAGGAGGGGCTTGCCATGGTTAGATATATACTTTAGGAATATCAATTTGGCAGCTGTATAGGGAATGGATTGGAATGAGAGACTAGATGTACAGAAACCAGACAGGAAGCTATTGTATTTCATATTGTATATGAAAGGTCATGTGAGCCAGTGTTAAGGTGTTCTCGGTATGAGAATTTATGCAAAGATATTGAGAGATAAAAATACAAGACAGCAATTAATTAAATGGATGAGGGTGAATGAGAATGAAGATTTGAAAATGACTGCTAGGTTGGGAACCTATGTGTCTGGGAGAATGGCCATGCCCTCAACAGAAATGAGGTGGGCTTAGGAGGAAAAAGAATGAGTTTGCTTTGTTAAATTTTAGATAACTGAGGATATAAATATGAATTAAAAGAAGTTAGAAATGGGGAACTAAAACTCAGGAAAGCAATAAGCAATATGTAGATTTGGGTGTAATCTTCAAAGAGATAATTAATCCTCTGAGAGCTGATGAGATTACCAAGGTATAGTTCTGAACAGTCCAAACAACATAGGCTGATAATTCTACAAAGAATATTTAGATCTGGGGCCTTTAACATTTTTTTTTCATGTCATTGACCTCTTTGGCAATCTGATGAAGGCCTAAGATCTCTTCTCAGAAGATTTTTTTAATATTCATAAATGAAGAAAATGCTAAATTTAAACTGGAGAGTAATGAAAATAGAGACTTTTTTTTTCCTCTTCCAAGTTCTTGGATTCTTTGAAGTCTACCTAGACTGAAAATCCTTGACTTAGAAGCATCCATCAGACAGAAGATAACCACTACATAGTAAAACTCAGAGAAGAGAGTATCTAGAAAGAAGAGACCAAGAGTATCACATGCTAAAAATTTCAAAAAGAATGGAGATTGAGAAAAGCTGACTGAAATTGGTAATAAAGACATCACTGGTCCTGGAAAGAGCATTTTCAAAGAGTGGGTGGGAATGGAAGCCATTTCAGAGAACTGAGAAGTTAATGAGAAGTGAGAAAAGGAAATAACAAATGATGACAAATTTTCCTGGGATGACTCATCTAGAGTCAGAAGGAAAATTAAAATCTCTTTAGTCCAACATCTTCATTTTACAAAGGAGCAAAATAAGACCTAGGGACATTATAATTTGACCAATCTCACCAGGAAGTATCAAGGTGCACTTTGAACCCAGGTCTTTTGATCTTAGAGCAGTGCTCTTTCTACTACTCTGATGTTTAGTGTTGTTTCCAGGTATACTGTACATTGTCAGACCTTTTCAATCATACCTTTCACTCAGATCTTAACCTTTAAAAGTAGGTGTCTTATAGTGAAAAGGAGAAGAGATATACCATAGCTTGAGGGGATGTTAGGTTCAAATAAAGAGTTTTAAGGAGGAGGAGGAGAAAGAAGAGGAGGATTGTTTGTTTATTTTTAGGATGAAAGAGAGTTAAGTAAGTTTAAAGGCAAAAGGGAAGAATTCAGAGGACAACTGTGAAATTGGCAAATAAAGAAAAAAAGAGGGAATCATTAAAAGTTCAAGATGTCAGAGAAACCAAAAGACCACAAGGAGAGGGGATGACATCAAGGAGAAGTACCATGGCATCCTTTAAGACTTGAGCAAAAGAGAAGAGAATGGTGGAATGATGATACAGTAATTTAAAATGAGGAATTAAAGGAAGAACAGTCTCAACTTCTTTTCTGTGAAAGTAAGTCTTCTGAAATAGAAGAGTAAGAGTAGTAATGTGAAGAGAGAAATGTAATGTGAAGAGAAATTTTGACGTAGCAGCTGCAGGACCTATTACAGAAAGTAAATCATGGAAGAATAAAAGTATTGTATTTGCATGCATAGTAAAGGTTTAGTTAAGACTGGAAAAGATAAACTTGTAATGGACCTAGATGGCTTCATTTAGGGAATTCTGAAATTTTTCATCAGGATAGGAGAAGGCACAGGGAGGTAGTAATCTGCTCTTTATCTTTAATAATCAAAAAACTGAAATAGAGATAGATAATAAGGCAAGAAACTCAAACAATATAAAGTGAAACAGGCTAACAAAGATTTTGATGGGAATAAAGTGAGATCAAGGTACTGAAGGAAGACCTGGGGGAGCCGGCAAAGAGGTCAGCTTGAGGATAGCAAATAGACTCAGGAGGGTTGAGTCTCATGAAAAAATAGGAAATTATAGGCAGATATTATATAAAGGAATTTCAGAGTTTATGAAAAAAGATGGAACACTTGAAGAAGATCCCAACATCAAAATGTAACATGTTGCTGAGGTAAAGGAAATGTACACATCCATGTAGGTTAAGGTGGATGAGCTGGGAAACAAATAGGTAAAATAAAGCCTCAAAGTGTGAGTGCAGAGATCTATGTGAAGAAGAAATAGGCATATTCTGGTGCTAACTCAAACCAAGTCAATTGTTAAATTTTCAATGTCACCATTTACACCATAGAAATCAGCCATCACTATAAATCAGGGCTTGATTTATTATGTCTGATTGTCTGGACTTAAGAAAGTGATAGAAAGTGTTAATGCAATTAAGCTTAAATGTGTTTAACCTCTCAAAGCTGGTTGTTAAACATTCACAAGCACATCCTTGAGAGGAAGATAATGCAACAAATGTCGAATTCTTTGAGAATTCCAGGAAGCTCTCCAATTTCTCTAGGTCATTTGTAGAAACAGAGCTCACAGTTTTATTGCAATTTAAGTTTTCACATCACTTTCCCCTCAACATCTCTCTTGTCATTCCTTCTCTTTCACTTTAGCCACAGTATAGAATCAAACTTCCTCCAGAGTGATCCTGGGATTAATGAAGCATGAGAATTCTAGTGCAGAACTGACCTAGTTGAAGATTGAAGGCTAAACTCAAACACATCTCTGCTATGTCTTCCTGGACATATCCTTATCATACTGCCCCTTTCAGATCATCATTCTTCATCTCCCCTCACCTGACACTTGGAACAGCTTCTGGTTCTCCTGCTCTGGTAGGTACCTTGCCTTATCTTGCCCAACAGCAGGCCTTTTCCCAGACATCTCTACATCATCCAGCTACTGAGTGTCTGAAAACCTCTCCCTTTTCTTCTGTCCTTTATATATTGTCTTCTAATGTGAGATTATAAAATACTTGAGGTCAGCAACTATCTTGCTTGATTATAATATTTAGAGCAGCATAGAGTCCTTTAAGAGTTAAAAAAAAAAAAACAAATCTGTTACCAGCCAGGACAAAAACTTCTCCCAAACCTTCTTAATCACCAGCTAGAATGATAGTTCATTTTACAGATAAGTAAAATGAGACTTGGGGAGGTTAAAGAACTTATCAAGACCACACATAGTATCCAAGACAAGATTCAAACCCAGATCTTCTGACTCCAGGAAAGCTCTCTTTTTCTAGTACCAACTTTCCCCTTCTTCCTCATGCTATAAACATATGCTCTGTCTTGTTGACCCCTATCTTGCTCAGAAATTAATAATCAAATCACTATTACCTTTTTATTATTGCTTGTCCTTCATTTTTGAAGAATACCAATGATATCACAATGTGGGAGGCAGGGATGGTGAGGATGACTCTGGCTGATGAGACCAATGCAAGTTCTAAAGGTGCTGTTACAGAACAGGTACACATTGTCCATTAGAACATTTAGAATGGAAATGGCTCTGGATTTGCACAGCTCACATTTCCCTCGTATTTTTACAATTCTGCTTTGTTTATGGAATACAGCACCTTCTTGCAAACACACTACTTTTGACAGTGCTGTGTCAGTTTTTCCCATGTCTTACAGTCAATACTAAAGCAGAGATACCTTGAGAGCATTCCTTATATCACTTCTGATCACCATGTGAGTGATTACCACATGTGAGTCCTCTGTAAAACAATATTTTGGGAAAACATGTGTTTGTCATTCAAACTACATGGTCAGTATTTGGAATTGTGCTTTTTATCTGCAATAGAATTTGAATGCTTGACAATTCAGTTCTAAAGAGTACTTTACATTGCCAAGTAATCTTTAGGATCTTTTTGAGACAATTCAAATGGAAGTTCTTTTTCAGTTTTCTGTTTCACAGGCAAACAACAGTATAGTCAAAATGATGACCTTCAGTCTGGTATTTCTCCTGACACTTCCCTCCCACTTTATTTTAGAGCCTCCCACATGTTGAGCTAGCTCTGGCAATATGCATCAACCTCATCAGCTATGTGGACATCTATAGAGAATGTACTTCTAGAGAAAGTGATTTATCCATAGTTTTCAAATTTTTACTCTTTATGGTGAATAATGGAATCATTATTCCACATATGGATGGTATGATGGTGGCTGGTGGAGGATCTCTATTTTTTTAATGTTGATTGTCAGGACAAAATTATCACAGGAGGTAGAGAATCAATTCATACTCTGTTGTATATGAGTTTCAGAAGCTGCATTGAGTGCACAATCATCTGCAAATAAAAAAAAAATCAGACACCAACTTCCCCTCCACTTTAGTTTCTAAATTGTGACCTTTTCAAGTTAAATAGTTTACCATTGGTGCAGAAGCTGATCTTGATGCCATTTTAGTCCTCAAAGAAATCTGACAACATCCAGCATCACAAAAAAACATTATGCTGAAGAGAATGAGAGCACGCATACAACCCTGCTTCACTCTGCTGGTGACTGAGAAAGCATGAAAGCATTATCTTTTGTCCAGAATCTGTGCAAGCATGTCACAGTGAACCTGGCATATGATGCTAATGAACTTACTTTTGTTAGTGCTATTGTGAAGAGCATGATAATCTATTATCATTGGGTCCATTCAGAATACCAGTGATTCTGGTTTCTGGACTACCTAAGAGAAGCTCTCTTTCCTGACCAGTTTTCCATTCTCTTAACCTATCCACATCAGTCCTATCCATTAATCCAGCCTTCCACTGTACCTTCTTCCTTTTTTATTGTTAACAAACTGCTCTTCAAATTACTCCCATATTCTCCCCTCATGGATTACTTTTTATTTAATGTTTATATCCATATTTTTTCCCAATAAAATGAATGCTTCTTGAGGTCAAGAATTGTTTTTATTTGGTCTTTGCAATGTCTTTGCAAGCATAGTGCTTGAAAAACAGTAGCTATTTACTAAATGCTTGCCAATAACACTGAATTTAACAACTCTGTGAAACAGATGGTACAAATATCATCCACTAGTTACTAATGAGGAAATTGAAGTTTAGAGAGATGTAATAACTAACTCCACAATAAATGTGAGAAACAAGATTTAAAACAAGGTCCAAGTCTGAAGTCCTTCTTACTCTACTCCATTGTAAAGACTTCCCATTCATAAATAACATAAAACTTCATTTCACAGCTCTAATGAATTTCTATGAAAACCTAATTATTTAGGTCTGTGTTTTATCTTCCTACTAGATTGAGCTCCATGAGAGCATGCACCTTATTTTAGCATTTAGCAATCATTACAGTGCTCTGAATATAGTAAGTACTTAATATAAGTTTGTTAAGTTAGAATTTATGTGAGGTCTCAATCTGGAGATTGTACATGCCTTTGGGTATTGTCCATGACTTAAGTTCTAAATTAAGATGTGAGAGGAGCTTGATGAATGAATTAAAAACCACTTAAATATTTATAATATCAACTGTACTCAAAGCTAGAAATGAAATTTTTTTTAAAAGACAGTCCTTGTCAAAAGTTTACCATTTTTGTTGTTAATTGATTTTTATTCAATTTCATTTTATTTCATTTCGGAATTCTCTCCTTTCCTGTCTCTCTCCCCCACACTTTGAGAAAGCAAGAAAAACAAAAAATCATGACAAATATGTATACTCATGCAAGACAAATTAGCATGCTGCCCCTCCCTCTGAAGAAAATAAGGGAAGTAAGTAGACAAAAATCTCTTTTGATGTTTTCTAATGGGAGTCTAGGGAAGAACTCTAAAATGGTTGGGATGGAGGGTGCTCAGACTGATTAATATCTTGAAGAGATAATTCCAATGAGGCATGACCCAGTTTAGGCAGAGGAGTATCACAGGGGGGAAACATGCATATAAAAGGTTATTTATTTCTGTGAGTCCAATGTGTTTGACAAGATTAAATTTAATCTTGGACTGAGAAGGAGCACCTGGAGTAAAGTTGGTGCTTAATGAATGTTTACTGAATTTTCTGTGTCCCTGAATGTGCAAGTGTATGTAGGGTAAGAGTGGGGTAGGGAAGGGAAGAATCTGGAATGATGGGGGATGTGAACACTGTCCCATGAGGGAAGCAGTGATGCTACCCAGTAGGAGTCAGAAGTGGCAATGAAAAGGGAATCAGTGTTGGGACTCACTATAAATTACAACTCCATTTCCCCACCATTTTCCATTCTCTATTTCCCCACCCCAACTCTTCATTCTGTATTCCTTATCACTGGGGTAATATACTTCATCATTGCCATTTGGTGGTGTGTTTGTTTTGCATTCAAAGAAACTGAGCCACAAGAAAGATCTGCTAACTTGCATTAAGTCACACAGCTCATCTGCTTCCATCTCAATTTCATCTGCTAGTTTATTATGCCTTTTTCAGAGGATTTTACTGGTACAGTGTTAAGCTGTTAAAAGAAAATTGACTTGTCCCATTGCCATTTAATGTCATCATGAAAACAAGCTGTTTTCCTGAATGAGATAAATAAATTTTACTGCTTAAAAAAAAATTTATCCATCCCCATGCAACTCAAGGTTACCCTTCTGAGCTTGCCGCTGCCTTGGGGAGTGCCAAGGCTGAGTTCCAAACTAATGCAAACCTGGAGATTGCAATGTGCCGTGGAGAAACAAGTGTGAAAAGGTTTCTGAGCAAAGCCGGATCGTTCAGGATCAAAGATCCAGGGTTCCTATCAGGGATACTCTGTTTTGAACACAGAAGATTCTTGCTGATGGGGGTCAGAAGTCAAGCCTGCAAAGTGCTTTGCTGCTTGATTTTCTAATAAGCCCCTAGAATGACTGTGCAAAAAGGCGGTGACAATTTTCCAAAGTACTAACCTCAGAGACTCTAGTAAAGCAAACAGCAAAATAGTGTTGGGGAGAAAAGGAAGGGCAAAGGGGTTAGAAGGTCTGGGGAGAAGAGGAGTAGGAACTGATTGGTGCAGCTCCAACCCAAAGCCAGCAAAAATCATTATGAGCTCCACAGCTGGGCTACAGATACATTTACAGTTAGGGTGAGCCACTGGATACTCGGGACCACTAGGTGGCATTTGTGATTTATTACTTTTGGAGCTGTGGTTTTAAAATATTTCAGCTGATCCTTTGCTCAGAATGAACAAGACATTTCGCATTCTGGAACCTGACATCCAAGAAACACAAAGCTTGTTCTCTTTCTCCGTCTGGGGAGGAGGGTGGGTTTCTGAAGGTGCCTTTCTTCAGGCCCTTTCTTCTGGGGTCTTCTCTGACCCCCACACCACTGGTTTGCGTAAGCAATCTCTTCTCTACAATTAAGCTGTAAATATTGCAATCACTCCATTCTTGTCCTGTCACTCCGAGCCCCAACCACAACAAATAGTGCTAATCACATACTTATTCAAGTGTGTAATTATTCACAGTTAAACTTCTGTCACTTTCACCCTGTTTGGAAACAGCAGAACACAACCTGTAATTAGCAAATGTGGCTCCAGGCACTTTTGCTTGGGAGTAAGCCAGGGATTCTGCACCTAGGCAGTCCTTTGATCTGGAAGCTGGCAAGGATCCTGGCCCCGAGGCCAGAGTGCTATCAGCACTCAGCAAGTCACTGAGATCAATGAATATGTCAAAGGAGTCTATCCCAAATCACAGATTATTTCCTTCTCTCCCTATGGCTTCAGCCTTTGGTAGATATTTCATAGAATTTTCTTTTCTTTTTGAACCCATCAACTTCTTTTAAATGTTTTGGGTAAGGTCTTCAAGTACCTCCAATTTAGGCTTAAAAATATACATATTTCTTGGTGAACCTTGTGCACTTACCTTTGCAATTCCAGCAGCTAGCACAGTGCCTTGCACACAGCAGATACTGAATAAATGATTGCCGAATTGAGATGAGTTGAATTATCTTCAGGAGTGAACCAACCAACTGGTTGGAGATGTCAGTATGGGACTAACCTTGTTAACTCAGTTGGAACACAGTTCAATAAGGCCAATGTTCCTTTGTTTCATCCTTGAAAGATCAAATTATCTTTGAAGGGTTCTAAAGACTGCATTGAAAATTCCCGCTGGCCACCTCAGATATGGGTGCTTTTGACTGCAAAAGATTCCAAGCAGTATTGATGGGTAAGGGACTAGTCCACTGATACTATTAGAAAAAGCATTCTTAGTTAATATTCTTTGAAAGGTCAATCTAGAGAAATAAAATTAATTACCCAGGGTCTCACAGGAGAAAATTTGAACTCAGCTCCTTTGGCTCTGAATTCATCATTTTTTCCATTCTATATCACTCACCTTCTTTAGTCAAAAATATCTTCTTTGAATTTGGAGTGGAGCTTATAGTGTTATTTGTGCACAGAAAGTGAAGTTATTCACCATTACCCCCTTTTCTCTGCCAAAATAAATAAATAAATAAATAAATAAATAAATAAAAACACCTGTCTTGCATGTGTGTTGACTTTCGTTTTTTTGTTTATTTGTTTTGTTTTGGTTTTTGAATGGGAGAAGTGACAGAGATATATCTAGTCTTTTGTTCTTGTTTTACCAAATCTATTTTTAAGGAGTTGTTTTTAATTTTTGTGCTTCCTTTTCCAAGCTGCTGACTTTTTTTTTATAATTCTGCATAGTTCTCACTTCTTTCCCCAATTTTTCTTTTCCATTTCTTACTTGATTTTTAAAAACAAGTTTTTTCCAAGAGAACTTTTTTGAGCTTGAGGCAAATTCATATTCCCCTTTGAGACTTCACATGAAGCCATTTTGCCATTGCTGTCTTCTGGGTTTGTGTTCTGATTTTCCCTGTTGCCATAGTAGCTTCTATGGTCAGGGCTCTTTTTGCTTTTTTGATCATTTTTAAAAGTTGAATTCTGCTCCTAGGGCATAGGGGACACTGTCCTAAGCTTCTTTTGCAAGAGAATAGGGGCCTCTCATTGGTTTTCCATGCTGTAGCCAGAGGTGCTGCCAGATTTCCCACTAAACTGAGTTGACCTGGCCTAGTCCTCCCAATTGTGTTGGGTCCAGGGGCCCTCACAATTTGCCTACCACACTTGGGTTGGAAGTCTCACAGCTAGTCTGCTGATCTAGGATGGAGGGACCTCCATTGTGCTTTGGCTAAGAGCCTTCTACTAGATTCCCCATACTGCACCTGTGCTGGGCCATGTTCTCTTTTTACCCAAGTGAGACAGACCTTTCCTGAAGTCCTTCCAAGATATCTTAAACCGGAAAATTGTTTCACTTCAAATTTTTGTGTGTTCTGTCACTCCAGAATCCATTTAAAGTTTTGATTTAGTATTGTTTCTGAGGGAAACTGGGAAGAGCACAGGCAACTTCCTCTCTGTCATCTTGGCTTCATTAGGTATACTTAGTCTTTACAAGCTATATAAAAATGTGCCTGGATCATAGAACTTCCATCAGAGAAGAAAAATAAACAAAACAATGAATTAGGTTTCTGTTATATTGTCAAGTCCAATTTTTTTATATGTGTAGGAAAGTATGTCCCACATTATTAAGACCTTTAGTAGTTATGGGTAGTCACAAGGTTGTATGAGTAGTTCCATTCCATATTGACACTTTCATAATTCATAGTCCCTACCCCATCAAAAAAGTCCAGTGTCAAGCCTTACCTCAACACCTTCCTGTGCTAGTATTCATAGTCAAAGTGTAATAACTAACTTTCAAATCTCAAAGGAATCTGTGATCTCCTCAGTTTTGAAGGTCCTTAGAATGACGTGGATTGCACCCAACCATGCCTATGCATCTTGTGCTTCCAATTCCTTTCAGAAAATTGCCTCTCCTATCATCAGGGTAGGCATCCTGTTAGCTGTTGTTATCCCTCATCCTTATCACATGGCCAGTCAATCTTTCCTTTCTTAAGAATATCTTCTTTTTCCCTGATCTTCAAAGTTTCTTGTGGGTTACATATTGAACTATTCATACTGTGTATCTCTCAATATCTTCATTTTAAAATTCATTGGTTGACTATTGTACTCCACAACTCTTTGCTGCACTGGCATTTAAAAAGAAGAACCTTTGTTTTTGTGAGTGATTGAAGTAATTAAGGGACAAAAGGAACTATTATGCTTGGACCCTAAATCCACAGTCCCAGATTGCAAATAAGAGAATTCGAAATGGCACCAAAGAGAAAAAGACAAGAAATGTAGTCAGATTGTGTTAGATATATATAAAGATACATGCTTGCAGCAAAATATATTGCTATGCAAATAATCTGAAAGAGAAGATACCAAAGGGCTTAAAGGAGGAGGGGGAATCTTAGAGATGGGGGAGGGGGGAATGACCAAAAACATTAACTTCCTAAATATTCTGTGTACATACATATTTTTCTCCCACTTATCCAATATCTTTATGAATCATCTATGCATAAATCCAGGGTGCCCTTGATGAAGGTATAAGTAAGAACAAATTGCTTTTCACAAATCAATTCAACAAAGAACCACAGCTTTACTATTTTAAAAATTGAACTAAAAGATATTGAGAATAAAAGTCACTATTGATTATGAGAGAAAAAAAACTTTTTTGATTTAATAGAGTAAAAGTTTCACTAACAAACTTTTCCAAATATAAAGGTAAACAACCCTAAGTCATGAATTCACTAATTGTTCTTCCTGGATAATGTATACTAGCCAATGTTTAGTTCTTAGAGAAACAGTGATATTTTGAGTTTGTGGAGTCAAATAAGGGTATGGTATGCTTTTTGTGTACCTTTGGCCAAAGAAAATACTTTGTTAGGTAGAATTGTCTTAGGGTATGCAAGTAGGTGGGGTATCTGAAGTGATGAGTGAAGAAGGGGACAATTGCCTAATCAGTCAGATCAACCCTGGCAATCAATGATGTGGCAGATGTCTCTGGCAGATTGCCTTTCCATCCTTATTTTATAATGAATTTTGTAAACAAAATACAGTGGCTTTGTCTATACAAGCAAAGTAATAGATTAAATCATCCAGTTATCTAGAAAATTAAAATAATATAGGTTGATATGAAATGTGGGGAAAATCTCCTTTGATTTGTAAGCATAAATTTTGACTCTAGAGAAAATATCAGAAACTGTATTTCCTTCCAATGGAAGGGAGAAACTATATAGGATTAAGGAATATGGCATACAATGTCAGATCATCATGTTTCTGTTGGTTGTTTTTGTTTAACTGGTTTATTTGTTACAATGAAAGGAGGGGAGAATATATCTAGAAATAACTGTGAAGTACAAAATTATTTTATTTTATTTACACATGAAATAGCATTTTGTATTTTAAAAAAAACAGTAAGGGTAGTGGCAGAACTTTACTGATAAAATTCTCAAAACTCTACTTGGGTTGCAAAGGTACAGATGATATGTAAACCCCTATCATCTTTATGGTTCATTTCCCCTAATTAGAAGATTTAGTGAAGGAATGGATCTGAATGATTATCTCAACCCACTCAATTTACAGATGAGAAAACTGAGGTCCAGAGAAGAAATGTTGATTTCCCCAAAGAAACAGGTAGTAAATAGTAGACAGAACTAAGATAGAAACACAAATCTTCTGATTTGGAATCCATTATTCTTTCCAACATGACCTAGTGGTGAGATGGAATTTGACTCTATGTCCTCCTATTTCAGAACCAGGGTTTTTCCCAGTAAACCATACTGTCTCTTAAGCACTTCAGTAATTGAAATAGGCCATTCCCCAAATACAAAAGCCACTTTCAAAAATATTTTAATATTTTAAATTAGTTAAGTTTAGTTAAATCAGAAGACAGTGAATTACACTGGAAAATATATTGACTTTGGAATCAAAGGATCTGCAAATATCTCTGATATTGGCTTTGTGTACTCATTCCAATCTTACTAGCTCTTAGTTTCTTCATCTGTAAAATGGGGGTTAGAGGTGGATTGACTATGTTGCATTTGAAGGCCCTTCAACTTTAATCCTGATCCTGACCGTTATATTCAAATTTGCATACCATGCCCAGTTGAAACCTTACTTCACAGGAGATCTAGAAAATTATTTTGCTTCTTATTTTGCTTCAGGGATTTAACTCAAAAAAATTACATACCAATATAAATGGCAACTGCCTCAAAAGGGAATTGGAAATATGATAGAATAATGAAAATGAAGCTAAATTTGTAAGCAAAGGACCTGTGCTTAAATTCTGGCTCTGATGCTACTTGTATGATCTGGGGCAAATCACATACCTTCTCTGTGTCTATTTCTTCAACGTTAAAAATGAAATAAAATAGGAAGAACTAGGTGACAATACTATGATATCATTCAGTCAACCTACATTTACTAAATACCCACTGTGGAGAGAGGTAATGTGGCCCAATGGATGGAATGCTGAATTTAGCAATAGAACAACCAGGGTTTCAAACTCTAACTGCTGCTAACTCATGAGAAACTGAGGGAAAGTCACTCAAGCTCTCTGAGCCTGACACAACACACTTCAATTATAGACTGTGGAGTAAGATAATACAGGTCCTTAATGTATATTGACTGTAGAGACAGCCATATGCCAGGGTTTGAGATAGTCACAAAGGCCCAATGTGGTATGTGTCCACCCAAAGGATTTACGTAATATAATGAAAAGAACAGTGACTCTGGAGTTAGAAGTTCTTGATTTTAAAACCATTTTTACCATTTGCTACCTGTGTGTCCTTCTGGAATTCATTTAATCCCTCTGAACTTCATTTTCTTCTTTTTATAAAGTGAAAGTAGTAGATTAAACCATCTCTAACATTGTTTCAAGTTTTAAATCACAATCAAAGTATGAAAAGTCTTCTTCCCAAAAAGCTCTTTCTGAAAGCCTGACATTTTATCCTTAGAGCAAAGGATTCTTAACATGACATTTATGGACCAGTGTCTAGATATAGTTTGAGGGAGTCTGTAAATTTGGATGGGAAGAAAATTACATCTGTGTTTCACTAATAATTTTCTTTCCTTTTTAATCCTTTTAAATCCTAATTTAATTTTATTTATTTAAAAAACATTCTGAAAAAGGGGTCTAAAGACTTTACCAGATTGCCAAAGAGGTACATAAAACTAAAAAAGATCAAGAACTTCTGCCTTAGAAAATTATTCCCTTAGCTTAAGGCTCTGTATTTTTACTAGCTCTCTGTTAAAAGATGCACATAAATTTGGAGGTATCCTTATACCTTTATCTTATAATTCATTAACACTTTTATGCATACATAAGTATGTATATATATATACATATATGTGTATATGTATATATATATAATTTTTCAACAGCTGTTACACACTTTTAAGGTGCTCTCTTTAAGGAAAGAGATACAAAATAAGTATGTTTTGATGGGTCAGAGAGAAAGAAAATTCTGGAACATGGATTAACTGTCCCCAAAGTCAGATACAGGTTAAGACTGTGCAAGGGGATGCCCTGGTTTTTTGAAGGCAGCATGAGAGCATTTTGCCTCAGGATGAGTGAGGAAGATCAAAAACAAAATAGAACTTAGTATAAGAAAGGTGCAGACAGCAGTGAAGACCACCTCATACTCAGTTCTAATTTTGCTTAGAGCAGGAAGCTTATAGTCTTAAAAATAAAGTTGTAAAAAATAACAATAATAAAATAAAGTTGTTCTCATTCTTTACCTGGAGTACAGGTTTCTAGGATGTGTGTGTGTGTGCATGTGTGTATGAGTATGTGTGTGCCTGTGTGTTTGTGTGAATGTATTTGTGTATATGTGTGTGCTTGTGTGTATATGTGTGTACACATTTTAAAAAAGACACAATGATGAGTTTGACTATAGTTATAAGGCTACAGCTCACTTCCTCGCTCAGACCCATTCAGGGCAGAGGAGAGAACACAGAGATTCATAAATGAGCTTTCTTTGTAGGGCTCAGGCTGCTTTGAAATCCTTCATTAAATCTTTTTCACAAATAAATTGCCCGGTGACAGTGGGGAATATTTCATTCTTTTATTCATATAGAGCCTGAATTGGATCTAGAATTTCTGTGTGCAGATCTCCAGGGTAGGGAGGAGAGTCAGTGCAGTCCTGTTTGAATGCAAGTAAGGAAAAGAGATCCCAAAGGGAGTCATTGGACAGTGGGCAATTTTTGCAACTGGGTTAACTTGAATTTCCCTTCCACTGTGGGTTTTTGAAATGGGGAAAGTTAATTGTCTGCCCAGCCTATTGGGCTCTTCTTGGTTCTAGCACATAAATTGCTGGCTTTGATTCTTGTCTAATAGGCTGGCAAGCCGTTCTAGACTAATAGTTTACAATAAAATGTCAAGGATCTGATTGCCATGGAAACATTAATTTTGAGGTGAACCCTGCAGCACTTTCGGGTGTGGAATTAGAATAATATAGAAGTACCACTGTCTCAAGATAGCTTCCGAAATGGCAAATTTCTGGTACAATAAATAGCTTCTGCCCGATGTAGAAGGCAGTGTGAGATGCCCGAGTTATCTCTACATACACACATACATTTGTGAACCTGATGCATGTTAATGTTCAGGGTGATGACATGGCCACTTATTAGGGGACGGTGCAAAGAACGCCCGCCCCATGGAGCATTCCCATAGGGAGGGAGGAAAGGGGTGTGAAGGTGCAGCACAGACCCTCAGCCTGCTCTGCTACATCTAGATGGAACACATGTTCACTCTGGCTCCCCAAGCCTGATTAACAGAGCACTGCTGATTAGGTTATGCAAATGCTAGGAGATGAATTTCACATTTCCCCCAGCCAGGCTTTTCGCAGCTTTGCATTTATTATCCCCCTTTAAAAATACAGTGCCCTGGGAGGAGGCCTGGGACTGGTTTTTTATTTGCTCGCCAGCTCAGTTGGCACAGGCCTGTCAAGCGATCATCACGGACTGTGATCTGCAAAGCTGCCCTTTGTTGTTCCCTGTCCCCCCCACCCACCCCCAGATTGTTTACAAGACATACACAAGCACTGAGCTTGCCTCAAAACAACTTATTTCCGCGATTTCCGCAATACTTGTCAGCCTGGGTGATGAAAATGTTACAGCATTTGCTGACAAACCATCTGATAAACCTAGGCACGAAGGAAGCTCCCTAGCACCTTGCAGTCATTTGCAGCTGAAGACCATAAATGTCTTGCTCATCCTTCCTGATTGTGCAATCAGCAATCTGCCCCTTAGCATTCCTGATCTTGCTAGCGATTGCTGGCTTCCTCTCATCAAGGAAAGCACTGGCTACATTTCCCCCTGTTTGGCAATAGGAGGATGAAGCATTTGTTTGTGTTGCCAACAAGAGCTTAAAATCAAGGTTGTTTCTGTTCAATTTTTTAATGGAGCCTTCACAACAGAAATATTTCCAGGGCCATAAACATAGAATTGCCTTTTATCGTGCTATATAGATATGAATATGGAAATGGATATGAATAGATAAATGCATACACATATATACACGAATGTGTGCATGCATCCATGTACACATGTGCTAGTGTGTCTGTATGCATGTAATGTGCACACGTGTGCAAGGCATGTGTATCACGTGTACACACATATACATCTTTTTTTTTTTTTTTCATCTTTTGCAGTGGGAGCAGCTTCAAAAGCATGGTATAGCTTTCTGTCCGCCTTCAGGGAAAGACCTAATATAATTTCTGTAAATTGTGCAACTGAAAATTAATGGTGCAGAGATCAGCTGACATATCCATTTTCCACAGCAAGGTCTTTATGATGATTTCCTCTGATTTACAAGATACTGTTCAAGAACAGGATGGACTCAATGAAGGAAGGAAAAAAATGGCCCAGTGTCACAACCTGGTAAAAATGTCACCCATCTCTGTCCAGTGGAAAGGAAAAACCCTGCTCCTTCCAAGAGATTTAAGATCGGAGCTCTAGAGCAAGAAGGGCATTCAAAGGCTCTAATCCAACCTATCCATGCTACAGATGAGAAAACTGAGGCCCAGGAACATTGCCAAGTATCTCCCAGGGAACAAGTAGCAAAGTCAGGTTTTGAACTTACTCTTCCCCAGACTCTGTTATTTCCACTGAAGAAGCTGCTCCTTTTCGGAAATAAGGGATTCACATGCCAGCTTTGCAACCATACCCTTGTAGGTAATGGAAAAGAGAAGCAATTTCTTTTCTTTTAACATTCATCAGTCAAAAGGTAGTCTTTGGGAGCCTAGTTTTTACGGAGTAGTAGTAGGTATAGCTGGGATCTATAAATGACAGAAAGGTTCCTTTTCCTTGGGGAGGATCTTAAAGAGACAAAATATTCACAGGTCAATTCAATTCAACAAACTATTAAGTATCTATTATATGCAAGGCAGCATAGCATAATGATTGGGAATAGAGGGTCAGTCATAAAATCGGCTAGACTTCATTTCAAGATTTGTCTCTGAGACATATTAGCTGTAAGACCCTGGGCAAAACACTTTTCTCTGTGCAACTCTCTGAGCTTATAAATTATTGATGAATTGTGTATCTGCATCTGTAGAGTATGGGAATTTCCCAAGCTAATGAAATCACGACTGCATTTTTTTTTAATGCAAGGCATTGTGTTAAGTGATGGGGATAAATTTTTTTAAAGGAGACATAGACATTTCTTGCCCTCTAGGAGTTTATATTCTAATAGGGAAGGTGAATAGGATAAGATTTCCACAAGAAAGAATAAATAGAATGTGTGAAGAACAGGAGAGATATAACTAGATGTATTAAGAAAAGTAAAGAACAGAGAAAACCCTTTTTTAAAGCAAGTTTGATAGACTTGAAAGAAACATTTTTAGTGCTAATAATTTGGAAAGGAAAAGTATTATAACCTGAGTATAAAAGAATAGACTAAAATATGATTAGTCAACTGAGGTGATATGCATGCCAAGGAAGACTTCCCAGAAGAAGAGGTTTTGAACTGGTTTTTTAAAGATAGAAATAGTTAAGGATAGTGGGAGGAAGAAGTGAAGGCATTCCAAGACTAGGAAAATAGGCTGAAACAATTTATTTAGCTTTGTCAGCAGGAAATAAGTAAATTGGTTTCATGGGAATAAAGAGCTGAAGTCTGGCAGAGTAGAGACCTCTTAAGGTGGTGGCCTCTTTCCCCTTCTCCCCTTACACCTCTTGCTCTGAGAACTGTATGAAATCATCTTGTCATTGCCTTTATTAAAGTTGTGTTAATAGACTATCCTTTTGTTCCAATCACAAAAGCTTTGTGAGTTCCATAACTCTTTCCCTGGCCAGGTATCATTTATCCCATTAAAATGAGTTTCTTGAAGGCAGGGGCTGTTAATGTACCCCTAAAATAGTGCTTGACACATAGTAAGCACTACTGATTTTTTTAATTTCATTCTTGACATGGTGAAAATCTACGTTTGAGAAAGATTATTCTAACTTCCAAACATTTTGCATGGACTTGAAAAAGAGGTAAGAGAATAGCTGAGTAACTATTGAAATAGATTAAACATCAGGAGTCTGGATAAGGTTGGTGGCTCTCATATGACAAAATGGGGTTTGGTCTGAGAGACAAACCCCACTTCAAAGTATCAAAAGAAATGGATCAGGATAGTTGCTAAATAAAAAAGTGATCATTCATATTTTTTCACTCGTATTCCTGACTTTCAAAACTTTCTCCTTACTTAAACTTTTTTATGGGCTTTTGTATGCAAAGTAGCAGTTAACGACGGAGATGGAGAAAAAAAAAAGAAAGGAAAAAGATATACTGGCTATTGCTTTGGCAGAAATGCAAAGAGCTATATTTTGTCCCAGGTGGACATGCGACTCTAAGAAATTGCCACATAATTTATAAGAGCCAAGAAATGTTAGGTTGGGCAGGGAAACTCAGCCTGGAATAGTAAAGTGGCTGCAAAGCAAAAGCTAACAAAAAGGAGAGAAAAACATCAGGAAAGTTTTGTTTCTCTGAACTTTCCTAAAAAAAACCCTTCTCTCTATTCCAATTCAATGACAAGGGCTACTTAGAATTTCTTATTTATCTTGTCTTCAGAGAACCAGGTAGATTTTTACTTTTTTGCATCAAGATATAGGTGATAGTTCCCAAAAGAAAGATGAATTAATTAGTCAATAAACATAATTAATCACCTACTATGTGCCCAAAAAGTGTGCTAAGTTCTGGGAATAAAAAGATGCAAAGGATAGTTCCTGTCCTCAAGGAATTCAAAATCCAATCCAAAACCTAGAGAAAATAACAAGCAAATAAATAAATATGGACTAACTATATAAAGGATCAATAGGAAATAGTTAAAAGGAGGAAAACTCTAGAATTGAGACATTGGAGAAGGCTTTCTGTAGAATTTGAAGTTTTGGTTGGGAGTCAGAGGAAGCCAAGCTGAGTTGAAGATGAAGAGCATTTGAGACAGGAGAGACAGTCAAAGAAAATGCCTGGAGCTGAGAGATGGAGTGTCTTGTTCCATGGAACTGTCAGGGGGGCAGTGTTATTGGATCAAAGAATACTGGCAAGGAGTAAAATACAAGAAGACTAGAAAGGTAGAAGGAGGCTAAGTTACAAAGGGCTTTGAACTCCAAACAAAGGATTTCATATTTGATGCTGAAAATGACAGGAAGTCACTGAAGTTTATAAAATGTTGGAGGGAAGGAGAGGTTGACCTGGTTGGACCGTCCTTCAGAAAAAACACTTTGGTGGTCAAATGGAAGGTGGATTGTAGCAGGATGAAACTTCAGACAGGCAGACCCACCAGTAAGATATTACATTAGTCTAGGCCTGAAGTGATGAGGTCATGAGCTAGAGTGATGGCTGCATCAGAGAGGAAAAGGGGATTTATTTAAGAGAAATGGCAAAGGTGAGATCAGTAAGACTTGGCAACAGATTGGATGTGGGAAATGAGAAATAGTTAAGAATCAGAGATGACTCCTAAGTTACAAGCCTAAGAGTCTGGGAGGATGTTGTTGCCTTCTATGATAATTGAAAAAGTGATGAGGGGAATAGTTTAAGGAGGAAGAAAATAAGTTCAGTTTTGAACACATTGAGTTTAATCTATCAGTCTACCAGTGAGATATCTAAAAGATAGTTGGAGATTCAAATTTGGGGGTCAGCGGAGATTAGGAAAAGACAGCTTGGATGATCATCAGCACAGAGATGTAATTAAATCCATGGGAACTGATAAAAATCATCAGGTGAAGTGGTGTAGAGGGAGAAAAGAAGGAGGCCCTGTACAGAACTCTGTGTGGGACATCTGGTTAGAAGACATGACTTACATGAGAATCCTTCAGAGGAGACTGAGAAAGAGCAATCTGATAGATAGGAAGAGAACCAAGAGAGAGTGATGTTCCAAAAACCTAGGAAGAAGAAAGTATTAAGGAGAAGTAGGTGATCAACAGTAGCAAAGGCTTCAGAGATATGGAAGAAAACAAGGATAGAAAAAAATCTTGGATTTGAACAAGTAAGAGATGATTGGTAATAGCAAAAGAGTAGTTTTGATGGATCAATGAGATCAGAACCCAGATCGTCAGGAATTAAGAAAAGAGTAAGAGGAGAGAAAATGGAGGCACATTTTCCTGAAGACCTTCTTAAGGAGTTTGGCCACAAAGGGCAGAAAAGACATAGGATGTAGTTATTAAGGATGGAAAAATCAAGATGCAGGTTTTTTTGACAATGGAAGAGACATGGGCATGTTTTTAGATAACAGGGAAAGAATAAGTAGAGATTGAGAATAAGTGAGGGTGGGATAAGATAGGAGGCAGTCTTTTGGAGGATATGAGAAAGAATAGGATTTCTTGAGGGGGTAGCCTTGGTAAGAAGCAAGACTATCTCTTCATGTGAGAAAGGGATAAAGGAGGAGACAGTAATGGAAAGCAGATGAGTGATACGAAATGAAGAAAAAGAGAAAAGAGGGAGTTCTTAGCACATGGTCTCATTTTCCCCCCTGTAAAATATGAAGCAAAGTTCTTAATTATAAGGGGAGAGAACAGAATCATGGTAGGTTTAATGAAAGATGAAAAGGTTTGGAAAAGCCACTGTGTAGAATAGTGAACCGATAAGGGAGGTATGGTATAATTACCTAGCAGCAACTCATTGAAGTTGTGTAGCATGAATTTATAGTTTTCCCAATCAGAATAATTGTTCGGTTTTCTCCACCTTCATTCAGTAGCATGTGTGTAAGACTGAAGGTTGGTAGGAGTGATTTCAAAGTTGAGGTTTGTCAGGACATAGATAGAAATATAATAAGGGGCTAGGGACTCAAGAGAAGATGACAAAAAAAGTTGAATTAAAGGTCAGGATAGGATATAGAGGAGAGAGTGACTAGTGCAGGGGTGATGTTTGGGGAGATAACTTAGGAGTTATGATCATAGTACAGATGGAGAGCAAGATTTGAAAAGTCAAAGTATAGGAAGAGATGGAAAGCTGATAGATTCAGGGATTTGGGAATTCTTGTTGTTTTTTCAAGGCAGTTGGGGTGAAATGACTTACCCAGGGTCTCACAGCTAGTAAGTGTCTGGGGCAGGATATGAACTCAAGTCCTTCTGATTCTAGGGCTGGTACTCTATCCACTATGTCTATCTAGCTGCCCCAATTTTGGAATTCTTGAACAAGAAAGTGGTACATTTGTGGGTGAAAGTAAGATCAAGGCTGCATAACCATTTGTGTGTGATTGTGGTAGGACACAAGAGTAGGAAATAGGAAGTAAATAAGTTGAAGAACTGAGTGCCTACGTATGTACATATAAACATGTGTATATGTGTGTGTGTATCTAGGAAGAGTTGTGTGTGTGTGTGTCTATGTAACCTTTCTCTCCTAACTTCTCCTAATCATCTCCCTCTGACATAATTAAATTGAAGAAGTCTTGCAATCACTTGAGGCATTACTCAAAACAAATGCATCCTGATTTTTAAAGCAGTCCCAAGTCCCTTAGCCTTTGAAGCCCTAGGAACAAATTGATTAATAATTCTATTGTTTCTCCCAGAAGTTGATTTTCTGCCATAATACCAATATTAGCAAGGGAAGAGGAAGGATGACAAACCATTTTTGAGACTTTTGTATGATAAGAAATTTTCATTCTGAGAAGAGATTTTTTTTCCCTATTGAGTAAAAAAGGTCATCGTGACAGATTTTTAGAATGACAAAATGGTATGAGATAGGGTGCTAGGGCATAAAAGTACTTAACATTCTACCTACACTTCTGATAAGTGCTATAGCCTCAGCTAACAGAGAGATGTGTGGTTCCTTGTATCATTACAAATATAACTTCACCATCAAGCATTGCTAAGAGTCAGATGTACTGTATTTATATCGTACTGAACCTATCACTTATTAATGCAGCATTAAGGCAGTGTTAGATTATACTGTTTCATCTTACAATTTATGGCTGGCATTGCAAACTTTTCATTCTCTTCCTTCCGTAACTCATTTTTGTTTAATTATTCATTGAAATAGGCTCCCCTGAAATTTGGGAGAAATTAAATGTTATATCCACATTCATACCAAATTAATTAATCATGATTAATGTTCCTACAATGAATACAAAAGGAATTAATCATGATTAGAAACATATTGAAATGTGTAACTCTGTCTTTGAAGCTTCCTTAGCTCAGATAATATCATACACATCCTAAAAGAAATATCCAATAGGTTTCTTTTCCTAAGAACTTTTCATCTTGTGCCTATATTGGGACATCCAAAAGAAGTTGTTGAGACATTTGGATGGAAGTGGTAAGGGATGAACTATATAATCCCCAAGCCCTCTTTTTTCTAATACTATATATGAAGGTGCATTTAGCAGATCCAGGAGGAAATAAACAATCTGAAGGAAGGAAGTACACCACAAATTATTGCTTTAGGCTAGGAAGTTGCATCAGATAAAGCATCATTTCTCCAATATCTACAGATCTTCTTTTTAAAGTGTTCTTAATTCTTCAAGAAATCACCCAGTTTCATATCTTCACTTCATACTCCATTTCCTGCATCTTGCCTCTTCCCTTGAATTTCACATCCCTGATAGACTTTTCTTTTTCCCAGAAATGCCTTTAGTTACTCTCTCTCTCTCTCTCTCTCTCTCTCTCTCTCTCTCTCTCTCTCTC
>JAJPUD010000549.1:468985-519317 GCA_023553655.1 Myrmecobius fasciatus
CTCTCTCTCTCTCTCTCTCTCTCTCTCTCTCTCTCTCTCTCTCTCTCAGATCACAGTTGGAATCCCTTTCCACCAGGAAGAGGTCTTCCTGTTGGCCTTAGTCCTACATCACCTGCATAAAATAATGTTTTATGGAAGAGAAGAGAAGTGGTAAACATTAGGGTAAAGTATTTCCTGTAACATCAGATGGAGTCACTCTGTTGGCCATTTCTTATTAATGACTTTTTCTACCTTAATTGAGTATAGTGTAAAAATAAAAAGCATCAATAAAATTTATTTAAAAAACTAGTTTTAAAAAAGAAAATAAACTGAAATTCCCCATTAAATAAAACTCCTTTCTATTACTCTATGAGAAACTCTTCCTTAAAACAGAGGTTCTAACTTAAACTTTAAAAAACATTTTGATAACTATTTCAATATTATTGGTTTCCTTTACAATCCTATATGTTTTAATTTATGCATTTAAAAACATTTTTCTTTAAAAGGGTCCAAAGACTTCATCAGACTGCCAAAAGGGGTCTTCATGCCTCCAATAAAAAGGACAGCCTTTTCTCTAATCTTGACATACAATTAACATTTAATAAGTGCTCATTTACTTACTGACTACAACTCTTGAAAGAAATTAGATAAATCAAATTTTCAAGTTTTCCAAAGAAGTATTGACTCAAAACCAAATGATTTTATCGTCTTCCATTAGTATTTCCTTTATCTCATGGGGAATTTTTATACATTCTCAAGACCAGGATATAAAGCTACAATTACATAAATGTCATACAAAATACTAAAGAAGAGAAGAAACATAAGCAGGTTTTGTCTGCCCCCAGAAAATAAACATAAAAAAAAAGAGGAAAACAGAATGGAATAAAGATGACTTGGGAGAAAATACTTGGAATGATTTTACCACATGTTTTAGAATTGCTTTAGTAAATTTAAAAATGTCTCATATCCCATTAATCAACCCTGCCCCTGAATCCATCATAAACCTGCAATTCACAAGAAAAATTTTAAGAAAATTCAGAGTTTATTTTACTGAATGATGAAAATTCATTGAATGATGCTCTTTCTCACCTGCATGGAGTGAAATGATAATCATATATCCATGTGTGCATGTGCTGCTCTCTCTCTCTCTCTCTCTCCCTTTCTTTCTCTGTCTCTCTGTCTCTCTCTCTCTCACACACACACACACACACACACCACCACCACCACCATCACCACCACCACCACCACCACCACTACCACTAGCAGCAGCAATAGCAGAGGGAAAAAAATTTTTTTTTCTTTATGTCCTACATTTTGGCTGAGAAAACTGGGAGAATTGCTTTTCTCCCCTATAGCTATTCATGGCTCAGTTTGCATGAACAAATAAATAAATAAAATCTTTTCCACGAATGAAACCATACCAGGGGCAATGTGTCCAAACATGCAAATTTAAGTTTCGTATAAGGAAAAGCTACATAATAATTGGAACCATCCAGAAATGAAATGAGACCCAGAAGAGAGTTTGGTTCCTCTTCATTAAAGGTCTTTAAAGAAAGATTAGATGACCATCTCTTGGATATGTTATAGAGAAAATTCTTTTTTAGATAAGGATTGTATTAGAGTATGACTATAATACTTTTTAACTCTGAAACTACATGATTTTGTAATTCTAAATTCCAGTACACTCTAGACGTGATCCTAAATGAGTTTGTGTTTTTGAAAACATGGGAATGGTATGGCCAAAGATATTGTGGGGGTATTTTTGCTTCATTGCATCCTTTTCCTTGCCCTTCACATATACCTATATGGGATCTCATTTCACTAGTTAATGCCAGCTTGTTGTTTTCCCTTAAAATAATGACAGGCCTCTTTAACTCTGAGAAAAGAGTAAGGATTGAATTGTCTGGAACATCTACCTCAACTATAGCATTAAATACTAGTGAAGTGAACTATATGTTTAGCAAATAGTCTCTCTTTATTTTTTTTGGATGGGTGAAGCCCAAAATAGCAACTTCTTTCAGCAGTGCAGTCTGACAGGTGACAGCCTATTAAATAGTGCTTCAAATTGTCTCATGGAAATTAGATTCATTTTTCTAAAATTAAAAAAAAGATCTCCCTCATCTTGCATTATTTCTCAGCAAATTGATAGACATATCGAGATCACATTTTTTTCCCATGAGGTTGAAAGCTCAAGGTTTATCACCATTTCTGTTGGAGGTTATTAACCATTCATCTCAGGGAGCCACTCTGTAGGACAATTAAAAATAATTTGAAAAATTGCATTATGAAGAAAGAACATCAGTTTGAAGCATGTTCTTTTGGAATTCAAATTGTCTACTTGAATTGCATCTCAGAATTTAATACCGACAGCCACAAGGTAAATGCTGTTAAACAAGCTTGAACTGAGTTTAACAGAGTTTAGCATGCTCAGTTATAATATTTGTTCAAGAAGAATTATTTCTTGCTCTTCTTACAGATATGTATTTGCTACAACTCCTCAGAGCTTTGCCTCTTGGATGTATACCCTGGGCCTCAAATAAAGTTTTCATCTTTTCACATCTGGAAGGTGGGGAAATGTTATTTTAGACTGTACTTTGGGAATTATAAGGCAAATGTCTCAATAATCTGAATCATTCATGAAAACATATTTAATCCTATTTTCTAAGGCCAGAATGGAACTTATGATAAACCACAGCTTGTAGAATGCATCCAATCAACAGCAATTAGTATACATAGAATATGGGGTTGAGAGAGGAATCCAGCCTGAAATGGAAAAAAAAATGCTTTTTAAGCTAAAGTTAACAATAAGGAGAAAAAGGCACTAAGGAGAATTTCTCTTCTCTGAATAATCCACTCTCTTTTCTGAGAAATTCTTCTTACTATCCAAATAAAACACAAAGAGATACTTGACCCAACTCATCTTCAGTGTTTCAAATGAGAAGTTTGTAAAGTGCTTAGCACAATGCTTGAGACACAGTAGTTCAATAAATGATTCTTCCCTTCCTTTACTCAACTTTATCTACTTCAATCTCTAAAAAAGAAGTGGCCCTTCCCCTTGTCAACATTTGCCTTTCCATGTGTACTCTTGTTCTTATCATTTCACAATTTCCCTAACATATTATTCCCATTGTCTTCCCCCCAACACCCCATATTTTAATCTCTCCCTCTTACTGGTTGTTTCCTTGTTGCCTACAAAGACACCCAAGTCTCCTCATTCTTAGAAACAAAAAATCTTTTCAGTTCCTATCATTTTTCTAGCTATCATTCTATACTTCTTTTCCCCTCTTCAGTTGAGGCTTTTGAAAATCCATTAACACTTAATATCTACACCCCTCCTTCTATTACTCTCTTCTAAATTTTCTAAATCCTGGCTTTGGATGTCATCACCCAAAATAAATTTTTCTCTCCATTACCAATTAATCATTTAATAACCAAATTTAAGGGCCCTTTCTCATTTCTTATCTTTCTTGATTACATAAAAAGTATAATTTCCTCAAGGGATGTGATAATCTCCACCCCAATCACATCTTTTTCTGACTTTGAAGTCCTGAAAAGTTGTTTGAGGTACATTAAGATTAAATGAAGTGTTCTGGGATCACACAAAAGTGTGTAAGAAGTAGGTTTCAAATTCTTTTTCACTTTTTCACTCAAAACTCAATACTCTATCACTTCCAGAGGTTTCAAAAATATTCCCATACACTAATGTCTTGTTGGTGGAGTGGTGAAATGATCCAACCAATTCTGAAGAGTAATTTGAAACCATTCCCAAAGGCTCTAAAACTGTGCATACCTTTTGATCTAGTAGTATCACTACTGGGTCTGTATCCCAAAGAGATCATAAAAGAGAAAAAAGGAGCTACATATATAAAAATGTTTGTAGCAGCTCTTTATGTAATGGCAAGGAAATGGAAATTGAGGGATGTCCATCAATTGAGGAATGGCTTAATAAATTATAGCATATGATTGTCATGAAATATTATTATTTTATAGGACATGATGAGTAGATTTCAGAAAAGCCTGGAAATAGTTACATGAACTGATACTGAATAAAGTGAGCAGAACCAAAAGAACATTATTATGTGATTATGTGATAATCATCTGTGGTGGACTTGACTCTTCTCAACAATGCAGGGATTTTGAAGGTAATTCCCATAAATTTAGGACGGAAAATGTCATCTGCACCCAGAGAGGGAACTATGGAGATGGAATACGGATTGAAGCATAGTATTTTTACTTTCTGTTTGTTTATTTTTTTCTTTCTTGTGTTTTTTTTTCCTTTTTTGGTCTGATTTTTCTTATATAACATGACAAATATGGAAATATGTTTAAAAGAACTGCACACATTTAACTTGTATAAGATTATTTGCTGTCTTGAAGAAAGGGGAAGTAAGAGAGGGAGGGAGAAAATTTGTAATACAAAGTCTTACAAGAACAAATGTTGAAAATTATCTTTATATGTACTTGGAAAATAAGATACTGTTGAAAAGTTAAAAAAAAAAAAAACACTCCCAAGTAATGTCCAAACCAAATAAAAATGTAATTTGGGAATATTTTGCAAAATAAAGAAAAATACAATAAAATATAGATAATATTAATATGTGGTTTTCTAAGTCAATATGCTTCCTATAGGAATCCTTATGTATGGGTTTGTGGCCCATTTATATTTGTCATCACTGCACTACAATATCCTGCTTCTGTAAAATGCATATAATAGAAATTAGTTCCAGACAGAAATTAGTAGTATAATCTATCAGAAAATACTATTTTTCAGAAGCAAGCAAATACTGGCAAATCTGCATGAAAAAATAAAAATGAAAAAGGGAAATATCTATGTGAAAAATAGCAAATATAGAGAAATAAAAACAGGTAATTTTATCTCCCATTTATATAGATCTTAAAAGGCAAATGCAAAGCACTTTCTTTACAAGAACTCTATGAAGTTGATAGTGTAGATGCTATTATCTCCACTTTTATAGATGAGGAAATAATAATATTAATAACATCATATGGATTTAGTGTTTTAATATTTATTAAGTTGTTTTTCTATCAAGGATGCTTATTCACCGAATATATATACATATCTGAAGGTAGACAAAATGGCATAAAGAGAGCATGCCTTATAATACAAAAGACTTGGATTCAAATCTATTAAATCGTAATTGTGTGACCTTTTGTAAATTATTTTCCCTCTGCATATCTTAGTTTCCTCATTTTAAAAATGAGAAGATTGCAATCAGATCAGTCCCTTTTAGCATTTCTTAGGGTATCTTTCAGTGCCAGCATTTTCTGATTAGGCAGCTTGGTCATGTAATGCAGTAATATCAAACTCAAATAGAAATGGGGCCTACTAAATCATACGTTCCTAATGGTCCCATATTGGCTTAGAAAATTATAACTCAATCCGATCTACGTATTTTTACTTATTTTGTTAAATATTTCCCAATTATGTTTTAATCTGTTTCAGGCAGCCTGTGTGTTAAGGCACCTTTGATTTAGTTGATAGGGGATGGATTTGAAGTTAGCAATCCCTAAGTGTAAATCCTACTTCAGATAATTACTAATTCATGAGCCTGGGCAAGTCACATAATCATCTCTTTGTCCCAGTTTCCTCATCTGTAAAATGAGGAAGTTGGAGTTGATGGCTTCTAAGGTCTTTCCATAACTAAATGTATGGTTCTATCAATTGGGATTAGATGGGAGGGTGAAGGTGGTGTTGCACAGTCCCATAATATTTGCCAATATATTTCATATTCATTATTTCACATTTCTTTCCCAAGTCTCTCTGAATCTCTCCACCAGCTCACTCACTAAATCATCCAACAAGCCACAAAAGACTCACTTAATCCAGGTTTAAAGGAGGGTAAGGGGATTTGTTTGTTTTGTTCCTTGAAGGGAAATCAAAGAAAATCAACAACTTCCAGGGCTGTAGAAAAAATATCTGATTTGGAGAGAGGAAAATGAAGAGGAAATTTTAATGACTTACCAATAAAAAGTATATCTCTAGACCAAGGCATTCTGCCCCACCATCTATCAATTTCTCAACTGTACACTTCTGCAAATAAATACAAAGTCCAACTCCCCTTTGTGTTTGTTATTTCATTTTGTGTCAGAAGCTATGGGGAGAGTGGCCTTTAGAGAGAGGTCATTGTTTCTTGAGTGTTGAGTGTTGTTGTCTTTTCAGCAAAATAAATAGAGAGAAGGTGTCAGGGAGCTGCCCTTCATGAACTCTCAGCAATGGCTTTTCTGTTAACTGGGAAAGTCAAGTATTGTTCTTCTAGGACCATAGCTGACATCTTTCCAAGATGCTGTAGCTTGAATTGGGATTGCTTTGATCTCTGGACCTTGCTAGGAGAATCTCAAGGTCAATAAAGAAAAACTCCCATTCTTTTTTTTTTATATTTTCTACCAGTATATTATAAAAATCACAAGTATGCCTTGGAATGGAATTATGATGATGGTTGCACAATAATAGAATACTGCTTTTGGGGACAGGAAGACCTGAGTTCAAATCCAGCTTCAGGTATTTCATATCTGAATAATCCTGGGGAAAATCACTTAATCTCTCTCTGCCTCAGTATCCTCATCTGTAAAAAGTAGAATAATAATATTAGATGTTGTTATTGAGATAAACTAAGATAATATTTGTAATGTGCTTTGTAAACCAAATGCTTTATAAGTGCCATTGTTGTTATGATTACGATTATCCTGTGTGTTCAGTATATAGTATTTCTGAGATGTGGCTCATTTTTTTTTTCATCCTCACAATCACTAAGCCTTGTTCAAGAGTTCCAGAGTCCGAGTCCTCATCCCTGAACTATTGTAATCATCTCCCAATTTCCTCAGTCTCTCATACATAACAATCCATTCAACAATCTTTTCCTTGAATAATCTACTTGAAACTCTGCTTTATGTAGTTTATGGCCCCAATAAAAAACCATCAGTAGTTTCTGACTGATGCAAGATTAAGTCCAAATCCCTTAGCCTGACATTCAAGATCCTTCACAATCTATTTCATACCTATTGTTCCAATCAAAGCCTTAACTTGAATGGAATAAAATAAGCCCTCAGTTGATTGAGGAAAGGAAGGAAGGAGGGAGGACTCTTAAGAAACCATTCTGGGGGAAAAGCAGAGTAGGAACAAGCATTCTGTACATTATCAGATAGCTTCATTTTCTATTTTATTGTTTCTTCTAAAGTGTTATACTCTGAAGGACTTCAAACGTTACAGTGGCATTTAAATCCATTGATGTGGAAGACATTACCAGTCACCCATGCTTCACCAATAGATCATAGAACTATAAACTTATAACTAGAAGTTTAAGACCTGCCAGGTCCAATTCCCTCAATCTACAGGTGAGAAAAGTAAGGATACAGAAGTTGTAACCTGCCCATGCTCAAATTGCTAGTGTCTGAGGTAGAATTTGAACTTAGATTTTCTTGCCTCCAAGCTCCATAATATTTCCATAACATATAATGCTTCTCTGGTTCCAACTTTTCTTTCCACAATCAGTGATAAAGTGTATTGAATTTGAAATTATTATTTTGAATTTAGTTTTGTTACTTAAAAATTATGTGATGTTGGGATAGTCACTTAATTTCTCCAGATTTCAGTTTCCTCATCTATAAAATGAAGGAAATTGGAATAAATGACTTCTCGGCCCCTTTTTAGATTTAGATCTATGGTGATCCTGTTCTTCTGAGAAATAAATATTCCCCTTTAGGCAGACTCATTCTTCCCTAAATCCTCCTATCCCATATTTTTGCTCAATATATTCCTCCTTCCTATTCATCAAATTCCTCCCTTTTACTTTGATACCCCAACCCTCAACTAATAGTAAGGATTTATATTTTATACTTCTTTTTAGCCTCAGAATCTAGCACAATGCTCTTTACATATTATACATATAATATTATGCATACAATAAATGTATATTGATAGATAATGACGAAACAGATAACCACTGAATGCATGTTCTTCCCCATTTTGTCTTGACCACCTTCCAGTTTGGCTATCAATCTTTTGATAGTGATGGAGGGCTTTAGGTGAGTGATACAAAAGGGCACTTTTGAGATAGTTAGCCTAAGGAACATAAGAGCCTAGGATAGAGCCAAAGGATGTATTGCAGATCATTTATTCTAATCCTTCATTTTGTAGATGAGGAAAATGAGTCTCAGAAATAAAAAGTGGCTTGCCTAGATACCAGGGAACAGACTTAAATTTGAGCCTCGGTCTCCCAATTCCAACTCCACCTTACTTTCTATAATAACATACTTCATAAGTATGGTGTAATCTACTTATCATTACCCAGGAATCCCCTCTCCAAGAAGAAAGAAAAGTTCACTTCTTTCCTTCAGCCTGCTTGTCTTTTGACTAAATCATGTACTACACAGTACATAACTCACATTTATATATTTGCAAGAGCAGCTTGGTGACACATGGATAGAATGTTGGAGCTGGAGTCAGCAAGATTCATCTCCCTGAATTCAAATCGGACCTCAGATACTTACCAGCTGTGTGACTCTGGACAAGTCACCTTACCTTTTTAATTTCAATTTCCTCATCTGTAAAAGTGAGCTGGGAAAGGCAAATGGCAACTTCAGTGCTTCTACCAAGAAAACCCCACAAAGCGTCATGGTGGGTCAGACAAGTCTAAAAAAGACTGAACAACAAACAACAACAAGGTTTGCAAAGAACATTTTACCTTATAACACTGAGGAAGGTACCATTATAATCTCCATTTTACAAATGAAGAAACTGAGATTCAAAAAAAGTCAAGTGAATTGCCCAGAGTCACCGAGGTAAAAAGTGCCTGAGGGAGGATTTCTATTCAAGTCTTTCTCATTCCAAATGCAGTGCTTTTTTCTAATCCTACACACATTTTTTTTTTTTTTTTTTTTTGGTCAGGTTGGAGATGTAGAGTCAGTTCTGCAGTTTAGTGATTGCTTGCTGTGTGGATATGGCAGAGGGCATGGCATCGACATGGGCCCTTTTCCCTGGAACCTGAGGTGTATCTGTTGACTGCTCACAATCATGTCTGAAATACGTTCATTTCTCTCGGTCATGAAAAGCCAAGCTGAATAGCAATCTGTCTGCAGCTTTACTGAATGGTTTAGAGCACAGCGAGTGGTAATCACATTAGCTGCCTTTATCACTTGGCCTGTACATTACATTAACATAATACAATTTTATAGCTTTAAGAAATATTAAACAGGAATGAAGGCAAGCAATGCATTCCTAATGGGTTTACAACATCTCTCATCCCTGCTCCGCCACCATACAACCTATCAGAGACAGAAAATTATTTTCTTTTCTTTAGTGAGATGAATTTATTCATCTCCAGCTCTGTATTCTTCTAAATCTTATGGTGGAATCTTATCCATTTGGGAGTTACAAAAAGAATTGAGACCATTAGAGTGATCTGGATTCACTCCAGCAAAAATGTGCATGTGTGTGATGTATAGCGCGTCTCTGAGGAGTGTGTGTGAGTCTGTTTCAGTTACATTTTAGCAGTATCCACAGTTGGCAGGGGCTCCCCCCCCTCTCGTACCCTTAACTTCTTTTTTGTCTTATTCAGCACCCCATGAAACTGTTAAAGTTGCCAAGCTCTCACTGACATCAAAGCAGACTCCAGGCTCAGATCGTCTCTGTGGGATGCAGAGGAAGAGGAGAAATAGGCTTTTGCTCAGGGAACACTACTCTGACCGAATTCTAAGTAACATTCTGGGGCTGTTCCCACTCTCCGTACACCAGCCAGGCTCCTGGTGAAGTCAAACATAGTACCTGACGTCAATCGGCACCTGGCCAGGCACTGGACTGTGCTGAGCAAATTTACAGCCCAACAAATCCATCCCCCTTGGATAGCACTTTGGGAGCTCCATCTTGCCCCATGTCCTTGCAAATCGCAAGCATTGTAAACAGATATTTTAAAAGAACAAGCCACCCATGTGTACATTCCTTTCCCCTGAACCAAAATGAACTCGATGCCAGTCCCAGCAGCAGCTAATTAATAGCACGGCAAATTCTCCAAAAAACATCTTTCCCACAGGATGCAGGGTGATTCTCTGGCCAGTTCATTCTGTGTCCTGCAGACATGTCCTCCTTCAAGTAAACTTTGACCTTCGTTTTGTGTATAATAATCCCCAGTCCTTTCTCTGTAGGTACATACAAATACAGACAGCTCCAGACAAAGCTGTTAAATAGATGACATCTGGCTCTGCCTTTCTCCCCCACCCCCTTCTTTTTTAGTACACCCTTATTCCCTGCAGTTCTCTTACTTTTCCCTCCTTTCCTTGTACCCTGCCAAGGACTATGCTGGCTACCCAAGGCCCCCTACTGGGGATGAGAAAGATTCATCTCTCTGTTCTATGAAAACTCATCTGTCCTAATGATTCAGGATTCTGCCTTTGTTAAATGTTTTATTCGCTTTTTCTCCTTCATTTATTTTATTTTTTATTTTTATTTTCACTTCCAAACCGTCCCCTTTCTTCTGCCCCTCTCTTAGCCATTAAGAAGGCAAGAAATACAATACTTATTATACATACAAAGGTATGAAAAATAGATTTCCAAATTATTCATGTTGAAGGAAAAAAAGAAGCAAGAAAAATGTCATAGAAGTAGGAAACCACCAATTAGGAATTTCCTTTATCAATTCAAATCAATACCTATAGTCTAAATTATAATCTTAGAGAGTTGCCTAGGTCACGGAGAAATTAAGTCACTTGATCAGGGTTACATAATCAGGATATGTCTAAGATGGGATTTGAACCCAAGGTCTCTTGACTCCAGGGTCAGTACTATGTCTATTCAATGCCAGATTATAATTTAAAAAATTGTGTAAGGAGAAGGAGTGAGATTCTGAGGAAAGAACGCCAAATGTGGAGTTGAAAGGCCAAGGTTCAAAAACTCATTCTGTCACTTAATACCAGTGTGAGCATGATCTAAGCACTTACTGCTCTGGTATCCAGAAAATAAGAGCTGCACCAAACAATTTGTAAAGTTCTAAAACTGTTATTTTTATTTTGCAACCTGTAGTAAAATGAACAGTGAGATATTCTTGGTAATAGGTAGCTTGGAGTTTCTTCAAATTGCACTACATATACTCCATCCATCCATAAAGCAGACCAGGACAGAAACAAATTCAGAATGAACACATAATGAAGCAAATCTGCAGTTGGGTCAAGTATAACCTGAATGCAGACAATAGGGGTGATACATATCATATGAGTAACATGAGTAACTAAGTTTAACTTGACATTTCATGGTCTATTGGGCCATCTGCCCAGTTTCTCAGGTTTCCAAATCATAGAACAGGAAAAAACTCTGGTTTGAAAGCCGTGTCTCAGATCTGCCTTTGATTCTCTGGGTGATCCTCAGCAAGTCACTTAACTTTAATAAGTCCCAGTTTCTGCATCAGCAAAATAAAAAGGTAAAATTAAATGATCTGAAAAGATTTGTCCAATTGTCCTACCTATGTCTTTATTGAATAAGGGAGAAGTAATCTCTTCTCACACCAGGAAACTTCTTAGGGACTAGATGTTGTGGGAAATTTAGGCCTATGTGGTCAAGATCTGACCCACATCATCTTCTTCTAGCTCTTTCACTTAATGTATTTTCATTAATGATCTAGCAATAATAACAGAATAATGATGTCACCCAACAAGTATTTCCACAATGTTCTAATGCATTTCTCAGGTCTAACTATATATTAGAATATAAACTGTAAGTGAAAGAGAAATGAGGGAAAAGTCACTTCTTGGTTAAACTTTGTGCTCTTCCAGTGCCCAGTATAGTACTTGCAAATAATAGACACTTAGCAAATGTTTGTTTGATAGATGAATAAATTAATGAATATCATCAGTGACTTTCATTTGCTTGTTTGGACTGACAAACAGCACAAAACAAATATAAAGAAGTACTGTTTAACTATTTCTTTAGATAATGTATGTTCTTGAAATTATTCACATTAGCTTGCTTAATAAGGCTATTAATTTATTTTTTATCCCCTGATATGTGCAATATAGTGTATTTTCTGGTTTGTTTGGTTTTTTAGTTGTATTATGTAACATTACTTGTTCTCCTTAAACTTATGGATTATTGGATAAGGTTCTGAATAAAATGGAACAAGTCATATTAAAAAAAGATAACATCTGGTGATGAAATTGTAATCATGAATTTACTAATATATAAAGTTGACCAAAAGTGGCATAAGTTACCTTAGAAGGTGGTAGGCTCTCTTTCACTATGGCTCATCAAGTTGGTCCTTTGCTAATTAAATTGTCAAGAGAATTCTGTTCAGATCAGTTCAGATGATTCATGAGATCCCTTCCAACTTCAAGGTTTCATAATTTTATGAGTTACAATAATTCTATGGTCTGTTTTGACCATCCTTTCAATGAAGGATAGCGAAATCTTCCCAATATGAACTACACTTTAGCTTTATCAACACATTGGAGGGGGGAAAGTTGGAGGGTGGAGGGTTGCTCTTTCATTTCTATAGCTTATTATTGGATCCAGATGGCTCTGGAAGAGAAAGTGAGATTGGTGACTTTGCCCAGCCCACCCTCACATAAATCTAATTCACTTGTAAATTATGGCATCACCTCCTTGATGTCATGGTTCTCTTCAAGAATAAAGGACAGATGGGGCAGCTAGGTGGGGCAGTGGATAGAGCACCAGCTCTGAAGTCAGGAGGACCTGAGTTCAAATCTGGTCTCAGACACTTAACATTCCCTAGTTGTGTGACCCTGGGCAAGTCACTTAACCCCAATTGCCTCAGCAAAAAGCAAAAAAAAAAAAAAGAATAAAGGACAGACAAGAACAACAATTATTTTCAACCAATGAAAACTGACTTGCTTGATATGGCCCCAACACCTATCACTTCCTAGGATACATCAATGCCTAGGCCAATAAACTCAGACCTGGCAATAAACCTCCTTTTCAACTTTTTACTGAAATAGTATCTTTAGGATAAAGTTCCTCAACCAAATTATCACTCTTTGCAGATGATATGATGGTCTACTTAGAGAACCCTAGAGAATCAACTAAAAAACTATTAGAATTAATCCACAACTTTAGCAAAGTTGCAGGATACAAAATAAATCCACATAAATCATCAGCATTTTTATACATCACCAACAAAATGCAACAGCAAGAGATACAAAGAGAAATTCCATTCAAAATAACTATTGATAGTATAAAATATTTAGGAATATATCTGCCAAGGGAAAGTCAGGATCTATATGAGCAAAACTACAAAACACTCTCCACACAAATAAAGTCAGATCTAAACAATTGGAAAAACATCAAGTGCTCTTGGATAGGTCGAGCGAATATAATAAAGATGGCAATACTACCTAAACTAATCTATTTATTTAGTGCTATACCAATCAAACTCCCAAGAGATTATTTAACTGACCTAGAAAAAATAACAACAAAATTCATCTGGAAAAACAAAAGGTCAAGAATTTCAAGGGAATTAATGAAAAAAAATGCAAATGAGGGTGGCCTAGCTGCACCCGATCTAAAACTATATTATAAAGCAGTGGTCACCAAAACCATTTGGTACTGGATAAGAAATAGAGTAGTGGATCAGTGGAATAGGTTAGGTTCACAGGACAAAATACTCAATGACAATAGTAATCTAGTGTTTGATAAACCCAAAGACCCCAGTTTTGGGGATAAAAACTCACTATTTGACAAAAACTGCTGGGATAATTGGAAACTAGTATGGAAGAAATTAGGCATTGGCCCACACCTAACACCATATACTAAGATAAGGTCAAAATGGATTCATGATCTAGGCATAAAGAATGATATTATAAACAAATTAGAACAATGTAGGATGGTTTACCTCTCAGACCTGTGGAGGGGGAAGGAATTTGTGACCAAAGAAGAACTAGAGGTCATCATTAATCACAAAATAGATAAGTTTGACTATATCAAGTTAAAAAGTTTTTGTACAAACAAAATGAATGCAGACAAGATTAGAAGGGTAGCAGTAAACTGGGGAAAATATTTTTACATCCAAAGGTTCTGATAAAGGCCTCATTTCTAAAATATATAGAGAATTGACTCAAATATATAAGAATTCAAGCCATTCTCCAATTGATAAATGGTCAAAAGATATGAACAGACAATTTTCAGACGAAGAAATTGAAACTATTTCTGGTCACATGAAAAGGTCCTCCAAGTCACTATTGATCAGAGAAATGCAAATTAAGACAACTCTGAGATACCACTACACACCTGTCAGATTGGCTAAAATGACAGGAAATGATAATGATAACTGTTGGAGAGGATGTGGGAAAACTGGGACACTGATACATTGTTGGTGGAACTGTGAACGGATCCAACCATTCTGGAGAGCAATTTGGAACTATGCTCAAAAAGTTATCAAACTGTGCATACCCTTTGACCCAGCAGTGTACTGGGCCTATATCCCAAAGAGATTTTAAAGGAGGGAAAGGGACCCACATGTGCAAAAATGTTTGTGGCAGCCCTTTTTGTAGTGGCTAGAAACTGGAAACTGAAAGGATGCCCATCAATTAGAGAATGGCTGAATAAATTATGGTATATGAATGTTATGGAATATTATTGTTCTGTAAGAAACGACCAACAGGAGGATTTCAGAGAGACCTGGAGAGACTTGCATGAACTGATGCTGAGTGAAATCAGCAGAACCAGGAGAACATTATACACAGCAACAAGACTATACGATGATCTATTTTGATGCACATGGTTCTCCTCAGCAATGATGTGATTCAAACCAGTTGTTCAGCGATGAAGATAGTCATATACATCCAGAGAGAGGCCTGTGGGAACTGAGTGGGAACCACAACACAGCATTTTAACGCTTTCTGTGAATATTTCCATGTATTTTGTTTTCCTTCTTAGGTTGTTTTTTCTTCTTCTCTTTCTAGATCTGATGTTTTTTGTGCAGTAAGATAACTGTATAGATATGTATACATGTATTGTATTTGTCATATAATTTATCCTATTTAGCATGTATTAGATTACCTGTCATCTAGGGGTGGGGGTGGGGGGAAGGAGGGGAAAAGCTTGGGAAAAAAAGTTTTTGCAAAGGTCAATGTAGAAAAATCACTCATGTTTTGTAAATAAAAAGCTTTATTAAAAAAAAGAAAAAAAAAGGATTAAGTTCCTCATGTCTCCTCATATTTTATGAGGCAATTAAGAAAATACTCTCTGACTCTGATGATCCTATAGATAAGAAAGCAGTCGCCCATTGATGTCATGCTGGACCTTTGTCTAAAATCTCTTTATAAGTTTGAGCCCAGAAACGCTATGGGCCTTCAACTATATTGTAGATACTTCCCACCTTACTTAGGTGCTGTCCATTGAAAATATGGAGGTCTCATACTGAGACTATCTATCTCTGCTAGTTGTCATTCTTGTCCTTTTGTGAGTAAAAATAAAATTTGTTAAAAGCTGTCTCTGTGTGCCATCGTCACCCTTTTTCTGAACTTCCCTACACTACTATGATATTAATTACAATTACTTCCAATAAGTCACAGGTTCCTTACCTATGTGTCTCTATTTCCTACCACTCTCCCACACAAAACCTAATACACTCCCATTGGGTTATCTTTACATTCTCTTGTCCAAATACCCATTATCATTTTTGCTTCATGATTTTGTTCCTTATATTTTCTCAAACCAGAGTTTTCTACCCAATTTTTTCTGTATCTAAATTTCAGTCTGCCTTCCATTAAATTCAATTCAGCAAACATTTATTAAATACCTAGGAGGTAAAAGGTATTGTGTTAGATAGATGCTGCCTATACAATTATTTTTAAATGGGATAGGTTTTTTTTGTTCTCAAAAGAGCTTACAGTTGAAACTATTAAGTATCATTATGTTGTTAGCTGTCTGGTCACTCTTCATCTGCCCCTATTCTTAGGAATAGAAAGAGTAAGACGCTTCACAGACCATATTTACTTCACCTATTATGTTGTCTAAAGAAGGATTTAGCCATCTCTGTCTATTACATTCCTTTGCTTCTCTGCCTGAAGATTATGAAAGATTTAGCTCCAAGTTTCTGGCATCATGATTATAACATATGATTACAAGATTCTAGGTTCATTTATATATTCGATAGGAAAGCCCCAGCTTCCATTTGAAGATTCTCGGTCTATAATTGTATTTATAAGGTTATTAGTAAAAGAAAAATAAAATCAATGTTTTCTCAGTTTGTCCCCAGGTGGATTCTAAATTATCAATACTGGAGAGGTATCAATCTATTTACTTCCTTCCTCCTCCTTTCTTCTTTCACTGCTCTCCACCTCGACTCCCATCTTTCAGGGATTTAGCCATCTAGTTCTTCTTCCCTACATATACATAGAATCCATTTGCCAAGTCTCATAGTTGTTCTTTGGCTAGAATAAAATTTGAGTAAAAATATCAAGTTCTAGACTGTTTTGCTAAAGTTCAAATCATTCCTGTCAACATATTGTAATGTAAAGAAAGATATGACCCAGAGGAAATTTTTCACATAGGAGTGAGGGGGGTAGTATGATAAACTATGTACAAAAATAATGCAAATTATGATATGATTAAATGTGAAAGAGGCCAAAGAGTGTGATGCTAGTGGTTAAAGATGTTAGAGGTTAAAGAGTAACTTCAAGCTTGGGGGGTGCTGGAATATTTCTTAGAAGGAGTTGTACCCAATTGAGGTCTTTAAGGAGGAAAATAGTTTCAACAGAAAATGCTAGAATAGTGAAGAGATTTGATCACTTGTGAAATCTTATTTGCAGTGAAAAGGAAAGAGACAGAAGAAGTATAAAAGAGAAAAATTTTAAGATGGATTTTTGATTCCTATATAAGACCTTCTTCTAGATAATAAGTGAGAGCAGCTCTTGTTTACATTCAGGAATTTTTCTATGATAGAGCAAAGATACATAAGAAAGAAATAGGATACCCCCCAAAAAAGTTGGGGAGAGCTTCAGGAAAGTCAGGGCAGAAGACCCCAGTGACAGAACTAAATACAATGAACACAGTTAGAAAACAGGCAGGTTTCCATGGCAATTAGCCAAGAGAGTTAGCAGCAATATCCAGAGTGACAGAGAATTGAGTATCTCTGTTTCAGCAAGCATGTAGGCCAAGGGCAATCTATGTTTGTGTTTCTGCTAGTTCCAAAAACAATTAAAATGGAAAAGAAAATGTAGGTTGATGTTTCTTCTAGAGAAGATGAAAATTTTGGAAATGTTCTGCTCTTTAGGTTATCATAGTGAATGAAAAATTCTTCAAAAGGGTGAAAAAAGGACTTGATATAGAGTAAAATCAAAGATAAAAGAATCCAAAAAAGGCAGAAAGGAGTGCTAATCTATGTGAGGAAGTTGGAAGGTAGAAAAAATACAGAGGAGGAAGAATAGAAAGACCATTGAACCTTTAGAACTATATAATAGATTCGAAATCTTTTGAATGGAAAGAGAACCTGGGTCCTTTGAGAAAGAAACTATCTCTTGCTCCAAGGAATACTACAAAGAGTACAAAGAAAGAATAGGGGCCACCAGGCAATGAAATCATCCAGGATTTCTCAGAGGAACAAGAGATATAAGTAATGGTGCTTGGTGACTTTTTTTTTTTTTAACAAGTATTAAAGTATACATATGAAAGAGTAGGGAGATAAGTTTTCTTCCCAAAGTATGGATCTGAGATGTAATAGTTTTGAAAGACTTTTTTAATAAACCAACCAATCAAGTATTTATCCAATACCAGGCACTGTACTAACTGTTAGGATACAGATATAAAAGTGAAACCAGTTCCTACCCTTATGGAGCTTCCATTAGAATAGGGCAAAAGTTCTTTTTGCCTTTGTCATAAGTTTTTTTCTAAGTAGTTTAGTGAAGTTTATTAATTCCTCAAAAATAATGCTTTTAAAATTTTAAAAAAACATAGGATTAAAAAGTAAATCAATTTTATGTTGAAATGCAATTATCAAGATATTAAAACAAGGAAATGGGATCATTGAAAACCCTTGAACATAGGATAGATAGTCATAGCTATCTGTCTAAACAGAGATAGAGATCAGTATATTCAGCTCTATTTTTCTCTTTTTTTCTCTCTCTCATTGTAGTGACATTATTCAACAAGGAGAAGCACCAAGGGGAGCAGCAATTTTGGATCAGATTTTGGTCAGTAAGGAAGAATAGACTGTCAAACATTTGATGGGAGCCCTTGGAAGAGAATGATAAAAATATATTAGGGATTCTTCCATTGATAAGAAGGGAGAAACTAGACAGAAAACAACATACACTCAGATTATGAAGAGATGAATAAAGGATAAGTGGAATTCTATAGCTTAAAATTCTATAAGGGAACTCAAGTTATGAGGAAACTCAAAAGAATGGAATTCTGAAGACAAAAACACAAATTCTAAGTAGCAAGAAAAGACAAAGAATCTAAATATATAAAAATGTGAATATATAAGAAACTCAAAAAAACAAGTTTTTTTTTTTTTAATAAAAAAGTCTTACTAAAGATAAAAGGAAACAAGAGTAAATACCAGAGTATTTATGAGTGGAAAATCCACTGAAAAAATATCAAAACTGTTAAAGCTCAGAAGGAATTATAAGTGGAGCTACATGCTCAGTACAATCAAAAAGTATATTTTTTTTAAATTGAGGGTTTAGTGTATACAAAGAGCTGACCTTAGAGGCAACAAAATGTAAATTCAAGTACTGCCTCTACTAAATACTATCTATGAGACAAGTCATTTAACCTGTCAATGTCTTAGGTAATTCTCAAAGGCTGTAAGTTGCAGTGAAAACATTGAATTCCATAGGTAAATGAGTTTTTTTTTCCTCCTGGTACTTCTCTACAACGATAATAGTTAATATTTACATAGCACTTACTATGTGCCAAGTATTAAACATTTTACAATCATCTCATTTGATGCTCTGGGAGGTATGTTTTTTTTTTCCTAAAATGGGAGTATTTAAATAATTTATTTCCTCTTATATTAATCTGGGCAATTTATATTTTTGTAAATATTCATCCATTTCAGTTAGATTGTCGGATATACTGCCATACAGTTGGGCACAATATTTCCTACTTATTACTTTAATTTCTTTTCAATTGGTGGTGATTTCATCCTTTTCATTTTTGATGCTAATGATTTAGGTTTTTTCTTTCCTTTTTCTAATCAAATTAATCAAAGGTTTATCTATTCTGTGGTTTTTTTTTTTAATAAAACCAACTCTTAGTTTTGTTAATTAGTGGAATAGTTTTTTAGTTTCAATTTTATTATTCTCTCCTTTGAGTTTCAGCATTTCTTATTTGGTTTTAATTTGTTCTTTTCCCAGTTTTTTTTTTAGTTGCATGCCCAATTCTTTGATATTTTCTTTCTTTATTTTATTCATGTAGCTATTTAGAGATATAAAATTTCCCCTAAGAACCGCTTTGACTGCGTCCCATAAATTTTGGTATAGTTTCATTATTGTCATTTTTCTGGATGAAATCATGGATTGTTTCTGTGATTTGTTGTTTGACTCACTCATTTTTTAGAATTACATTGTTTAATGTCCAATTGGCTTTTAGTCTCTTTTCCTGGCCCTTTATTGATTACAATTTTTATTGCATTTTGATTTGAAAAGGAAGCATTTACTATTTCTGCCTTTCTGCATTTGATTGTGAGGTTTTTATGCCCTAATATGTAGTCCATTTTTGTCTAGGTGTCATGCACTACCGAGAAAAAGGTATATTCCTTTTTGTTACTACTAAGTATTCTCTAGAGGTCTATCATATCTAGGTTTTCTAGAATCCTATTAACCTCCCTAATTTCTTTCTTGTATATTTTGTAGTTAGATTTTTCTGATTCTGAGAGACGAAGGTTGAGGTCCCTCACTAAAATAGTTTTGCTGTCTATTTCTTCCTGTAACTGGCTTAATATATTCTCTAAGAATTTGTATGCTCTACCACTTGGTGCATATACATTTAATATCATCATTTCTTCATTCTTTATGATACCCTTCATCAAGATGTACTTTCCTCCTTATTTCTTTTAATTAGATCTATTTTTACTTTTGCTTTATCTGAGATCAGAATTGTTATTCCTGCTTTTTTCCTTACTGGGAACAAAGTGTGGATCACAATACAGCATTTTTTCTCTTTTTGTTGTTGCTTGCTTGCCTTTTATTTTCTTTCTAATTTTTTTTCCTTTTTGATCTGATTTTTTTTGTGCAGCAAGATTATTATATAAATATGTATACATATATTGGATTTAACATATATTTTAATATGTTAAACATATTTTGGATTACTTGCCATCTAGGAGAGGGGATGGGGAAAAGGAGGGGAAATTTTGGAACATAAGGTTTTATAAGGGTCAATGTTGAAAAATTATCCATGCATGTGTTTTGAAAATAAAAAATCTTTAATTAAAAAAAATTACAGGGGCAGCTAGGTGGCGCAGTGGATAGAGCACCAGCCCTGAAGTCAGGAGGACCTGAGTTCGGATCTGATCTCAGACACGTAACAGCTGTGTGACCCTGGGCAAGTCACTTAACCCCAATTGCCTCAGCAAAAAAAAAAAAAAAAAAAAAAAAATTACAGATATCATTTTTCCAGCTAGGGATGTAAACAATAAAACCTTTAAATAACATATATATATATATATATATTTACCCCTGCTTACCTTTCTATGCTTCTCTTGAGTCCTATATTTGTCTGTTGCTCCTTGATATTTGAATTGTTTTTGTCTGGCAGCTAGCAGTATTTTTTTCTTTAGTTTGTAGTTCTGAAGTTTGCAACAATGTTCCTTGATATTTTCCTTATGGGATGTCTTTTCAAAGGTGAACAATGGATTCTTTCAATGAGTATTTCCCTTTCTGTTTCTAGGCAGTTTTCCTTGATGATTTTTTGAAGAATGTTATCCAGGCTCTTTTTTTGGTCATGGTCTTCAGATATCGATAAACAATTATTAAATTGTCTCTTCTGGATCTGTTTCCAGGTCGGCTGTTTTTCTAACAAGTTATTTCATATTTTCTTCCATTTTTGATTCTTTTTAGTGTATTCAACTCTTTCTTCATGTCTCATAGAGTTGTTAGTTTCCATTTGCCCCATTTTGGTTTTTAATGTGTGACTTTCTTCAGTTATCTTCTCTATCTCTTTTTCCACTTGGCTAAATCTAATTTTGAAGGTACTGTTTTCTTCAATGGATTTTTTTTTTCCTTTTTGTCAATTGTATTTTTTAGGGAATTGCCTTCCTTTTTTAAATTGTTGACTCTCTCTTGCATACCTCCTTTCTTTTTTTCATTTTTTTCTTCTATCTCTCTTATTTGCCTTTTAAAGTCTTTATGAGTGCTTCTAAGAAGTCTCTTTGGGCTTGAGACCAATTTATATCACTCTTTGAGATTTCCTCTGTGTATATCTTCCCTGTCACCATAGTAGCTTACTATGGTCAAGATTTTTTTTCCTGTTTCTTTCTCATTTTCTTTCCTTTTTTTTTTTTTTTTTTTTTTTTTTTTTGGTATTTCCTCTTCTTTTTATTTTTATGGTCAAGCTCTACTCCTGGGTTAAAGGAGGTGCTGTCCCAAGCTTCCTACCCAACTCTGAGTCTTGGCTTTGAACTTAAGGGCCCTGTGTGTTTTTAGGGGATAACTGTGCCTGCCCTTTTCAGGAAACAGCATATTTTCCCAGAGTTTGCCTTCTGAGGTGGGACTAGACTCCTGCTGTGCTCCTCTACTGAGCCAAGATTGAGGGTCTCAGTTGCTGATTTACTGTGATTAATACCCTCTCACAGCTTTCCCAAAGTCTGTTTGAGCTGGGCTGAACACCTTTTTCACCCTTGTGAAACTGATCTTTCTTGAAGTTTTTCCAATCTATTTTGAGCTGGAGAATAGATAGTTTCATTCTGTCAGACTGTTCAGAAGTGTGGTTTCATGTGGTTTTTGAGGGAAACTGGGAGAGCTTGAAAAGTTCCTAGCTTCACTCCACTATCTTGGTTCCATCCCCAGAACTCAGTAAGTTTTATTACTCCATTTTACAAATGAGGAAACTAAGGCAAACAGATGAAATGAGTTTCTCAGGTTCATACGACTAGTAAAAAAGTCTGAACACAGATTTGAACTTGGGTCTTTCTGATATTTGATCCAATACTCTATCCACTGTACCACTTAGCTGTACTTCTATATCAATGAAATCACAAGTCCCACACCCCCTATTTTGAGAGATAAACAAAGATCAAACAAGGAATAAGGATCATTGTTAAAGTGTATGGGATGATGAGAATGAATGACAGAAAGAAAGCAGACCAACTTTACTTTTACTTTTTCTCTTTTTTCCTGTGTTCCATGAAGGATAATTTGGGGTATGAAAAGATAAAAACAAAACTGGTCAACAAGGAATCAAACTTCCAGTAAAGGAGGATTTGGTAAGAGAGTACATTTATGCTTGAATGAATCTAGGTCATGAGATCTGGACAAATTACTACCTGAAGTCCACAAAAAAGAATAACATATGTGAAATTGAAGATAGTAGAGTTATATGGATTCAAGACTGGTTGAATGACATAAATAGCAGATAATATCAACTTAAAATGAACTTTTCAGTGCATTAGTAATACAAGATTTGTTCTTGGCCATTTGTGAAAGTATAAAAAGTGTGTATATCAAACTTATAGATGATTTTTAATTTGGGAAAGATAGCATAATAGATGACCAAAATCAGAATCCAAAGGAATCTAAATAAAATAAAATGTTGGGCAAAATCCAAAAAGCATTAAATCAATAAAGATAAATATGATGTCCTACCTCACTGAAGTCCTGCCTTAATGTCCCATCATAGATTTAATTGAGATTGAATTTTCAGGGATATGACAATGGGATACCAATCCTAAATAGAACCTAGCAAGTTGGAAAGTTTTCAAAACTGAATCTAATCATATGCTTGCTATGTTTCTATATGTTTATTATCCAAGGACCAATCTAGTTAAATTTAAGGAAGTTCATCAATACAAGTCATCAATACAACTGGGGGAGGCCAGTTAAAATATTATTATTATATTCTAAGTAAGAGATAACTGATGACTTAGAATTAGGAGGGTAACAGTCAAGTATGAAGACAGGTATTAGAGATATTTTTTATGGTAGTCAAATCAACTATTCAACAATTGATTGCAAATGAGAGATGAAGGAGAAGGAAAAATCAAAAATAACTTCCAGGTTCTAAGCAAAGATAAAAAAATCCTCAGGACAATTTCTAAGAAAAAATAAAAAACATCCTCAGGACAATTTTTTCCATGAAGCCTTGTCCAACTGCTCTAGTTCATAATGACTCTGAATTCTGTACTACACAATAAAAGATTATTATGCCTCATCTGACATTGTTTTTCACTAATGGTCTTAAGTATTAATTTATTTTACTGAGAGAACATATTGTTGATAATTTGAATTTGGGAAAAATGGTTAATCATCTTGAGAGAGTATATTATACCTCCTTGTGTGCTCTATGTATATATAAAAATATGAGTATATTTCTATTGAATGATGCATAACTTTTTAACACCTAGTTGGCATTTCCTTGGCAAAGATATTGGACTGGCTTGCCAATTCCTTCTCTACTTCATTTTACAGAAGAGGAAACTGATGCAAACAGGGTTAAATGACTTGCCTAGGGTCATACAACTAGTAAGTGTCTGAGGCCAGATTTGAACTCAGCAAGAGGATTCTTCCTGATTGCAGACCTGGTCTTTACTACCTGGCTCCTGGTAAGAATATATTTTATAAGGGGGAAAGGGAGAGAAAGAGAGAAAGGGACAGGGAGAGAGGAGGAAAAGGGAGGGATGAAGAGGCAGAGGGAAGAAGAGAGGAACAGAGGTGAGGAGAAGGGAGGGAGGAAGAGAGGATAAGGAGAGAGGGAGAGGGAGAGAGAAAGAGAGACAGAGACAGAGAGACAGAGACAGACAGAAACAGAGACAGAGAGACAGAGAGAGACAGAGACAGAGAGAATATGCTTCAATCTATAATCAGACACAATCAGTTTCTTCTCTGGGTATGGATATGATTTTTCATCCTAAGTCCTTCAGAGTAGTCATCAATCATACTACTAAGAAAAGTCATTTACAGCTGGTCATCCCACAACATTTGTATACACTACATTTCACTCTGCTTGAATTCATAGAGGTCTTTCCAGGTTTTTTCTGAGAGCATCCTGCTCATCATTTCCCATAGAAAAATAATATTCCATGACAGTCATATAGCACAGTCAATTCAACAATTCCCTAATTGATGGGCATCCCCTCAATTTCCAGGTTTTGCTCTGAGAAGAGAACTGCTGTAAATATTTTTGTACATTCAGGTCCAAAATATCTGATTGGTTAGTTTGATTTAATCTAGGCAGCAATCTTCATCATCATTTGATCATTAGAAATTGATTGAACCTCTGATAATATTATCAGCAACAAGCATCCAATTAGTATTGCATACATGATTTTGTTTGTTTAGTAATGCCTTCTAAACAATAGTCTAGACTCTAGAACAACCCAGGAAGACTAAAATGTGAGTGATACATCAATTTGATTGTAAACACATTGAAAATATGAGTCATTCTCTATGCTCTCAATTGACTTGTTTTGCTCTGTGGCCTGGGGCCCTACAATGAATATCTATTGTTGATATTGAGGAATTTGCTTTCTGAGATCAGGGCAGAAGAGGGTTGCCTTCCAGCACTGACATAAGGCTCTTCCTTGGGTTTTGCAGTCCAGTCTTGCGTAGTTTGAAAATTCTCATCAGCATGCAATGCTAGTTCTGCAGTTTGGGTGACCAAAATTGGTATTTTAAAAACTAATTTAGACATGAAAAGAAGCCTTCATGTAACAGATTTCATTCATCTCTGTAACACAGTAAGCTTTGATTTAGGCAATCAAGATTTCCTTTCTACCTAATTGTGTACCTTTCTTTAAGAGAAAAAAAAATATCTTTCCCTTTTTAAAAAAAATTTCCAGGTTAAGAGTCATCAGCTTTTCATGTATTTTTTAAAAGTCTCATGGGGTAATGATCCGGATTGCTCTTAATTATCAATTAAATTTTCTCCAAGTAAATTGTTAAAAGTTTAGATGAACCTAATTAGAGGAAACCTCACTTTGATAGGCAGTTATGGACCTGGGTATTTTAAGTCTATGATACTTCAGGACAAGAAAGGACCAAACTTCTCAGATCGATGATAAATGAAGCTTAAGGAAATGAATGGTAAAGAAATGGATTGATACCCTCAAAAGTGAGCAAGTGAATACCAGAGTAGTCCACAAAATGGTACCATCTCCTAATGTTGGGGTACACCAAGGATGTGCATAGGTTGCAGTGTTATCTGAAAGAATTCAGACTCAATGGGGACAGCTAAGAGGCACAATGGATAGAGTACCAGCCCTGAAATCAGGAGGACTTGAGTTCAAATCTGGTCTCAGACACTTAACATTTCCTAACTATGTGACCCTGGGCAAGTCACTTAACCTCAATTGCCTCAGGAAAAAAAAAAAAAAAAAGAATTCAAACTCAAACCATCTTCAGATCAAGCAAGGGCATTTATTTGGGCATTTAATTAAATGAAGGTGACCCACCCTATGAGGTGAGAAGAGAAAGAGCAACCTCTTTAAAGGAGAGGGACAATCCAGCAGAGTGAGATGAGGGTTTAGATAGAGAAGGCAAAGTAAAAAAAAAAACCAGAATTGGGCAGAGCAGGAAAACTGGATGATCTCAAAGAGTTTACATACATTTGGACAATGTCAGAAAAGTCCCTATAATTGGATTAAGGTATGAATGGAAAAAGTTAAAAGGCCCTTTTGTTCTAATGAAATCCAAGAGAGAGAAAGTCTGTGACAGGCTTATTGGGGCTGAGGCAGCAACTAAAATGCTTCTACTAAGGTGTTAGAACCTCACAGATTCTATGATCCCCTGGTAGAGGTTTTTAACAAACATTTAACAACAAAAAAAGTGTCTAAAAGTGAATGAGAGATTCATAAATAATGGACAATTATTATTTTTTTTAAATTTTATTTTATTTGCATAACATATGTGTGGGTAATTCTTCAACAATAACACTTACATAGCTTTCCATTAGAAATTTTTGCCCCCCCAACTTCCCCCCCCTCCCCTAGATGGCAGGATATCCACTACATGTTAATTATGTTAAAATATTGGCAAATCGAATATATGTATACATATTTCCAAACTTATCTTTGTTGTGCAAGAAAAATCTTATCTACACAAATGATATATCAGATAAAGGAAACACAATGTAAGCAAACATCAATCAAGGAGTATGAGAATGTTACGTTGTGGTCCACATTTCGCATCCCTCTCTCTGGGTGTATATGGCTTTCTTCAGTGAACAATTGGAGGTGGTTTGAAACATATCATTGTTGAAGAGAGCCATGTCCCAGAATTAATCGTCATATACTACTGTTGTTGCCGTGTATAATGATCTCCTGGTTCTGCTCATTTCACTCAGCATCAGTTCATGTAGGTCTCTCCAGGTCTCTCTGAAATCATCTTGCTGGTCATTTCTTACAGAACAATAATATATGGACAATTATTTTTAAGACATTAAGATTAAATTTATACTAAGAAAATATATCATTTTTACACTATTAGCATAGAAAACATTTATCTGAAACCTTGATTTTCACTAGTCTTAATTTGATTTCTTATCATGGCTTAATGTGACTATCATAAGATATTGTTTTTCTAATAGTCTCAAATGTTAGTTTTATCAACCAGCAGGACGATTTCAGAGAGGCCTGGAGGGACTTGCATGAACTGATGCTGAGTGTAACGAGCAGAACCAGGAGATCATCATGCACAGCAACAACAGTATTACATGATGATCAATTCTGATGGACATGGCTCTCTGCAATAAAGAATTGTCTCAAACCAGTTCCAGTTGTTCACTGAAGAAAACCATATACACCCAGAAAGAGGGACATGAAATATGGACCACAACGTAACATTTTCATGATCTCTATTGATATTTGCTTGCATTGTGTTGCCTTTCTCTGATTTTTCTTTTTTTCTTGTAGATAGGATTTTTCTTGCATAACTTCTCAAGCATTTCAACATTATTAACATGTAGTGGACTTCCTGCCATCTAGGGGAGGGGAGGGGACTGGGGGTAAAATTTGTATTGGAAAGCTTTGTAAAGATCAAGGTTGGGGAACTACCCATATATATGTTATACAAATAAAAAGCTTAAAATAAAAATAAAAAAAAATGTGGGGGGAGATGAAGAAGGAAAAAAAATGTTAGTTTTATGTCTGATTAGAATGTGAGCATTTTGAAAGCAGGGACCTAATAATAATTAAAATGATGATGATGACAATGGCAATAACAATAATTAGCATTTATATAAAGTTTTAAGATTTGCTAAACTCTTTGCAAATAACACCTTAGTTTATTCTCACAACAATCCTGGCTGTAGGTATTTTCTATTTTATATATTCAAAAAGATATTCACTTTTAATAGAGTTTGAAAAGCTGAACCACTCTAAAAAGCTTGAGACATTTTCTAAAGACTATTCCAAAGAATCATTTAGAAGGGACCCATATGATAAAAAATTTCTGAATTGAACAGGAAGCTAGAAATTATGGTGCCATTCCCATTTTTATAGTTATGTTCTCTCATCTGCCTTAGTCATTTGCTGCAAATATTTACAATACTGGAAAATCTCCAAAGACCATACTAACAAGAGGGAGATAAATAGGTGACCATCTCCTTATAATTCTACATTTTGTAATCGTTCAGTCATTTCAGTCATGTCTAACTTTGTGACCCCATTTAGAGGTTTTCTTGGCAAAAAATACAAGAGTGCCATTTCTTTCTGTTGAGATTGGGAAGGAGTCCAAAAGGTTGGGGGGTCACAGACCGGTGTCATAAGGTATCTCAAAAAAATTTGCAGGCTTGAACCCATCTCCAAGTCAAGGAGCAAAGTTTATTGTAATTATAATGCCAGTTGAAGTGGGATAAGGTCCAAAAAAAATTAGCAAAGAATTTGGAGCAAGAAGACACATTTATCCATGATATTGATATGCTAATTTTATGGCCCAAAAGTAGAACTGAGGAGTTGTCTCAGGAATTTGATTATCACTGACCAGCAGATCTAGGACTATCCTAAAACCAGAAGACTTTAGAATCATTGACGAATTGTTACAGCAATTGCATTCCAAGGTTGGGGGGCGGGAACCTCGGAATCACAGATACCAAATTCAGAAGACTTTAGAATCGCTGACAGATTGTTAGAACAGAAGCACCCCAAGGTCAGGGGGACTTCCCTATACTGTCACTCCTAGAAGCTGTACTCCTTCACTTCTCCAATTCTTTGGACAGCTGAGCAACTGAGACAAACAGAGACAAGTGACTTGGGGATAAGTGGGTCGGTCATACAACTAGTAATTTCTGAAGCTGGATTTGAATTGTCTGCTCTGTGCCCAATTTACTGTCAAAGCTATTATATCCCACCTGGTCTCCTGGGTGAGGGAGTCACACACACTTACATGCCTGTTAGTAAGTAAACTGCCTTACTGGTAATCCTATAAGCTTTTATGCTCTTTCTAAGTATCTCATCACAGAAAATTTTCCCATAGACATCTTTCAGGGGTATTTGCATTTTCCAAAAGGATTTTTTTAAAAGTGATCACTGAACTTCCTTTGGGCCATCATTTATTCTACCAATCCAGAAAGAGTGGACTGTCTTCTAAAAGCTTTCTGGCTCTATAAATAAATAGGTTGTCTTTATATTCTTCATCATATCCCTTCTTCTCTGTCAAATCAGATGGGAGTTCTTGCATATAAAACTATGAAAAAAAATGCATGCAATGATCCTAGGCTATTCAGGACACTAAATTCAAGAGTCTTAGAAATAGCATAATCTATCAATCTATTTTGACAGATTGACCAGCCTTTTGAGTCATTCCTTGTAATTAGCCACAACAATGGGGGAAAAGGAAGAAAATAATCACTGGGATATCACCTACTACATGCCAGGTACCATGCTAAGTTCTTTACACATTACTATTCCATTTGATCCTTACAATAATAAATTAAGTGCTATTATTGTCCTTATTTTAGATGTCAAGAAAACTGATGTAAAGTGAGGTAAAGTAACTTGTTCAGGGTCACAGAGCTACTAAGCATGTGAAGTTAGATTAAAACTCAGGTCTTCTTTACTACAGGCCCAGCACACTATTGCCCCCCCCCTTTTTTGTTTAAGATTTAAAAACACACAAACAATAACAACCCAAAAAATAAAAATACTGTGCTTTGATCCATATTCAGTCTCCCTACTTCTCTTTCTGAATGAGGATGGCTTTCTATCACATCTATTGGAATTGCCTTGAATCACCTCATTGTTGAAAAGAGCAGAGTCCATCACAGTTGATCATGACATAATCTTGTTGCTGTGTACAATGTTCTCTTGGTTCTACTCACTTCGTTTATCATCAGTTCAAGTAAGTCTTTTCAGGCTTTTCTGAAATCAGCCAGCTTGTCATTTCTTATAGAAAAATAAGTTAGTAATTCCCCAGCTGAAGAGCAACCACTCAATTTCCAGTTCTTTGTCACTAGAAAAAGAGCTGATACAAACATTTTCACACATTTGGTCCTTTTCCTTCTTTTATGATCTTTTTGGGATCTAGTCCCTGTAGTGACACTGCTGGATCAAAGGGTAAGCATAGTTTTATAGCCCTTTGGACATAGTTCCCAGTCCAGCACTCGGTATTTTATACTACCTAGCTGTCAACTGCTGACCAATTGTCACTAAGGAGATCCCTGGAAGAGGTAGGAACTATCAGGCTATTGGTCCTTTTCTAGACCAGACCTCATAGTCATCATCCCCCAAAGAAATTTCTATGGAAAAGTGGCTAGCTATCCCCACAATTGCCAATCAACTGCAATCCACAGGGCAGGGAAATCACATAGATGAAGTAGTAGAGATCCTGAGGGAGAGGAGGAAGGCAGTATATGCCAGATAAGTCAGGTTATCACCACATTAACCATCATCTCCCCTCACACCTTGATGGAGACATCCCAGGATCCTGGAGCAAAGAGCTTTGGGAATAGGAATGCTTTCATTCTAAGGCCCAGAGCTACCTATCCTTTTTAACCATCCTAGAAAACAACGTATGTGGAGATATAGCCCATCAACTACTTCTGTGGGTGCTACACTCATGTCTACTGAAGATTCAGAAAAGCAAATTATTTTTAAATAGTATTTTATTTTTCCAAACCTGTAAAAACAGTTTTCAACATTCACCTTTGCAAAACCTTGTGTTTCAGATTTTTCTCTCACCCTTTCCCCTTCCGTAAGACAGCAAAAAATCTAATATAGGTAAAATATACACAATTCTTCTAAACATATTTCCATATTCTTCCTGCTGCACAAGAAAAATTTGATCAAAAGGGAAAAAAATTAGTTAAAAAAAACAAACAGCAACAATAACAACAAAAAGTGAAAATACTATGCTTTTATTCACATTTTGTCTCCACAGTTCTCTCTCTGGATGAGGATAGCACTTTCCATCACAAGTCTTTTGGAATTGCCCTGAATCACCACATTGTTGAAAAGAGCCAAGCCCATCACATAATCTTGTTACTGTGTACATTGTTCAATTGATTCTGCTTACTTCATTTTAGTGTCACTTCATTTAAGTCTTTCCAGAGTTTTCTGAAATAAGCCTATTTATAATTTCTTATAGAACAATAAACTTCCATTACATTTATATCCCATAACTTATTCAGCCATTCCCCAACTGATGGACATCCATTCAATTTCTAGTCCCTTGTCACTACAAAAAAGACTGCTATAAATACTTTTTGCATATGTGGGTCCTTTCCCTTCTTTTATGATGTCTTTGGAATACAGACCCAGTAGATATACTGCTGGATCAAAAGGTATGCAGTTTTTATAACCCTTTGGGTAGAGTTCCAAGTTGCTCTCCAGAATGGTAAGATCATTTCACAATTCCATCAACAATGCATTTGTGTCCCAGTTTTCCCACATTCCCTTAAACATTTACCATTATATTTTCCTGTTATCTTAGTCAATCTGAGAGGGGAGAAGTGGCACTTCAGAATTTTCCTTATTTGCATTTCTCTGATCAATAGTGATTTAGAGCATTTTTTCATATGACTAAAAATGGATTTAATTTCTTTATCTGAAAATTATTTGTTTATATCCTTTGACCATTTGTCAATTGGAGAATGGGAAAAGAAAATTCTTTTCACCAAAGTCTTCAGCACTGTTAAATAGTTCGCCATCAGAAATTAATAGGTTTTATCAATGGAGATTACATCAAAGAAGCATTACCATCTTCTTAATACATCTTAATGATCACAGGATCTTTCCATTTGACTTGCAGAGAATGTGAATAGGATGTATAGCCTTACAAAGTAGAGACTATTTGACATTTCTAATTGAATCCATGACACAGCACAGTACTTTGCACATAGTATACATATATACATATATATATATATTTATATGCATATGTATATATGTGTGTGTGTGCCTTTCATTCATTCATTCATAAAATAAGTCTAAAGGTATGATCTCTGAAATCAGTCAGTTGTGATTTCTGCATGAGGAATAAAGTGCTCTGAAGAAGGTCAAAGAGCTCAGAATAAACATACAAAAAAAGGCCTAAAATGATCATTCTGTTTTTCTTTCTGCCTTTGAGATCATTTCCTAGAAGACTGCCAGGTTAGGAAATTCTACAGTCTTGCTTTCATCTGACATTAATGGATAGGAAATCCTTATATATTTCTGATCTAGTACATTCCTACTAACACCAGGTGCATTTCACATTGTTTTAGCCTCAGTAGAGCTGGAAAACAACTTCACACCATCTTCCCATATAGGTATTGATGTAAACTTTAACCAGTCCATCTTGTCTCCATTATTAGAAATGATGTGAACTTTAACCAAGTCTATCCTAACTCTCATTGTTCAAAGCCCAAAGGGAACCTGCATGCCTTGGCGTTTCATGCACAAAGGGAAACCAAATTCCTGGCTCTGTCCTGCCAGCATGATTTAGGAATATTTAACTCACCAAATCAGATAAAGGACCCCTCTTTCTTGAGCAGATACACTAGACACTTTCTTACCCTGCAAATAATTTTTATAAGCAAAGTAACCTCATTATCCTCTAATACCTTACTCTACTTCCTCCTGTCCCACCATGCAGTTGCTGATATGGACATAATGTACATGAAAATTTATTCTTGACTAGGACCTTTCCTAACTCTTCCCTCTCTAGCTCCCTCCCTTTCTCTCCCTTATTCCCTTGACTCACAGCCCTTTGCTATAATATTTTTGATTTTGCCCTATAGCCTTTTCATGACTGTAAAGGGCCCTTTTGACTATGATAACACTTTTTGTAAATTTTTCACATTTTCAACCGCTTTCCCACAATCTGGTACTTCATTGTATATGAGAGAAAGATGCAGTATGGAGGCAGAGAAAGTCACAGAGACCAAGACACCGAAAGAGGTGATAGACAGCAAAAAAAAAAGGACAGAGAGACAGAGCAGATAAAAAGGAGAGGAAATAGAGACAGAGAAGTAAAAACAGAGACAAATCCAGAGAGGTGATGAGAGACAGAGATAGAGAGACCAAGACTCACAGAGAGAACAAAGAGAAGAGAAAAAAGGAGAAACAGAGATAGAGCAGACAAAGAAAAAAAAAGAGACGGATTCAGAGAATTACTTAGTCAGGAAGACCTGGGTTCAGATTTTACTCTTGACATATACTGGTTATGTGATTCTGGGCAATTCACTGCTTCCTCGGTGTTCTAAGCAACTCTGTATCCTAGAGTTATAAAGAAGATGCCCATTTTTTTTTTTTTGCTTATGTTGTACATATCTCTCCTGATAAAATGAAGCTTCTTGAAGTCAGGAACATTTCCCTTTTTTGTCTTTGCCTGACGCTAATAAATGCTTGTTATTTGATTGATTGATGTCTGGAAATTATAAGGAGACAGGTATTTAGGGAGGAAAAAAACTTCCAAATTGTTAGAGCTTATAAAAAACACAATGTAGCACTTTGAAGAGGTGATTAGGTGGTGCAGAGAACCCAGTGTAGATTCTGGAAGACCTGAGTTCCAACCCCATCTCAGTAACCTACTAGCTGGGCAAATATTTTAAATGCTGTTTGCCTCAGTTTCCTCAGCCATAAATTGGAAATAATAATAACACCTGCTTCCCAAGGTTGTTGTGAAGATCAAATGAGATAATGATTATAAAGTAAAATGCATAATAAGCATTATATAAATATTAGCTATTGTTGATGTTGTTGTTATTGTCATTATTATGTTATGTTATAGACAGGAATCCATGGTTTCTATTGAGATTGGAAAAAAGTCTCTTGAGATTTCTCCCAGTTCTACAATTAATAACTTTATGATAATAACAAATCTCCAGATAGTTAAAAATTATCTATAAATTTGTGTCAATCCTTAAAATGGGATACAGTAGCCTTAAATATTCCAGATAAAATTAATTCTCAGTCCTATGGTCATGGTAGCAGAGAAGTGATCACTCACTTAAGCCAATGGCAAGCCCACTTATCTCCCCAAATCCACTTGTAGTATTCTTCATCTTTCAAATTGCCAAAAGGGGAATCTTGACTGATTTATCTTTGAAAACGTTGTGCATGTTTAAGAAATAATAACTGCCATTTACTTAGCACTTTAAGGTTTAGAAAGCATTTTATAGTAATTCATTCATTTGATCTTCTCAGTGATTGTATGGAGCATAATTGATAAGAGAATGGGCTACTCTGGGAAAAACGGAATAGTAATACACTTATTGAATGCTCATTTAAGTACCAAGCACAGTGCTAAGATTTGAGGATACAAACATTTAAGAAAGTCCTGTTCTGAAGGAGCTCAGATTGTTATTAGGGGAGATAAATTATGTGGGAGGATTCTGTTGTAGCACTGATGGAAAGGCTCAGGAATCTAGAGAGCTAAGCAACAAACAGATGGCAAGACCTTGTAGATCTGAGGGAGCAAAGACGGTGCCTTAGAAAGGTGTAGGGTTGGATGGAGTAAGTGGGGGACTCTAGGTTACTTCACAGTAGAGTGGGGTTGAGGGTACAACAACGTAGCTAAGAAAGAATATCTGGCACCTAGGAAGAACTGGGCCATGGGATCTGAGATGGAGGAAAAAGGATCTCTGATGCCTATTACTATTGGATCTTTAGAAATCTATTTGTATCTGGATAGTTGGGTGGCCTGGAGTAGGAGAGGGGAAGGTTTAGCATCCATTGGTTATCTTCTGGAACATCTGGATTCAATTCTCCCTTTTAACTCATACTATTTTATTCTGGACAAGTCACATAATTCTTTAGGGCCACAAACAATTCTCTTATGCTGTTGGAGTATTGGGTCTGAAGTCAGAAACACCTGAGTTTAAATGTGGCCTCCAACACTTACTAGGTGTGTGACACTGGACAAGTCACTTAACCTCTGTTTGCCTCAGTTCCCTCATCTGTCAGATATGGCTGATAATGTAATAGGACCTCCCTCCCAGGGTTGTTGTAAAAATTAAAGGAGAAAACAATGGTGAAATATTTGGTCCAGTGTCTAGCACATAGAAAATGATATATAAAGATCAGCTATTGTAGCTAGCTATTATCTTAATCTTCTAATTGAAGAAGACTCGCAAACCTGTCTTGACAGAGGGAATATTTCCAACAAGAACTGAATCCACAGGTTCCATTACAACAAAATAGGTCTTATCACAGTACCATTTTACTGATGAGAAAAGTGGGCCTGAGAGATTAAGTGCTATCTGCTCAGACTTGAACAGTTAATGCTTGCAAATTCAAACCTGATTCTATCTGACAAAAAAAAAAAGAAAAAAAAAAGTTTATTTATCCACTGACCCATACAGAAGAAAAGGGGAATGAGTCCAAGGAGAAAGGTAGTTAAAGTCCTCACAATGCCTTCCTTATAGTCATATGCTCTTTGGTTTATATCTGCCTTCTTTTTAATTTTCTTTTTGTGGGTTTTTTTCTCCTATTAAATTGTTAGCTTCTTGAGAGGAAGGACTGTATATCTTTCGTTTTTCTTTGTAGCCTCAGCACTTAGCACATATCTGGCACGTATGCCTGGTGCATAGTAGGTGCTTAATAAATGTTTATTGAATTGAAAAAAATTTGCAAAGCATATTCTTCACAAACTTGTTGTTCAGTCATTTCAATCATATGTAACTCTTCACAACCCCATATGGGGTTTTCTTGGCAAAGATACTGGAGTGTTTTGCCATTTTCTTTTCCAATTCATTTTACAGACAAAGAAACTGAGGTAAACAGGCTTAAGGGAAATTGCCCAGGGTCACACAGCTAGAAAGTTTCTGAGGCCAGATTTGAATTCAGTTCTTCCTCACTCCAGGTCTGACACTACCAGTGTGCCATCCAGCTCCTCACTGTGTCACCTAACTGCCTCCAATTTTAAATTGTATAAAATTAAATCTTATAAAACAATTCTATAAAATGGGGCAAATTGAGGTCAAGTGACTTGTCCAAGATCATACAGGTACTAGCAACAAAGCTAGGTCTGGAACTTAAATTTATCAATAGCAATTATGAATGAATGAATGAAAATGCTTTTTTAAGAATGATCAGCTCCATTAAAAGAGTAAGAAAGATGTGGCAGATTGTGTTTACTACTGTTATTTCCAAATTGTACAATTATGGGGATAGAATGCTGGTGGGAGCGTTTACCATTTACTTGATGATATTTATTTTTACTCATTGTTCATTATATTGTTGGAAAGTAATTCATTGTCTGGAGAGACTAAAATAATCTAGTGAAACCCATGGATTTGGGGGCTGCAGTTAAGCTTGGGTTTTCAAAGCAGCTCTGCATTTTGGTAACTTAGCACCTACTTGACTTGCATGTGAATGGAGGAAAGTCTGCATATATATATAAAGAGACTACCATTTATAAGCATGATTTCTGAAGTAGGATTGTTATCTGTCACTTCTCCAAAGTTAGATGCTTTAAGTATTGTGATATAGGAAAGTGAATAAGCATATTGTCTTTTTTTCCCTGTGTTTTTCTTTTTCTTCCTCCCTTCCTCCCTCCCTCCTTCCTTCCTTCTGTCCTTTCTCTCTCTCTGTCTCTCTTTCTTCCTTACTTAAATACAAAATGGGGGGGTGGGGGGAGGAATTGCCAGATGCATCTTTGTAGATTTTCTATTATTCTCTGTTGCTCAATTTTTACTTTATTCTTCCCTCCCTATCTCCCACCCATTCCAAGAAAGTTACAATTAAACATGGATAGACAGATAAATAGATGTGTATAGATATACATGCTATAAACATACAAACACACATACATATGTACATATAGACCCATATTCATACAAATACAAATGCATAGATATCTATAATCATACACATATATACATTTATATGCATCTATGTAAGAATGTATTATTCTTGTCCTTTTACTCTGAAGGCAGATAACATATTCCTTCATAAAACCAACTTTTCCCATATTCTTCTAACTCTACCAACTCATTATTTCCTACACCATAGCAATATTCCAATCTTATAATAGTCTAAAACAATATTGATTAATATGGCTGACATACAGTGTAGTTTCCCAATTTTTCTCTTTGGATTAAATCTATTTTAGCTTTAACTCTGTCTGAGATCATGATTATTACTCCTGCTTTTTTTTTACATAATAAATTCTTCCCCAGATTTTTATTTTGTGTTTCTTTGTATTTCTTATTTCCAATCCCTCCTGACTCCTCTGCTTCACTTCTACCCACTACCTTGCCTTCCTATTACTCAACCTACCCCCTTCTAAGAATCCTTCCCTTTCCTCTCCCCCAACATTTCCCCCTTGCCCTCTTGGTTCTATCTTAATGTAGGAGATTTTTATAGCCTTCCATATATATACATGTTGTTTTCTCAGTGCTTAGATTGGGCTGCTTTCTTCACTTGGAAGTTTAACTATCTCTTCCTTCCCTGGAGCTGCTATCTCTCAGCCTTGGAGCTGAGTCGTCTCTGCTTTCTATGGAACTGAGATCACTTTGCTTTTCATGGAGTTGAGATCACTTTGCCTTCCCTTGGAGCCAAGATCAAACTGCCTTCTTTTGAAGCTGAAACCTCTCTACCTTCCCTAGAGCTGAGACTTTTTGCCTTCCCTTGGAGTTGAGATCTCTTTTGACTTCCCTTGGAGTTGAGATAGTGATCTTCTTTCACTGAAGCTGAAATTGTTCTTCCTTCTTCTCTTGGAACTGAGACCTCTCTGCCTTCCCTGGAGCTGAGATCTCTTTGCCTAGCCTTAGAGCTGAGATCTCTCTAGCTTCTTTCCTGGAGTTGAGATCTCTGTCTTCTGGACAGAGATCTAGCTCTGTGTGTGCAGGTCCCAGGTAGGTCTGAGGCAGCAGCTCTCCCCCCTTCCACATATCTCCTAGTTTACAATTGATCTCATCATCCTAATCTGATTATGTAGTGAGTGTCCTTCAGGTTTAGTGCAGCCCTAGCTATTGGACAAATTCCTGTCCCTAGTTCTTTTCCAGTTTCCCAATCATACAGGAACTAGCAACAAAGCTAGGTCTGGAACTTAAATTTCTAGGGTCACTCTCCCCAGATTTACTATTGGATTACCCTTTCCCAAAATTCAGACCTTCCCCACAGGTACCCACAAATTTTGTCTTCCTGTCCCTCGCTTTTGATTTAGATATTCTGTTGTTCTGTTCTGGAATATTCTCCTTCTAACTGCCCCAATGTCTAGAAATCCCGAGGGTCTTCCCATCCTAGATTTTTTCTTTGTTTTTATTTTAGTTTTGTTTTTGATTAGTTGAGAGGCCATTTTCAGCTTCTTTTCTTACCTAGCCTTAACCACTGATTTGACATTGCTTCAGTCAAACTGAGACCTGTTAGCTTAAAAAGGCCAAGGTCTCCCACTGCATCCAAGGCTATCTCCAGTTGTTTGTTTTTTTTTTCCCTATATCTTTTCACTTGACCCAGATAGCTCCAGAGAAGAAAATAAACCTTGTTTCTTTGTATAGTTCTCCCTCACTTAAATCCATTTGTTATGGCATCACTTTCCTGATGGACAAACAACAACAATCCATACACCCTCTATAACCCCCCTTACCTTATTCCCTCACCCTCATTTCTTTATAAATTTAGAAGACTTTTGTTCCTTTCCAAATGTATGTATTGTTCTCTAACTCAAATCTGATGTGAATGGGGTTCCCTCTAAAAATCCCTTCCTTATCCTCTCCCTTTCCCCTAACCTCTTACCTTCTTATTTCTTTGTGAATTTATAAGATTTTCTTTTAGACATATATGTATTGTTCCCTCTTTAACCCATTCCTGATTCCAGAATTACTGGTCCTTCTCCCCCTTCTAATTCCTCTGTGTCAATTCTTCCTTTTGCACCTCATTTATATGATTGTTCTTTTTATCTTTTCCTACATGACTTTGCTTTTTAGAATCACTTCACATTAAGCTCCACCCAAATCTTTTTTTTAAATACTACTCAATTACTAATGGCAATCTTAGACAAGTGCTTACTGTCACTTCTCCAGAGTTAGATACTTTAAGTGCAGAGGCATAAGAATGTAAATAAATTAATTCTCTTCTTTAAAAAAAAAGTTCATAAAAAATTCTTAATTATTTCTATTTATTCACTCCTCTTCACCCACTGAGAAGGAAAGAAATACAAAATCCATTTCAAATTTGATGTCATGCAAAACAAATTTCTAAATTAGCTATTTCTAGGGGGGAATAAGAATAAAAGGGAAAATGCTTCAATCTTCAAAGTCCATCAGTTCTTTTATTGAAGGTGGATAGGATTTTTCCTAATTGTCTTTTTAAATGCAGCAATAAGAAAAGGCTTTGTGATTTCACTGGTGAGGAGCAATCCCTTCATGGAATGTCCCCTCCAGATGCAAGTTGACCACTAATAACTTGAGCAACACATTTCTAGAGATTTTATTTCTAAAATGGGACCACTAATTAACATGTTTTAATTTTTTTTTCATTTCCTATATACATGCATACCAGAATATTATACTTTCCATTGGTGTTTTTTCCCCCTGGTACTCAACACAAACTCTAATAAAAATAACTAACATTTATTAAACATCTACTTTACAACTCTTGGATATAGATGCGATTATTAACACCATTTTCCAGTTGAGTAAACTGAGGAAGGCAAAGTTTAAGTGAGTTGCCCAGAGTCACACAGATAGAAAGTATCTGAGGCTCTGACTCCAGTACCTAACTCCAGGAAGCTGCTTTCAAATATTAGAAATGTTATTTTGAGTTTCTAACAAATATCAAGGATATTTAAGAGGGGAGGATGGTTGCTAAAACATAAATTTAATGCTAGAAGAGTTCTTAGAAGCCATTAACTTCAACTTCTTTTGGTAGGAGAAAGTGAGGTAGAGAAGGAGTCTTGTCTAGGATTTTGCTTTTCAGTCATTTCAGACTTTTCTTGATCCCATGTGTTGTTTTTTTTGGCAAATATATTGGAATAGCTTTTCAGTTAATTTTACAGATGAGGAAACTGAGGCAAACAGGGTAAAGTGACTTATTTGGGGTTATAGAGCTAGCAAGTATCTGGATCTGGATTTGAACTCAGGTTTTCCTCATTTCAGACCTAGTGTTTTATCCATTGCATCTAGCTTCCCCTAATCTAGAGTTACACCAGTAACTAGTATTGTGTCTATCCTGGGTGAAGATACTAATGGAACTTGGGAAGTGGGAATTAACAGCCCTTCACTCACTCACTACACACTCCCATGGCAACACCTGAGAATTGCAAGGTATAATTTGGGTTAATTTTGCTTGTGAACGGGTTCATTTGGGACTCAACAATAAGTTTTTTGGAAAGCAAGTGTATTAAAGCTTTTTTTTTTTTTTTTTAATTTTAGGTTAAGACTTTTGTGGACAGTTCCTGAGACATCAGCAAACTACCCAGACTCACTGCTTTTAACTCTCTTGCCTGAAGCTTTTAACTTCCAGAGCTGATGCTGACTCTCCTGGAAAATACTTCTACTGGGGGCAATGGGGTAAGTTTGAGCCCTCAGGCTCTGAGCAATTCATTGCACCAAATACAGAACTACAAACAGGACAGTGTCTGCAGTATGATTCAGACTCAAGTTTTCCTGACACCAAGTTCAGTGCTCTATCAATATGCTATATTAGGTACCTATAAGGAGAAGTAACTGAGATAATAAAATAACTCACATTTACATAGTACTTTAAGATTTAGAAAGTGCTTCTTCCTAATAACAGCCTTGTGAGGTAGAGGCTATATAAGTATTGTTCCTGTTTTACATATAAAGAATCACACCAGCTGAGGTAAGGAGCCATAATGAGTGAATATAGTGCTACTCCTTGAGTCAGGAAAGTCTTAATTCAAATCCTGATTCCAACAAAATCACCATCTCTCTGAGCTATTATTTTTTCATTTCTAAAACAACAGTGTTGGATTAAATATATTCCAACCCGTCTCCCCCAAAGATTCCTAAATCCCTGATCTTATGATTTTATGGCAACTTGGAAGAGACGTTGAGGGAATTCCTATTCAGTAAGGAGTTGGAATTTTAATGCAGTGATTCTGAGAACTTCCAAGAGATTTAATTGACCTATTGAACACATAGATTATGTTGGAAATAAGACAGGAGTTGGTATTTTTTAACTTCAAAGTCAGTTCTCTTTCTAGGAGGCCCTTTTGTTGTCTTTAGGCAACTTTGACTTATTTTTTAAAATTCCTTCACGGATCTGCCATTCATTGACTTATCCTTAATGTTGAAGTTCAGAGACCACAAGAGGTTGGGATTGCAGATCAGTATCACTAGATGTTTCAAAAGAATTTGAAGGCTTGAACTCATCTACAAGTCAAGGAGCAAAGTTTATTGTAATTCTAATGCCAAGTGAAATAGGACTAAGTTCCAAAAGGATTTAGCAAAGAACAGGGAGCAAGAAGACAAATTTATAAGAAAACACTATTACTGATATACTAATTTTACAGTCCAGAGGTACAACTGATTAGTGGTCCATTCTCTGTTGTCTCAGGAATTTGGTTATCACTGACCAGCAGTTTATCTATCTAACAGAAAGCAATGTCTGCTAGACTATCTTAAGGCCAGAAGACTTTAGAATCATTGATATATAGGTTGTTAGAACAATAGTATTCTAAGGTCAGGGGACCTTAGAAGCTGTACCCCTTCACTTAACTGCTTCTAGATATGTTGGTCCACAAGCATTAGTTAAGTATTTTGTGTTCCAGTCACCTTGGAAGATAAGCAATGTCCCTGGTCTCAAGAAAGTTACATTGTAATAAAGGAGAAAATGTGCAAGTAACTATGTACATAAAAGAGTGTAGGTGGAGGGAAGGGACCAGAAAAAGCCTTCTGCAGGAGGTGGGATTTGAACTGATGTTCCTCCTTCCTTCTGGAAGGATGACTTGCAAATGAATGGGATTTAATCGAGAAAGAGTTGTGTAAAGTCATAAACTCCATTCTCTCCTCCGGAGTCATCTTCCAGTGGCAAGACATAGATCAAGATGACTGGTGATGGCCCCAGATGTAGTGGGAGAGCCTGGCCTTTTCTAAGTTAAGATCTTTCCCAGGTCTCAGTTTGTTTGAGGCAACATCCATTCAGTAATTTGGGATTTGAACTAAGTCTTGAAGGAAGCCAGGGAAACTAGGAGGTGGAAAAGAGGAAGAAAAACATTCCAGAAATTTGGGAAAGGAGCAGGAAGTAGAGCAGTGTAACTGAATTGTGGGGTACATGGAAAGGAATAAAGTGTAAGAAGTAGGAAAAGGAGAAAATGGTCAGGTTGTAAATGGGTTTTTATTTTTGATCCCCGAGGTAATAGGGAGCTATTGGAATTTGTTTAATAGTAGGATAGAGTAGTGAAATGGTTAGAGCTGCACTTTAGGAAAATCATTTTGGTACCTGAGTGGAAAGTGCATTGGAGTGGGGAGAGGATTCAAACAAGAAGACCAACTGGAGCTTCTTACAATAGTCCAAGCATGAGGTCATTAAGGTCTTCATCAGAGTGGCAACTGTTTAAATGTAGAGAAGGGCACATATATGAGAAATGTTACAAAGGTAAAAGTGACAAAATCTGACAACCAATTGTATATGTGGAGTGAAGGTAAGTGAAGAGTTGCAGATGACATCAAAATTGTAAGTTGGTGATTAAAAGATAAATGGTAGCTTAAGCAATAGTAGGAAAGTTGTGGAAAGGTGAGGTTTGAAGATGAAATATAAGGAGTTTTGGGGGGGGGGACAGTGAGTTTAGAGATACCTCTCAGACAGGAATATCTAGTTTTATTTGTCCAAAAAGAGAAAACTCAGGAGAAAGAGTAGGACTGTCTATATATGTCTTGGAATCTTCTGTGTAGAGATGATATTGAACCCATGGAGGTAGTAAGATTCAGAACAGAAAAAGAAGAAAAAGAAAAGAATGTCCTGGATCTATCCTTGAGGGGTCCCACAGATAATAATTGTGACCTGGTTGAGGATCCAGCAAAGGGGAATGAAAAGGAATGATCAGACAGGCAAGAGGAGACCAAAGAGATAAAGAGGTTATCACAAAAACCTACACAGGGGAGCATTCAGGAGAAGAAGGTGATCAAGTATCAAAAGCTGCTCAGAGATCAAGAAGAATAAGAAAAAAGCATTAGATTTAGTATTAAGAAATCATTAATTACTTAATAGATGGATTTGATATATTGGATCTATATATACTTTTTCCAGGGGTAAGGAATTCCAAGAGTTTCCTATGAATTCATCTTTTTAAAATCTCTCTATTCAGGGAGTATAGACTTTCTTTGGCTCCTTCCTTTTGGTGAGGACATTGTTAGTAAACTATGGATCAGAAGCACTTATTTGTACCAATGGCAGGACCTTCTGTCTACACCATGAAATACCTCATTTGGATGCAACTTCAGGAAATACCTCCTTCCTTCTCCCTTTTGACACTATTACTGATGAGGACTGGTGCTGGGGGGAAAAAAACACCATTCTAGACAAGGAAAAAAAAAATTTTGCTTTTTTTTTGCTAAGGAAGGGGTCTCTATCTTATAAATTTTCCCCAGAAATTGCATTCTTGATACTAGTTCTAGACATGAGCTACCATGATTAAAGCAATTCCAAATTAACTCTCAACAGTACTGACTATAAGTGAGGTATCCTCTTTTTCTACTGCAGGTTGACAGTGCTGGTGATTTACAAAACCTTGGAAGTCAAGTGCTTTTAATTGGATAAAATATTGCACCAATTTACATTTGCCAAACTCAAAGCTAACAGCTACAATTCTTAAACCAAACAGTATTTTCTTTCTGCATTTTTTTAATGTTCCACACCACATAATCATCTAGAATCTAAATGCCAGTATTATCTGAAAAAGAAAGGGTATTTAATACTTCAAAGATAAGTAATTCAAGATGGTAAGCACAGCTTAATTATAATCACATGAGTTCATATTCTGAAGAGGTTTGTAGCTGCTAGATCACATCTCACCTCAAATAGCCTTTTAATACTTCTCCTTGATTCTAGTGCCCCTTTTCTATAATTCCCCTACCAACCACACCAAGATGATTTTCCTAAAGCAAAAGTTTAGCCACATTATTCATCTACTCAAAGAGCATGGGTGTCTAGAGGCATGCCATTTGTACCTCTGGGATAATATAAGAATTCCTTAATCTGGCATTGGAAGTCCTCCTGTTCTGGTTTCCCTTGATTTTCCAGGCTTTTTTTTTTCATATCACTCTCCCTCATAAAGTCTATATTCCAATTAAACTAAACTAGTGGTCATTTCCCAAATTTGTTACTCCTCATTCTCCTTCACTCTGTGGTCATATGAATGGTTCCCATGCCTCAAATGCATTCTTTTTCTTTTCCAACTCTCAGAATTCTTGTCTTTTCTTCAAAGTTCCACTCAGGTGCTACCATCTATCTACTTGAAGTCTTACAACATCTTAGTACTCTCTCTCTCCTCAATTTCCCTTTTATATTAGCCATTTCTCATTCTCCCTCTTTTTACATATACAGTGAAACATCTTACCGGTCTATTTACTTTTCATTCATCATCCTCACTCCCTTGCCACTGGAAACCTGGAATTCAACTCTGTTTTCTGCTCCTCTGTCCCCATAAGTGAGCTTTTGAAGCATCTGGTTAAGGCCAAGATACTTTTCTGCTATTTTTTCTTTTTTCCCCTCTTCTCCTGTTCATCCCTCTTTCCTCTATCTTCCCCCAGTAGAATGTAATCTCCTTGCCATCTCTAGGGTAGGGGAAGAAGGGGGAAAAAGGAAGTTGCATGATAACTTTATTATATACTTAAAAGGAATAGCAAGTTGTGCATACATGATTTACAATTAAAAGCATCATGGTTTTTCCCTTTGTTCTACTATGTTGTGGAAATGCTTGTTCTATTTCTTAAGTTCAGAATATAATAAATTAAAAAAAATTTAAATATAACTTTCTTGAGGGCAGGGACTATCTTGCTTGCTTATCTTTGTCATCTCCAGTGACACCACTGTGCGCACCACTGTGCGCAATGCCTAACTCAGGCTTTAATAAATGGTCTATCTATCTAACTATCCATCTATCTATTTAACAAATTTTACCATTTCTACCTCTATTCTAATTTAGGTGCATATCACCTCTTATTTTAGACTATTGCAATAGCCTTCTAATTGGTCTCCTACTTATTCCAAGTCTTCCACCAGTGAAGCATAAAAATGATTTTTCCTCAGGAAAGTGACCAAGTGGCCCCCAGACGCCCACTCCCCTCCATGACCAAGAAATTTTAATCCCTTCAAATAGAAACTTCTGTGTCTGGCAATTAAAGAGCTTCTCTATCTAGCTCTATCACATCTTTCAGGCCTTATTACATGTTGCTTCTCTCCACATACTTTTGAGGCTAGTCAACCTGGCCTTTTTTTTTTTAATTTTTAATTTTTTTTATTTGCAAAACATATGTATGGGTAATTCCTAAACATTAACCCTTACAAAGCTTTCTGTTACAAATTTTCCCCCCTAGTCCCCACCCCTCCCCTAGATGGCAGGATATCCACTACATGATAATTATGTTAGAATACTTAAGAAATCAAATATATGTATAGTTATTGCATCATTTTTTGTGCAGGAGAAATCGTATCTACAAGAAAGAATAATCGGATAAAGGAAATACAATGCAAGCAAACCTCAATAGAGAACATGAAAATGTTATGTTGTGGTCCACATTTCACATCCCTCTCTCTGGGTGTGTATTGCTCTCTTCACCGAACAATTGGAACTGGTTTGAAGCATTTCATTGTTGAAGAGAGTCATGTCCATTAGAACTGATCCTCATATCAACCTGGCCTTCTTATGTGTTTTTTCCTTTTAAAACTGGCATTCCATCTCCCATTTCTCCCTTTGCACAGGTATGGGTTTATTTATTCATTCATTCATTTATTAATTTATTCATTCATTCATTTCTTCATTCAGTTATCTATCTACCTACCTACCTATCTATGTATTTGTTTACTTATTTATTTTTGGTCCTCCTTACCTGCACGTCTTTTTCCTAGACTCTCTGGCTATTCATGAGGCATTTGAAGCCTCATGCTTGGAATGTAAGCTTCTTGAAGTCAGGAGCTATTTCTTCTCTGTCTGTTCTTCCTAGTACACAGTATAATACCAGACAAATAGTAGGCCCTTAAGCTTGCTGATTATTTGTATATATGACATATCACTCCTATCTCCCCAGTAGAATGTGAGCTTCTTCAGGGCAGGGGTGGTTTGGTTTTAATTTTTGCATTCCCAGAGACTATTTTACACAAATCAGTCTTTAAATATTTGTTGAAGTAAATTGAGTTTTTCTTTCAGAAAGGGAGAGGGAGAGAGAGAATATAGAACTCAAGATAAAATTGCTTTAAAAAGTTAAAGTGAATTGAATTTTATTGAGTTGAATTTAGGGAATGAACTCTGGATTCAGAATCTAAGGACTTCCATCCAAGCCTCAGCTTTTTAACTTGTAAGCAAATCTTTGACACATTTGTAAAGTAGGAATTATAATATTTGAGTTACCTTCTCTCTTAGGGTCATTGAGAAGAAGCAGAAGGGAAGAGAAGTGCTAAGAGCAATATTTGGGGAGGGTAGCCAGGTCTCACATATCACGTGCTTTGGTGCGCATCGGGCCAAGCAGGCTTGGTCACCAAGAAGGGTCGGGCCAGAGGAGTATAGATTATGGCAGTTCTTTATTCAACCCCCATCACCTCCATCGCCTCCTTTGCCTCCTCTGGCTTAGTCCCTCCTCCTGGTCTTGCTTCTCCTCATCACCTGACCCCTCCTCCTTGCCTCCTTCCTTCCTTCCCCCAGTCTGAGGTCATGACCTTTGTCCATTGGCCACACCCATCATCAGCAATTAAGCTTGTATTGAAGAGGTATTCAATATTGGAGGGTGTGGTTCTCCTTTCAGCAACAGAGCACTGCCACCAGGCAAGTCGTTCTCTGACTAAATCTCAGGGTCTCATGTTTCTCAAGGGAATCACAAACCACATCCTTTGATCCTCAATTCAAGGACAAACTTTTTAGGGTCCAATCTCACGGACCCCAACAGAGAAGGGCAAAAAGAGTAAGTGTTATTAAATACCTACTATGTGCTATGCTAAATGCTTTACAAATAATACCTCATTTGATTCTCAGAATAATTTTGGGAAGTAGATACTGTTCTTATCCCCATTTTACAGTTGGGGAAATTGAGGCTAAGAAAGAATGTCACACAGAGTTCAAGGTCACACAGCTAGTGTCTGAGGCCAGTTTTGAATTCAGGTATTTTTTTTTTTATTAAAGCTTTTTATTTGCATAACATATGTATGGGTAGTTCATCAACATTAACCCTTACAAAGCTTTCTGGTACAAATTTTCCCCCTAATCCCCTCCCCTCCCTTAGATGGCAGGAAGTCCACTACATGTTAATTATATTAAAATACTTGACAAATCGAATATATGTATACATATTTCCACACTTATCATTGTTGTGCAAGAAAAATCGTGTCTACAAGAAAGAAAAATCAGATAAAGGGAATACAATGCAAGCAAACATCAATCGAGAGCATGAAAATGTTATGTTGTGGTCCACATTTCACATCCCTCTCTCTGGGTGTATATGGCTTCCTTCAGTGAACAATTGGAACTGGTTTGAGACAATTCTTTGTTGCAGAGAGCCATGTCCATCAGAATTGATCATCATGTAATATTGTTGTTGCTGTGTATAATGATCTCCTGGTTTTGCTTGTTTCACTCAGCATCAGTTCATGCAAGTCTCTCCAGGCCTTTCTGAAATCATCCTGCTGGTCGTTTCTCACAGAACAGTAATATTCCATAACATTCATATACCATAATTTATTCAGCCATTCTCCAATTGATGGGCATCCATTCAGTTTCCAGTTTCTAGCCACTACAAAAAGGGCTGCCACAAACATTCTTGCACATGTGGGGCCCTTTCCCTCCTCTAAGATCTCTTTGGGATATAGGCCCAATAGAAGCATTTCTGGGTCAAAGGGTATGCACAGTTTGATAAGTTTTTGAGCATAGCTCCAAATTCCTCTCCAGAATGGTTGGATCCGTTCACAGTTCCACCAACAATGTATCAGTGTCCCAGTTTTCCCACATCCCCTCCAACATTCATCGTTATCTTTTCCTGTCATTTTAGCCAATCTGACAGGTGTGTAGTGGTACCTCAGAGTTGTCTTAATTTGCATTTCTCTGATCAATAGTGATCTGGAGCAACTTTTCATATGACTAGAAATGGTTTTAATTTCATCATCTGAAAATTGTCTGTTCATATCCCTTGACCACTTATCTATTGAAGAGTGGCTTGGAATTCAGGTATTCTTGGGACTTAGAGGTTTAGGGGCAGCTAGGTGGCGCAGTGGATAGAGCACCGGCCCTGAAGTCAGGAGGACCTGGGTTCAAATCTGATCTCAGACACTTAACATTCCTTAGCTGTGTGACCCTGGGCAAGTTATTTAACCTCAATTGCCTCAGCAAAAAAGAAAAAAAAAAGACTTAGAGGTTTATCTACTTATCTGCTGAAGCTCAAATCCTTTCCATACTTTCAGGGGCTATATGAACGTGAACTACTATTTATGAACAGTTAGTTTAAGAGAAAGCTGAATCAGTAGCTAGTAGACTTGAATTTGATTCATGACTTGCTGCTTAGCTCTGAGACTTTGAATAAATAAATAGCTTCTTCCTCTCTAAACATCAGTTTCCTTAGCATTTGAATACAATTGGCTTTTCAATCAGAGGACCTTACTTGGAATCCCAGCTCTGTCACCTATAACCTGTGTGGTCATAGGCAAGTTATTTAACTCCTTTGGGCCTCAGTTTCTTCATCTATAAAATGAGAGAATTGGGCAAATTGATCCCTAAGATCAACTTATGGTTCAAAGTTTATGAGTCTACTAGGATCTTCTAAGGAGAAAGGAAGAAACTGATATCTTATTCATATTATAAAATGAGGTCCCCTAGTTCAGAAATGCTAGCCTTTGCTACAAAATTCCACATGCAGCCACAGTTTAAAATGTAATTAGGAAGTGTTCAACAAAATAAAAAAATATAGAATATATTATAGATAATGTTAATTTGTAGTTTTCTAAATCAATATACAATCAGAGTGATTCTTATATACAGTATCAGGGACTCATTTTTATTTGAGTTTAACATCATTTACATAGCCTATTTACTTATTTTACAGATACAAGCACTGAGGGCCAGAGAAATTCAGTGAATTGTCCAAAGACACATCATAAGTAAAAATAACTTGGAATTTAGGATTCAACCAAAGCCTTCTTACTCCAAATTCAGTCAAAATTCTTCCACAGAACCAACTTACCTTTCCACTATAGGAACAAATATGCCACCAGTTTACTTTGGAAACAAGGGATTTTCCATTTTAAGGTAGAAAGGGGAGAGAAGATTGAAAAATATAGATTTTGGTTTAAAAATCAAATACACAACAGGGTTTATCTCAGTGTTATTTTATAGAGTATTCCGCAATAACTAAGTCTTTGGAATGAAATATATTCAGTATTTCCAAACTTGGGCACATCATCATGCATCCCCAAGAAGCAATATGATTGAAGAGATAATGAATTGTAATACCAAAGAGTGGAATCATCTCTTGGGAGACACTAATGCATCTGGAGACCTCTTAGTTCAGTGAGTTAGCAAAAGAAAGGCTATAAGTGGTCTTTGGCAGGAGTTTACATAATCTAATGAATAAAGAAGAATGAAAGCATATACTTCATTAGGCTGACAAAAAAATCAATCACGTTTGATCAACCAATATGTCAGATTCAAATGCCAGGGAGCCAGTCTTGCAAAAACACATAGTTCTGCTCTACCTATTCATTTGGACCAGATGCATAAGAACTTTGTGGGGTCTAAAATGCCACCTGCTGTTGCTGTTTCCTCTTTCCCACCATCTGTTTTGGAAAACTTAGTTTCTTCTATCTCCCTAATTGTCAGTGTAAGGAGCAGCTAGATGGTGCAATGAATAGAGAACCAGCCCTGAAGTCAGTAGGACCTAAAATCAAATCTGACCTCACTTAGCACTTCCTAGTCTTGTGATCCTGGAGCAAGTCACTTAACCTTAATTGCCTCAAAAAACAAAAAAAAAAGTAAATCTAATTGTCAGTATTCCCTCCATCTTTCTACTAGCTTGTATATACTAATCTAAGTACAAGTGGTATCCCTTCAGTAGAATGAGCATTTAAGCTCCTATTACGGGCCAAGCAATGTGTGCGATAGGAAGATAAAAATACTATGATGTGTTTCCTTATAAGCCATTAGGAGAAAAGGAATGGACCCATGACTTCTTTGGAAGAGATAACTCTCAAGAAATTCTCTCTCCCAACTGGGATTTTACATTATATCTTTTTTTTTTTTTTTGCTGAGGCAATTGAGGTTAAGTGACTTGCCCAGAGTCACACAGCTAGGAATGTTAAATGTCTGAGACCAGATTTGAACTCAGGTCCTCCTGACTTCAGGGCTGGTGCTCTATCCACTGCGCCACCTAGCTGCCCACCAACTGGGATTTTAGAGAATTGCTTAGAACACTGAGAGGATAGATAACTTGCCCATCTTCAGCCAGAATGCTGAAGAGGCAAGAATTGAAATCAGGTCTTCCTAACTCCAAATCCATTGTTCTATTCAATGAGTACTATGCAGCTGTATCTCTCTAGCTGCCCATATGAGGGTGAGGAGTAAGTAGTCTTTTTTTTTTTTTTTTTAATAAAGCTTTTTATTGCAAAACATATGAGTGACTTTTCAACATTGACCTTTGCAAAAAAACTTTTTTTTTCCC
>JAJPUD010000549.1:524317-549317 GCA_023553655.1 Myrmecobius fasciatus
ATTTCCAGTTTCTTGCCACTACAAAAAGGGCTGCCACAAACATTTGTGCACATGTGGGTCCCTTTCCCTCCTTAAAAATCTCTTTGGGATATAGGCCCAGTAGAAACACTGCTGGGTCAAAGGGTATGCACTGTTTGATAACTCTTTGAGCATAGCTCCAAATTGCTCTCCAGAATGGTTGGATCCGTTCACAGTTCCACCAACAATGTATCAGTGTCCCAGTTTTCCCACATCCCCTCCAACAGCTATCATTATCATTTCCTGTCATTTTAGCCAATCTGACAGGTGTGTAGTGGTATCTCAGAGTTGTCTTAATTTGCATTTCTCTGATCAATAGTGACTTGGAGCACCTTTTCATGTGACTGGAAATAGTTTCGATTTCTTCATCTGAAAATTGTCTGTTCATATCTTTTGACCATTTGTCAATTGGAGAATGGCTTGAATTCTTATATATTTGAGTCAATTCTCTATATATTTTAGAAATGAGGCCTTTATCAGAACCTTTGGATGTAAAAATATTTTCCCAGTTTACTGCTACCCTTCTAATCTTATCTGCATTCATTTTGTTTGTACAAAAACTTTTCAACTTGATATAATCAAACTTATCTATTTTGTGATTAATGATGACCTCTAGTTCTTCTTTGGTCACAAATGAGGAGTAAGTAGTCTTGAGAAGGTCAATTTAGCTTAATAGTAGAGTTATTAATGGATAAGGGAGATCTGGCTTCTTTTGACTTTGTTATTTGTTTCACTATGCTCAACACCAAGCAGATACTTAATCAACACGTGTTTGAAGATACTCAATTGTGCTGGGATTCAAAAGTGCCTAGAATCAGAGAACACTGTAACTTCAATATGTAATTCACCTTCTTCTTTTTCCATAAGAGGAAAGTGAATCCCCAGAGAGGTATAGAAACTTGCCCAAGATCTTATTGCTAATTAATCACAGAATCTGTACTCATAAGATTTCCAAGTACTCTCAAAATTTTGTCATCCTTTTGATAATCCTTGTGTGTTCACTGTGTGAATTAGCTGTACAAATCATTGATTAGAGACTGGCTTCTCTTTGCTGGAATAACTCTAGAACACCTGCTTGAGGATTTAAGGAATCTTATCTTTCTAAAGAAACTGTAAGCAACAATACACATATCATTATGTAGAGCAGCAAACAGAATTGATTTTTGGATTGTCCACTCTTAGAAAACATTCATATCAAGTAAGTCCTACTAATAGCATAATTACTACCTCATTTTGAAATTAACTCCATGAATTGAATAACAGTTCTGTTTTTGTTTCTGTCTTTGTCTCAATTCTCTCTTTCTGTTTCTTTCACTCATTCACTCCCAGTCTCTCTTCTCTTTTTTCTCTATCTTTATCTTTGTCTATCTCTCTGTTGCTCTGTGTCTTTGTCTCTCTGTCTCTGTCTTTTTTTATATATTTATTTTTTCTTTTGCTGAGGCAATTGGGGTTAAGTGACTTGCATAGGGTCACACAGCTAGGAAATGTTAAATGTCTGAAGCCAAATTTGAACTCAGGTCCTCCTGACTTCAGGGCTGGTATTCTATCCACCATGCCATCTAGCTGCCCCCTGTCTCTCTATCTCTTTTTCTGTCTGTTTGCCTGAATCCCCCCTTTTCACTATCTGTGTTTCTCTGTCCCTCTGTTTCTTTCTCTTCTCTCTGTTTCTGTCTCTTTTTCCATTCTCTCTCTCTTGTTTCTCTCTTTATCTCTCTCTCCATTCTTTCTCCCTGTCTCTCTCTGTCTTTCTCTATCTCTCCATTCTCTCTGTCTGTCTCTCTCTCTGTCTCTGTCTCTTCCTCCCTCCCTTCTCTCTATGTTCTCTCTCTATGTTCTCTCTCTCTCTCTCTTTGAATTGAAGATTTAAAGTTCAATTGGAAACTCCATCAGGACTTTGGGTACTTCTTCCATTGCCTAGTATGATGAATTGCAGTGAACTTCTATTCCTTACACATCAAGGAGAAAAAAGACAACTTTCTTGTTTGATGGTGTAGGTTTGTCTGAAGGAAAGAGATTGGACCAAGTGAACTCTTGAAGACTTTTATTCTCCCCTCTATGTTTGTGGTAGTTGACACTAAGCAGATAAATGTACAGTACACAGATCCCTGAACTTAGTCAGCAAGACCCGAAGTCCAATTTGACTTCAGACTTTTACATGTTGTGTGACCATGAGAAAATCAATTAATCTCTGTCTCAATTTCTTCATCTATGTGAAAACAGCACCTTACCTCTATTGTAAGGATCAAATGATGTAACAAAATCCTTTGTAAAACATTCTGCAAACCTTATCATTTTATATATATTCAAATTATGATCTTTATCAAGGCCATAGTGCCAGCATCAGAAATGGGGTATGAACAACAAGGTGTAATGCAAGACACCTCATTTCTTCTTGCATCTCTGCCACTGGGTGATCTTAAATCAGTCTCTCTATACCTTAGTTTCCTCATCAACAAAATGAAAGTTTTGAGCCAGATAGGTAGTCTTTTAGGCCTCTTCCAGCTCTAAAATTCTGTATCTCCTAATTCAGTGGTCTCTCCACTTATTTTTATTGCTTTCCTAATAAAATAAACTTTAATAAAAGGATGCTAATTTGATAGCTAGGCAAACACTGAGGGAGCAGAATGAGAATATTACCTACAAACATTGCCAGGACAGAGAGTCAGACAAAAGCATCCCTAATGTTTGCCAAGAATCTTTTATTATTAGAATACTGAAAAAGCTTTTGCCACACTGACTTCTGTGTGAAAACAGTCTTCTCCTAGAAACAATTTGAGTGCTTGTATTTGGGAATTTTTTCTCATTTAGGGGAATAATTCCAGTCTGCAACACAAAATGAGAAATATCAGTTCTCTTGTTATGTATCTTTGCTTGGGTAGAAATAGGAAACATGCCTTGATTTTCAAGAACCTCATTAGGCTACAGATCTCTAAAGACAGATACTCTGCTTTGACCTTTCTTAGCATCTTTTCCAATGCATTCTTTCTGTATATATTTTTGATCACCTACTATGTAGGTCCCTGATCTCAAGGAGTATACAGTGTTATATTTTGATGACATGGTGGATAGAATTTGCACTCTGAGGAAGCTATGAATCTCAATATTGTCTCAGATACTTACTAGCTGTGAGACCGCAAGCAAATTATGTGAACTCTCAAAGCCTCAGTTTCTTCATTTGTAAAATGAGGATAATAATATCTACCTTTCAGGGTTGATATGAGGAAAAGATGAGATGAAATATAAAGCAATTTGCAAACTTCAAAATACTATGTAAAAATGCTAATTCTTATTATTATAGTCTTTTGGGGATTAGGAGAAAATTTGCTTAGAGACCTACTCTCATGAGAAACAGAATAAGGTAGTATGTGCTTGACATGGATTCCAGAAGACATGGATTCAAATCCAGCACTGGCTAGCTCTGTAAGCATTGCTGAGTCACATAAACCTCTCTAATCTCAGTTTCTCTAGCTATAAAACAAGGATAATAATACTCAGTGTGCCTGCCTCACAGGATTGTTAAGAATGCTCTAATGAGACAAAGGTAGGTAAAAGTACTTCACAACTTGGCAGTACTATAGAAAGATCACTCATTGGAGCAGCTAGGTGGTACAGTGGATAGAGCACCAGCCCTGAGGTCAGAAGGACCTGAGCTCAAATCTGGCTTCTGATATTTAATACTTCCAAGCTTTGTGACCCTCAGCAAGTCACTTAACCCCAATTGCCTAAGCAAAAAAAAAAAATCACTTATTCTTATGAGGGCCTTTAGAGTTTTAAATCTCAGGTATTCATGATTTCATTGCTATGGATATTCTTTCCATACCTTAATGGTAGTTTCCATAGGTCATTTTGTTCAAAACAAATTACCTGTTGGTCAAAAATTTGGAAATTAATCTTTCTGAAATTAACTGGTTCTTATTCTGGACTATATTGGAAGTCTTTCTATCAGAGTTTGTATTCTTCCAGCATAGCCTTTGAGAACCCTAGTTTGCCTCTACGTATAATGAGGCATCAGAGTAGGACTTCAGTGACAATAGTCTAATAAATCAGTAAAATTTGTTACATGGATATTTCTCTCTTTCCTTTTGAATAGGAATGGTGAAGGAAGAAGGAGGGATAGGAACTAGCATTTATTAATTAAGCACCTATGGTAAACCAGTCTGTACTGGGTGCTTTAAAAATATCTCATTTGCTGTATGTGTATGTATATATGTGTGTATGTGTATCTCAGAAAGTCTTATTGTCCACCATTGTCCCTGTAGAGGACTCAATACAAGTTATCTCAGAAAGAATAACTTTTATCTTTTTAAAAAGTCTCTAGAGAAGACTTTTTTGATATTATAGAACCACAAAGCCTTTGTAGTCATAAAATTGCCTCTACTTCTTAACCTAAATGATTCCTAATATAACTTATGCCCATTTTTTCATCCCATTCTTAACAGAAACAGAGAACAATCACCTACCATCTTTCTTGAAAAGGTTTTTTATAGATTTGAGATTGGTTTTTAATCATCTTCAATGTTCTCTGAGCTAGATAACCTTTTCATATAATGCATAACTTTCAAACTTTTCCACATTGGGCTTAATGATTTTTTTTTTCATTAAGAGGGTTACTCTGGACTCCTTCCACTTGATGGGTTCCTTATTACATTATCAACCCTTTAAAGGATCATTTTAGGTTTAGGAGATACTCCTTAATTCCTGATGGCAAATTGTAGTATCTTAGTGAAGTTTGGAGAGGTATGAATGGAGGTAGCTAGAGAGATGGAGATTTTTGTCCCTCAGATAGAATATTTTAAGTAAGACAATGTGTACACTGATAATATACTATACTGATCCTAGTAAAGAGAAATTTCTGTTCTTTGTAGCTTCTTTCTTTGTTTCCCTGGTATTGATAGTCCTCAAGCTTTCAAAAGGCGTGAACTCCAAAGTTAAAAATTCCAAATGATGGAAAAGTTGGGGGAGTATTCCTTTTCTTCTCCAGTTTCCTCACTATTTGGATCAATAGTAAAAATAGCTCAACACTAAAATAGTAGAATTAGGGCTCAGTTTCCCACTCTATCTTATTCTCCCAAATTATTTAAATCTTTATAACCTGGGATATATGGATGACAGAAGGGGAGATCTACGTTTTGTTGTTCAGTCATTTTAGTTGTGTTCAATTCTTTGTGATCCCATTTGGGGTTTTCTTGGCAAAGATATTAGAATGGATTGTCATTTCCTTCACCAGCTCATTTTACAAATGAAGATTTGAAGCAAATAAGATTAAGTGACTTGCCCAGGGTCACATGGCTAGTGTCAGGCCAGATTTAGACTCACAAAGATGAGTTTTTCTGACTTCAGCCTTGGCATTCTATCCACTGTGTGACTTAGCTGCTCTAATCCACTATGCATTAATCTGAATATATATTATTTTAAATGATCATGCCTATTTTTTAACTTTGGCACGTATTTTTATAGAGAATATAGTTCTTACCATCTTTCATAAGATCTGGTGTTTATTTTTCTAATGACAAGGAAATTGGTGTGTGTGTGTGTGTGTGTGTGTGTGCAAGGCCAGCACCAACATATTTGTACTATTTTTTCAGACAAGAAAACACCATTGTTATCAATAGAGATCACCCAAAAAGGGCATTTTACTCAGTTTTTTGTCTCACTCCCAGTAATTTGGTCAAAGCTAACATTCCTTTTTAACAGAAAGGATGTTTTTTAGAGTCTTTGCAGGTGATTGTCTAGATTTTGATCTGTTGCAAAATTTATGCTAAATGATTTCATTGGTACATATATTCTCTTGATTCTCTCATTATTAAGGTCCATCTGCACAACTGAAAAACTTACTGAAGGCTGAGCATAAAAATACTTAAAAAATTTCTTCTCTCAAGATTTGGCCTTATCTCTAACTCACCTCCCCTACCAAACATCCCATAGGCTTGGGCTGCTATTGGGCACTCAAAGGAGAAGGTTCTCTCCCTGCAAAACTGTTGAGAGTGTATTAAAGGGAAATACAAAGAAAGAGAAGAAGACATATGAAAGATTAAATGAGAGAAAGGAATAAATATGCTACTAAGTAAAATGATAGAATAATCAAGGGACATGACTTCTGTTAGGTCTAGTCTGAGGCAGAATTGTGAAGTAGGTTAAATATGACTTTGACATCCTACTACTTCCTACCTTACCCCAATCTTTTTCTTCATACTTCTTTTCAGCAACTTACTCAACCCTTCTTCAATCAACATGTGTGGAGTAAATCTCAGGGAAGAAGGGCCTTATGGTCTGACCCTTTCTTCAACTAATATTGCCTCTTTTTTTTCCGCTGAGGCAATTGGGGTTAAGTGACTTGCCCAGGGTCACATGGCTAAGAATTGTTAAGTCTGAGGCCACATTTGAACTTGGGTCCTCCTGACTTCAGGGTTGGTGCTCTATCCGCTGTGCCACCTAGCTGCCCCTAATATTACCTCTTTTAATCTTATGTGTGCCCTGATAGGAGGACAAGGAAAATTTCACTTTTGTCTTTGTAGCCTCATGGTATGGCACAAAGTAGAAACTTAATAAATGGTTATCAATTGATTATTCTTTAGAACCCTCTTTAGGCACAATATTTGATTTATTTGAAAAGATTGTAAACTCTTTGAGGGTAGTAGCTGTGTTTTGTTTTTGTGTCTTCTCTCAAGCCAAAGTCAGTATTCTAAACTACTTGTAGATCCACAGATTTAGAGTAGGGAGGAATCTTAAGAGTTTATTTCCTTGATTTGTCATAGATGAAGAAAATGGGGCATGGAGAGATTAAATATTTTACCTAAAGTCCCAGAGTTAGTAATAGGAAGAACAAGAATTTGAACCCAAATTTGGAGGTCAAAAACTTCAAATTCCAGCATTCCCTATATCATGACTATGATGTATATTTATAGATTGCTATCTCTTCACTCTCTTCCCCTCCTCATAACCAACATGTCTCTCTCCTTCTTTATTTTACTTTGGATTTTACTGATTTATAAAGGTATTGTGTCCTCCACCCCGTCCCTATCATATAGAATGCAAATGTCTTGAGGGTAGAAAATGCTTTATTTACTTATTTTTGGTATTTCAAGATCTTTCATAGTGTGTTACATTTGTAACCATTTAATAAATGTTTATTTAGTTGTAGTGTTGAATTGTAGTGGAGGCTGATGCTTTTTAAATTCAACTAAGATGTGAGTAGATAAATGTAAAATCCCCTCCCAAAACAAAATTACAATTTAGCAGAGACCTTTATTTAGTCTTAAAGTTCTGTGGAAATTTCAAGATCCAATGGCAGGATGGCTGATCTTTGTCTCAAGTAGAGAAAGTGGCTGTTAAATTCATCTGTTTCTTGATTTCTTCTTCTTCCATGGTATTTTCTAGCTCTGTGAACTCATATGATTCATTGTAAAGAAATAGGTAGGTAAGTATAAATAGAAACATAAATAGATAAGACAGACAGACAGACAGACAGATAGATAGATGATAGATAGAAGAGATACATAGTTATAGCTTCATGTTATCTTTGGCACTGAAGAATTTATCCTTTAATAACAAGGCAGATAATTGATATTACTTCTCATTGTTTCTTTGTTTGCAATCCATATTCCATCCAGCTTTGTAGACTGCAGGCACAACTTATGACCAGTGATACTTAGAAGTTGCTATATGTATGTAGCCTGTCTCTTTCAGCTGATGGGCACAGGGACTTTGTAAATTCACTAGTATGAGGGATGCCCATATGAACAAAATAACTCTACTGATACAGATTGGAATCTTCTCTGCAATTTAAGTCTCAAAGAATCTCCCAGAACCCTAAGAGATTCAATAATTTTTCCAGGATCATGTATTCAGTCTGTGTCAGATGACAGTCTTGAACCCAGACCTTCTCGGTTCCCAGATCAGCTCTCTATCCACTTTGTCAAGTTGCCTCTTACCTTTCAGATGATGATGGTGAAACTGCTTCAATAAATGAATTCACTGATGAACTTTTATTTTTAACTTTTATCCTCAGAACTGAGAACACAGCAGTAAGGTCTGGCTGTTCTATGATTTTTTTAATGTCATTGCTTCATGGATTATAATGTGCCTGCTGAGCATTGAAAGGAGATTTCCTTTTTATAGAACCATTACATCAGAGTGAGTTTTTTCTCCATAAGCACAATTTAAGGAAATGTTTTGCTCTAGTGGAAAGCACACTTGGCTGGGATCCAATAAACCCAAATCCTAACAGCAGCTTTGTCAGTAGCTTGCTTAGAAATCCTAGGGAAATCACTACATCATTGTGTCTGTCCATCTTCAAAATGGAAACAATAATCCTTGACCTTCCTTTACTTCAGAGGGGGCAAATAATATAAGGGCCCCAATTCCTTCTCTTGCCATAGATTTACACATTATGAAGAAAGCATCTTATGTTACCTGTAGTTCCCTAAATGAACATTTTAATGAATATTACCTAAGACCAATTCAGCATACAACAGTTGTAATGTTCCTGAAGTAATATGATATTGAACCATAGGCACTGAAGCTGCCATTTTGTGCCATCTTATGTGTGGCATGTAGACTGAATGTAATATCTTCAGATCAGAGTCCCTTAATGAATTGCAGAAGTCAGTGTGCTTCCCTTATTATCAGATGATGGTAATAACTTAGGGATCATAGATCCAGTGATGAGATACAAGGGAAGGCACTGAGAGTTTTTAGAAAGAGAGGTATTCAATAAATGAAAGACCTTGTTATCATTGTCACCATAAACATCCAGGATACCAGGAATAGAATGTATGAAGTTAAAAAAGGGCATTTTTGATGAGTGCATTTAATGTGCTTAATATGAGTTAACCCCATCTTTTAGTTCCACTTACAAATAACTCTTGCAAAAGATGGCTACTTCATATTGTCTTCTAATTACTTGTCTGAAGTGGTCTTTCGAGGTCAGGCTTTCCATAGATGTAAAACAAGGGGCATTTAATATAGCTTGTGGGTAGGTTTGTGATATAGGGTATAATGTGTGATGTAGGGTATAATACTTTTCTCTTCTGTTTATATGATGATACTATAGACTTCCTGTGCATTATAAGAGAAAGTGAGCAGCACATGGCCACAGAATATAGAGAGTTCCCATGTTCCCATATCAGGGTCTTGTCCTTTAGTCACCTTGTCACCTACCTAGTGAAATTTTCTGCTTCTAGGTCTTATGTAATTTAACCACTTACAACTTTGAATAGGCAAGCATATGTTCTTGACTCTGAAAAACAATACAGGGGATTAGAGTCTTTGTTAATACACATAATTCAACTCTGTGATACAACTATGTAATGTCTGGATAAGTCTTTTCTCCAGTGTTTAAGTTTTTCCAAACCCATTTTTTAAAAAAGGGGGTGAAGTGCCAGGAGCTGATTTGATTTCAGCACTGTGGAGAAGTCCCAATTTGGACACTCCCTCTACAGATACAGATGAACAGTTCCTTTGAAACTTATAGCCTTAGAACATTGCCTAGAACATTTTAAGGTTGAATGACATTGCCAGTTACAGAGCTAGACAGGACTTGTACCTCTGTCTTCCTAAGATTCCACTATCTACTGCACCATACAGGCTCTCAGTGAAATGTTACTATTTGTGTTTGTTACTATTGGTACTCATATATGTGTTTCTGTAGGACTTGATGTCTGAATTTACATATTATTTTATTTTGGACCAAATCTCTAATTTCATTATTACAAGGAACTCTGGGTGAAGAAACACCTAGGTCAATGCAAGTCACCTTTTCCTCTATTTATAGTCTTAAAGAGCTATTTGGAGCATTGAGAGATTAAATGATACTCCCAGTGTCACACAGCTAAGCATGCATCATGAGTTGGGACTTGACCCTATTTCTTCCAGATTCTCTATTATACATACCTCACCATGAAACATGTTACGTATTATATTAATATTATTGCTCTCCTGTGTACTGTGTGATATTTACTGTGACTATCTGTGTGCTTTCCCCCAGCAATATAGTTACCATACTGAGAATGGCAGGCAGAGTTTACCTGAGACTTCTGAACTGAGCAAGATTGATTTCAGTTTATTTTTATTCATTCATATACAAACTTTAGAATATAAGGTTATCATGAATGGGAATAGCTTCATTCTTGGTACTTGTATTCTCAGGACCTAGTCCAGTGGCAGACATATAGATAGGGCTTAATGAATACTTGATTGGCTGATAATACTAAAGGTATGTTAAAGAGCAGATCAGGAAACAGCAATCTGAGCTGGTGAAAATCAACCATGATGCTTACTAGAAACAATTCATAAATAAGCAATCAGGAAGCTCTGACAAGTCTGGCGAGGTCTGTCCAGAATGAAAAAAAAATTTTTTTGAGGGGGTGAGTGGAAGAAGTACTAAACCAAACACTATTTCTTCTGTACAACAATAACTTCTTTTCCACACAGTCACAAAAGGAAAAAAAGCCATCTCTCAGGGTTTTTGTTTTGGTTTTGAAAAGGCTTTAAAATGGGTGTTGTACAAACAAGCCTAATAGACTAGAGACTTAGTTTTAGGGTACTATATGTTTTTTCATTTATTTTAGCTTCTTGAAGCATATAATACCCAATTCTTTATATATACATATATATATACATGCATGTATATATATATGTATATATAAATATAATAAAATTTACACACATTAATGTTATCTATCTTGTTCTGATTACTCTATGTAAGCCAAGGAGCTCTCATTTTTTTATTAGTCCAACTATGGATATCCATCATCAAGGTTATATAATTTTGGTAACTCCTGTTCCCCTAACTATAAAACACAATGACTGAAAGGCAATTTCCTTTTTACTTACCTAGTCAAACTCTAGATTATTTGTGACATAAAAACATTTATATGATAATATTATGGGAACAAGACAATTTTCCATTGACTTTTAACTCTTATCCCATTAATTCTGATTTACCATAAGTCTATCATATTTTTAGTGTTTGACAAAGATACCCAATATTTTGCTTTACCTGATTGCCAGATACGTAGTTCAAATGATGAATCAAATCTTTAGCTAGAATCTAAAGATCTGAAATAAGAATGACAGCCATTCTTTTTCATCACTGATCTTTGAGACAGGACTGCTATTCTTATATGATGATCCTTTGTTTTTGATATAAAGAAAGACCAAGAATGATTTAGTTGAGTTCATTTACTTATATTAATTTCCAGTTAAGGCTTACTGTGGTATGGTGGTGTTATGGTAGTGATCCTGGCCTCACTAAGGTAGAAGAGAACCTAGGCTCTGCTATGAGTGACAAATCTGATAAACATTCATATAAAGGCCTGAGAATAGATAGGTCATATGCCTATTGTCCAAGGATCAGTCCACCTAAGTTTGGAGAAATTCAGTTTAAGAAGATTGGCTATGAAAGGATAAACTTGTTTTAGCTCTAGCAATTCATAACCCTATTTATTAAATCATAAAAGGATTGTATTCTGTATTCATTGAAGAAAAACACACACTGACAAACTCACATCTTGAAATAATGAAGTCAGTGCCCATTTAAAATATATCTATTAAATCATTGCAAATACTGTTTTTTGCCTACCATTTTCAAATCACACAGAAGCTGTGAAATTTCTAGTATATCTGTAAATAGAAAATGAGGCAGCATAACTTGTTTTTGCTGTGATTTCCCCTCTAGTTTTTTTAAACTTTTTAACCTATTAGTCTCAGTACAGACTAATTTCAATAATTTGAAACCCAAATAATCTGAGAAGTTAGAAGTAGGCTACATGGTAGCCTGAGTAGACTGAGAAAGATTTCCTTCTGTTCTGAAGAAGCTGAATACTTCTCTTTAAAATATGTCTTCACACTTGGCTATATTATGGCCCTGGCTATAAAGATAAAGCAAAGTTGATATTGAACTTACCCCCATTGAATGGTAGTCTTCTGCTCATCAGAGGTCATCAAGTTAAAGGTTGGATCAACCACTTGTTGATAATGTTGGGGGAAGAGGGCAGGGCTGATTCCAATTGAAGTATATAGATTGGACTAGAATATCTGAGGTCTTTTACGACAAAAATTTATTTTGAGGGGGTGAGGTAATTATACACAGATGCTTTACTTTATCTTTATGTTAAGTGATGAAACTGGCCACCATAAAATTTTCTTTTTTTTTGGCTTCTTCTCTTCTAATTTGGACAGTATTCAAATATAGCAGTGCAGGTAAAGGTATTATAGACATATGAAAATTTCCTTTATCACCTAACAGTTTTACATATAGATTCCGTGCACAACTTTAAAAATATGGGAAGGACCAAAGAAATTGTTGATTTAGAAAACAGTTTATGGGACTAGATTTTTCAAAATATGCTGGGCTTGGGAGATTAATTTAATTTTTGAGCTTAAAAGCAATTAAAGAGTGAGAAGTGCATACTTAAAAATATATTATCATTAAACAAAGGTACATCTATTAATTTTCTTTGATCACTATATCCCACAGGAAAAGCATTAGTCTTCTTACTTTCTGTACAATATTTACCTGATATTATCAATAAAATCTATTCCAATTGATGCCTTATTTGTGTGTATATAATTTTCTCTAATGAAGGTACACATTTTTTCCCCAAAATTATAGCAAAACAACTGGAAAGTGGGAGACATAAAATTAGACCATATTTCATGCAGATGTTCATGGTACAAGTTTGTTTTCTACTGGTTAATAAACAAAATTAGACTTATGTAATGTAGTAATTAGTCAAGGTCTGATTACTAGTATTGATACATATTACTGTAACAGTTACAACAATGCATATTTCAGTTAAGATATGAAATCTGTAAGAGAAATAGCCTATAGAAAATAGTATATAAAGGATGTTTTCTACTCAACATGGCAAGTTTTCCCAGAATGAATGCTTTTATTTTATGTATTTTGCATAGTTTCCAAGGTCAAAGACATAAAGGAGTTCTGAACCAGAATAAAATTAACAAAAGAAGTCCCTCAATTCACCAAAGCTAAGCTTTATTTTAAATACTATTGATAAAATGTACATTTTTTAAATAAATGTCACTCCATTCCCCTCACTTTCATAGAACATTTTTCTTTTTGAAATAATTATATCCTTAAATGGTGTTAAGTGGGAATGTACAACATAGTGGATAATTGAGCTAAAATAAGATTATCTGTCCACTCATTACTCCTGCATATTATTGTACTTTGAATCATTTTGCATTGTCCATCATGGGCTATTTGAAATCCAATATTCTATTATGCTCAGCTTCTATCTGAAATGTCAAGTATTTCAGAACTACCATTATTGGGAGGAACTGACAAGAATCAGTCAACAGATTCAATTGTTGGCCAGTGGGAACACAATTTTAAGTTCTAATACTTAGAAAAGTTAAAAAACAAAACACCTAAACCACAATCTCTGAATATTAACGCTTTCCCTACTATGTCACTGATGAATTAAAATAATAATCAAAATGTTTTCTTCCTATTTATCAAAACTCATTTAGGGCATGAATAAATGATACATATACAATTAATCTTCCACATCATCTTGTTGTATTAAGCTATTGTTTTCTATCATTTGCATTTTTATTACATTCTTTTTTAAGAACAGCTTATTTGAAAAGTTGGTATGTTTTAAAACATTCCTAAACTGAAATATTCAAATTAATATTTTCAAGGTGAGGTGATGTGAGGTGTTCTGAAATGACTATATCTAATTTTTTAATGTGGTGATAGAGCAAAAGTAACATACTCATGTTTTCAAAGATCAAGAGTGACTAATGCTCTCTACTTTAGTTTTTGGAAACATCTTATTCCTTTACCCTCTTTCTCACATGTATCTCTTTTATAATTGTTTGTCCTGAGAGAGTATCTTAAAGATTTCACATATACCTTTATCATGATGCTCTTGAGGAATATATTTCTTTTTTTGTAACGTTCTACCCATGACCCTGGATAAATTAAAACCTCTTTGACTTTCACTCTTCTCATCTATAACATGAAAGGATTGGACTAGATGGCCTGCAAATACTCTTCCAACTCTATATCTATTATTCCAGAATTAATTTTTTTCTCTTTTGCTCTATGATTTTATAGAAAAGCTCCTGGTAGAGAACTTCAGCAAATGTAGATTGGCAAGTCTTGCAATTTATACTCATATTTCTGAAACTTAAAGTCTTAGGATACTGCATAGAGGTACTGAAAGATTAAGATATTTGGTCAAAGTCACATACCAGTCTGTGTCAGAGAAAGGATTTATACTAAGGCTGAAGAAATTAAATAAACTATACACTCATACTTCTAGGGACTAGGAGAAAGCTTTGAATATTAATGATACCCTCAACTCAACTTAGGATAAGCCTAAGAGAGCAAATAGGCTTCAGGGTAGAAGGATTCAGTAAGAAGAGTGAGTCTGAGACATTGCCTATTGGAGAAAAAGGCAGAGATTGTTGAGGTCAAAGGTTGGCTGGTGAACTGCTAAATTGTGTTCCAGTCATTTTGGAGGAGAATATGGGCTAACTAGCAGCTTCTTATCTTAGCTACTTTTGATGACTACTGCTGACATAGAGTACACATTATCTCAGAGACCCCTAAATTTGCCCATCATGGGGCAAAGTTTCAATCATTCTGCTCTTGCTACTATTTTGGCTCTAGCTCAGACTGTAGGAAAATTAATTTTATGTCCTGAATTTTTGCTTAGTATTCTATCTGTTAAGCCTCTTGTTGCAATCTTGTTTCCAAGAACTTGGTTAACAAATCTTGAAGGTTGGTGTACTGTATAAAAAACCGTTGTGTTTAATGGCTAAGAATGTTTATCTAAACTGGTCAGTATACTATTATCTTATTGAGAGAAAAGAATGGTGCTATTTTAAACTATTTATATCTTTTGCACCTTGTATACAACATGAACTGAATGAACTTTTGTTGAATTTGATTGGATAATTTTTGCATTAGTGCCCCGATTTTTTGCTTCTGTGGGACCTAAGCCCAACTTGGTCACTGTCCTTTTATGTAGTGGTGAAATAAAGGTGGAACAGGATTATTTGAAATGATTTTTTTTTCTTTCAGCACTACAAATATATTATAACTCACTTTTTTTGTTGTTGAGGCAAGCGACTTGCCCAGGGTCACACAGCTAGGAAATAGTAAGTGTCTGAGACCAGATTTGAAGTCAGATCGTCCCTGACTTCAGGCCCCACATTCTCTCCACAACACCATCTAGCTGCCTCTCTATTATAACTCAATTTAATTGAATGATATAGCTCAAAATGCTTTCAGTGCCTTTCTAAAGGCACTACTTTTAATCCTCAATATTTTGGGATCTTTCTTTACCCCAGCCTTCAGAGCAAAAGTAATATCTTAAGACTTACCATTTGATTTAATCAGTGATGCTTTGTGATATTTTCAAAAAGCATTTACCAAAGAGTAATTTAATTGCTCAAGAATAACAACAATTTTGTGTTTCTTCCTAATTGTACTGTTCTGTTATTCAGATTCCAAATCTGATGCTCTGGCAGGGCAAATGTCAACTTGCCACATGCCAGAAGATTTGGGAATCACATTCTTATTCAGTTAGTATCTATCAGGATTTTTCAATACCAAGCTTCTCTAAATTCATTGTTATTATCCTAACAACTCCATTGTTAACATCCTAACAATTGCATCATTATTTCAAGTGTGTAGCTTTAACTTTTATTTGCTAGCAATTGTTACAATACTTATTTACTTGTTAACCTATAATTCTTGAATTAAGAAATGTTATTACTACAGACATTCATAATGCTTCTAAACACTTTTTTTAGGAAGTCAGCCAACTAGACAGTTAGCTAAGTTGATTGCTTACTTACATTCATACTGAAAATCATCTTCAGATCTTATTTCAATAGGAGTAATTCATTTTCTACTTTATTTGATTCTATTCTGCTTAGATTATGTGGGAAATTGAATTCATATGAAATCAAATTTTTATTTTAAGAAGTACTATTTCTTACTAGCAAATGATACTCAAATGTCTCACAGTAAATATAATTTAGTATGCAATTTGCATGTATGTCAAAATCCCACAATAGTATTTAATGAGGTTGTATTAAAATCATTGATAAACAACTAATTCTTTATAGTGTACTTTCCCACACACATTATAAAATAATAGCAGAATTTCCTGGATTTATGGATGTTTTAAAATGACAAAAGCACTTTTAATAACTGGCTTGCTTTGCTGGGTGTCAGTTCATCAAACTCATTAACAACAGCTGAAAGCAATTAATTGCCAGATGTTCATTTGCTTTTGGCACATCTTTTTGATAGTTGTTTCACTATTATAAATTTCAAGAACATTACACCTTTGAATATTCCTTCACTGTCTTGAATTCTGTTGCTGTAGGAATGTAACACATTAAGCATAATGGTTTCCTTGAGTGTTTCTACTCTTTCCTGAACACCTATATTTAGAATTTCCATTTCCACAAATTCATGAACCTGACTATTCTTTTAAATGATTTGGAAAGTACTTATGTAAAATTGCATTTTCTCCTTTTAGTTCATTTTAGCTAATAATGACTGTAAGATCAGTTGTATTGACAGTATAACTATTCTTATGAAGCCTTTTTAAACTTTTTAACTCGTTGAGGTTTTTGTTTTAGTTGATTTAAAATATTTTAAACCTTAATTCACAGAAGAATCAGGACTTTTTTTTGGCAAGGCAGTATTTTGAAAATACTCAAGCCAAGAAAATCATTTTTAGAAATTATGTTCCTAGTGTGAAATATTATAGGATAAATCACACCACAGTCATGCTGCCAAATGATCACATGGACCATAAAACTACTGATATCATCCTTGACTGTCAATCTTATGGAATGCCTTAAGATTTTTTCAGTGATTATTGGTCAGAGAAATGCAAATTAAGGCAACTCTGAGGTACCACTACACACCTGTCAGATTGGCTAAAATGACAGGAAAAGATAATGACAAATGTTGGAAGGGATGTGGGAAAACTGGGACACTGATACATTGTTGGTGGAACTGTGAACGGATCCAACCATTCTGGAGAGGAATTTGGAGCTATGCTCAAAAAGTTATCAAACTGTGCATACCCTTTGACCCAGCAATGTTTCAATGGGCTTATATCCCAAAGAGATCTTAGAGGAGGGAAAGGGCCCCACATGTGCAAGAATGTTTGTGGCAGCCCTTTTTGTAGTGGCTAGAAACTGGAAACTGAATGGATGCCCATCAATTGGAAAATGGCTGAATAATTTATGGTATATGAATGTCATGGAATATTATTGTTCTGGAGGAAACGACCAGCAGGATGATTTCAGAGAGGCCTGGAGAGACTTGCATGAACTGATGCTGAGCAAAATGAGTAGAACCAGGAGATCATTATACACGGCAACAACAAGATTATATGATGATCAGTTTTGATGGACATGGTTCTCTTCAACAATGAAATGTTTCAAACCAATTCTAATTGGTCAGTGAAGAAGGCCATATACACCCAGAAAGAGGGATATGAAATGTGACCACAACATAACATTTGCATGCTCTCTATTGATGTTTGCTTGCATTGTTTCCCTTCTCAGATTTTTTTTTCTTTTAGATCTGTCTTTTCTTGCAAGGTAACTGTAAAAATATGTATACATATATTCGATTTCCTTTGACCCAGCAGCATTTCTATTGGGCTTGTATCTCAAAGAAATCATAAAGGAAGGAAAGGGCTCCACATGTGCAAGAATGTTTGTGGCAGCCCTTTTTGTAGTGGCTAGAAACTGGAAACTGAATGGATGCCCATCAATTGGAGAATGGCTGAATAATTTATGGTATATAAATCTCATGGAATATTATTGTTCTATAAGAAATGACCAGCAGGATGATTTCAGAGAAGCCTGGAGAGACTTGCATGAACTGATGCTGAGTGAAATGAGCAGAATCAGGAGATCATTATATACGGCAACAACAGTACTATATGAGGATCAATTCTGATGGACATGGCTCTCTTCAACAATGAAATGTTTCAAACCAGTTCCAATTGTTCAGTGAAGAGTCATGTACACCCAATCAGAGGGATGTGAAATGTGGACTACAACATAACATTTTCATGCTCTAAATTGATGTTTGCTTGCATTGTGTTTCCTTTATCTCATTTTTCTTTCTTGTAGATATGATTTTTCTTGAACAACAATGATAAGTGTGGAAGTATGTATACATATATTTGATTTGTCAAGTACTTTAAGATAATTAACATGTAGTGGATATCCTGCCATCTAGGGGAGGGGTAGGGAGTAGGGGGGAAAAATTTGTAACAGAAAGCTTTGTAAGGGTTAATGTTGAAGAATTACCCATACATATGTTTTGCAAATAAAGAAAATAAATTTTTAAAAAAATAAAAAAATAAAAGAAATTCAACCAAGAGGAAAAAAAATAAAACATTTATTCGATTTGTCAAGTATTTTAAAATAATTAACATGTAGTAGACTTCCTGCCATCTAGGAGAGAGGTAGGGACTGGAGGGGAGGAATTTGTAATGGAAAGCTTTGTAAGGGTCAATACTGAAAAATTACCCATACATATGTTTTTCAAAGAAAAAGCTTTAATAAAAAATAAATACTTCTTTATACCTCTGGTACTTATTGCAAAAAAAAATTTTTTTCAGTGATGACACACCTATAATAACAGCAAAGGTGGATATATGAGTAATAATAATTGTGCAATTAGAACAGTAGTCTTTATTAGGAATTTTTCTTTTCCTTCAGCGTCCTCAGACATATGACAAAAATTGCATGGGGATTGTATGACTCAAGTTTATTAAGACTCATTAAAAAAAACTGTAGATTTACTTCTTAAGTTTGGTATTTCTAAAAAAATAGTCACAGGAAGGAGGAATCTCTGACCATGTTAAGCAGTACAACCAAATTGAACATGGTAGTTTATATAATACCCATAATTATCTTCATGATCAAAAACTGTTAATGATTTACTGAATTAGAACATAACATTTAATTTATTTGCTAAATAAAGTACATGAAACCACTATTAATCATATAAAAATGACTAGGTTTTATAAACATAGTAAATTATGATAACACTATTAAAACTGATCCCATTTTGGAGCTATTGTCTCAGGCTAAATGATGTGGCTAAGATCACTACACTGGCAAAATTGACTTGGATCTTCTCACTCCTTTCATCCTAGTTTTCTTTCCATTACATCTTGTAGATTTGTCTTTTGTTTTCTTCTTTCATAAAGGTATACTGGTTTTTCTGAGATTATTATGCGACTGAAGGATACAAAAACTTGCTTCACTTTGTCCTGTTCATTTTGTCTTATATCTTTTGAATTCCTGCATCTCAAACACCTAACTTATCTGATTTTACTCATAAAATCCTTCAATGATAGTGGCTTAAACATTGACATACCCATATATTCAATTCATTTTAGGGAGATTGTAACTAACACATTGTTATATAATGAGTATAGTCTAAACATAAATGACAATGTAAATACAAAACTAAAAACAACCAAAGTGCCTCTTATAAAGCAATTTTTGCCTAACACAATCACACCTTGAAGTTACTCATCGTACTATTTCTATAGGGTTAAGAATTTTTATTGTACTAGAGTTAGAAGTATTCATCAATGTATATTAGTCATTTAAAAGACTTTAACATCCTACTTATCTGCCTTAAGTTTTTATTAAAGTCTTCCTGAACATATCTCAATAATCTTCCTTTTTGATCATTTGGTGGAAGGAGAAAGTGCTTATTGGAATAGTCTCAAAGTTTGAGCATCCTACATTAGTATTTTCCAGATTTTATTCTTTGGAACTTTGGTGTTTTATGAGAACAATTAATGCAAGTGGTATTTCCTCTTCTAAAATATTGAAGACAAATTTATGTTGTGACCAAATCACTTTATTATAATTTCCTATATGAAAAATAGACTTAATTTCATCTATTTTCTTTTTTAAAATTCAGTGTTTCTCTTTTATTAAAGAAGTATTCTATATTTCCCAAGATTCTCAGACTGCTATGTCAAATCAAATCAACATATTTTAGACTTTGAAGTGTTTCAGAGCTGAATAAATTTGATAAATCCTCATCTATAGAAAAATATGGGGAAACATATCAATAATTTCCCCAAGTGAACAACTTTTAAAGTTTTGAAACTCTCAGCTGGATAAGAATAGTTTCAAGTTCATTTACACGAGTAATATGAGAAAATACATTGTCTTCCTTGTAGTAGGCAATAAAAATTCTTAAAGCTGTTCCCATTTACCAGATGAATCAAAATTATTTTTCCTAGCACTTAGTACACCACCAAACACTTAGATTCATACGTAAGAAATCTCAAACTCTTTGCTTATTTAATAATGCAAACTCTTTGCTATTTCCTAAATTATTTTCTGAAAACATTAGGTTTACAAGGCACATTTGCTTTATCTAGCAAGTCTGTACACTGTAGCTAAGCTACAAAGGTATAGTGAAAGGCACAACGATTTTGAAATCTTTAGAAGTAGCTTCGAATTCTGCTACCTCCTATCCATGGTCAGTTCATTTGCTCTTTCACAGCTCTAGTTTTTCTTGTATTTAAAATAAAGGAAGTAAATTACATGGCAGTAGAGTCCCTATGATTCTATGAGTAGATGCCTTCTAAATTACCTTTTGATCTTAAATTTGACAGTGTTTTGTAGGAACAATTCAACTCAAGAAACATTTATTAAGTATTTCATGTGTATAAAGGAATCATGTGTTAAGGATCAAAATGTAAGTGCCCAATACTGTGCAGCACCATAGAACTACATGGCACACTGACAGCTTGAAAAAATTAGCATAGATTTTATTCACAGGAAAACATTTGCCAAGGGGAAAGTCTATTGGGATTGATCCTCCTAATGTTTAATCTATACTTGTGGGAATGAATCAGTTTCCTTCAGGTCATCATATTTCAAATTTCATGAATGACATTTTAAATGTGCCAGGAGAGTTTCCTATTTAAGATCTATGATGAAAACTTTTTGTAATATGAAAAATTACTCTCTTATTTATCTATTATAGATTAATATCTTTGTATACTAAATGCAGTGTGTAGAAGAAAAAGTATTGGACTTGGAGTTGAGAACCTGGATTCAAGTCCTTTCTTGGACACTTAGTAATTATGTGACTATGGGAAAGTTATTTAACCTTTTTGAATATGTGGTCTTCATCAAGTCTGTGGTCTGAGGTGATTCTTTCATCAAAGAAATCAGTTACCCTAAAATCTATGAGGCAAATTAGAAAAATGTGACTTACTAACATGTACCTAAAAGCCTTAAGTTAGCCCAATGTGAACGTGCCAATTCTAAAGAGAAAACTATTTTCCCAGGAAAAGAAAAGACAATGAAATCTACATATACACATTCTCAATTCATATTAGAATTGGATTTAGCATTTTGTCTTCTTATAGAGCTGGAAAGGAGACCATAGAAATGAATTTCATTTTGCAAATAAAGAAACTAGGCTGAGAGAGGTGAAGGCTCAAGTTAAAAGTTAAGTTAATGGCAGAGATAAGCCAATAATACAGATCTTTTAAATCCTAATACTCAGCCCTCTATATTTATACATCTTCATAACTTTAATATTATTACCTGTCATTCTTATTTGTTTTTCTTCTTCTTCTTTTTTTTTGCTGAGGCAATTGGGGTTAAGTGACTTGCCCAGGGTCACATAGCTAGGAAGTGTTAAGTGTTTGATACCAGAACTGAACTCAAGTCCTCCTGACTTCAGGGCTGGTGCTCTATCCACTGCACCACCTAGCTGCCCCTATGTTTTTAATCCCAATATATACCCTTGTGCCTTTTATATTAATAAATTAAATGTATCAATGTTACCTTCCCAATTTCTACGGTAAAAATTATGTTGACAAAGGGCTATAAGAAACTGATCAATCCATAATAATCCTATGTATAAATTATACTGCATTGATGCTATCATCACAACTTCTCAAGCAATAATAAAGTCCTCTTATCATGTCAATGCTCATCAGTAGCCTATTAAGTGATTATTTTCAAGATAAATGAACCATCTGAACCATGTCAAATGTCTTATTTGAACCCACAAAATAAGCAACCTCCCCCTGGTTTCAAACTGATGTATAACCATTTTGAAAATAGTAGTTAACTCATTTTGTTATATTTCTCTAGATATTAGCCCTCTATTTTGCATTGCTACATCATCTTTATTTTCTTTGTTCAAACTTTGTTTTTATACTTTCTGATACTGTTGAGTGATGGCACTATGAAGGAATGAACACATTTGAGAACTATTATTTAATGGTGGGACTTTTAAAAATATGATCCATTTTGTAATTTTTTGGGGGGAAGTAAATGAATGTCTGATTAGTAAGTACAATATGTGCGTTAAAAACTACCTATATGCTAAAATGCGGTTAAATAAAATAATATTCAAAATGTGAAATCACACATGACTCTTAAAAAATGATCAAAATATTAATCCAAACTAAAATAAAAACACAAACTAGATATTAAAAGGAAAAAAATGGTATAATTTTAACACTGAAAGAAAAACATATCAGCTTAAATAAAAAACCTATAATTCCCCAAAGGAAATGCGTTTTTTTGTTTTTTTTTGGCAGAGGCAACTGGGTTAAGTGACTTGCCTAGGGTCACACAGCTAGGAAATGTTGTGTCTGAGACCGGATTTGAACTCAGGTCCTCCTGAATTCAGGGCTGATCTCTATCGACTGCACCACCTAGCTGCCACGCTTTTAAGATCACCTTGTGAAGATTTTAATCGTTTTTTTTTTTTTTTTGAATGCTTTAGGGTAATGGACAAGCAACATTTTTAAAAAATTAGAATTCTGTATAAGGAAAGCAGAGAGGTGTGCAGAATATAGTCTACACTGGCAGCAAATGGTATTTAAGATATAGAATTCTCTCAATTATATGAAGACAAATTTAGCATGTAGTTCTGGAGAAAAGTTGAATTTTTATTAGCCAAATGAGGACAAAAGTTGAATAAAGTGTCTATTATGTGTAATGGATGACACCTTCCCTACATATTCTTCTTCACAATTTGTTTTTGAATTTGAATTACCCTGCTAATTACCTCTACCCTCTATTTCATTCTATCTATGTCACTGCTACAGTATATTAAAAAGGAAAATAGCAAGTGACTCTACCACCCACAACCACATATGAGTTATAGATGCAGAATATATTGTTTGCCTTTCAGCAATGACATGAAAAATGTAAATATTGGTTTCAATTATGATGATTTGGGAAGGTATTTTGATGTTCTACATTTATTCCAATGAGTAAATAAAAAAATTCTTATTCATCAGATTATGATGAAACAAAATGCCAAATTAATCCTAAATCTGTAATTTGGTAGTACATACATTCACACATATACATGTGTGTATGTGTATATGCATATGTGTGTATTCATTTAATATCATGTGTTCAGAATATAAAGTTTATTAGTATTTTGGTTTTTTGTTCAGTTGAAGACCTTACCTTAACCCATGACAAAATGTTCATGACATCAATGGTTTATTTTGCTAGAACTTTTTTTTAGATTGAATACATTACTAAAACTTGGCAGAGTTAATCTGGTAGATGTTTTTTGCTTCCAAGAACAATTAATAAAAATCCATAGATTTATATTTAAAATAAAACATAATCAAGAATCTATGTAGGACACATTGCATCATTTTTAGTGCACCTTTAAGATTTTTCAATCATGTTCTTTATTTTGAGTAACATATAAATATAGCTCAATGGTAAGAATACATTAAGATATATTTAGACTCCTTCAGTATTGAGAATCTTTTTTATTAAAATTTTAATATTATCTCTTGAAACAAAGTGCATTAGAATAATCAACCTATTATTTAATATTAATATAAAAGAGATTTCTTTTAAACCAAAGCTGCAATAGGACATAGCCAGGTATTGACATCTCTGGTATATTTTAATGTTCTAATTATGAGCCTGATCCATTGAAACGTTCTACTGATTTTAGAAGAACTCCATGTATGACTAAGGAAATGAATCAAAATGACTAAATTATACATTCCATGTTTAAGACGTTCAAAATATCAACCAGTTGCTTAGCAGATTCCTTATGCCCAAACAGAAAAAGTGAAAACTTGTTCTGTATTAATGCATGCTTCATAGTATTTTTACTTATACAAATTTTAACTTTGTGAAATGTTCCTTTATCTTCAGTGGAGCCAATTATGTTTCTGATTAAAATAACCACAATAAGCAAACTATTATGTAATCTACATTCAGAAATATCTGAGGAAAAAAGGAAACTTTAATAAGACTATGGCTCAAATAATATTTAAAAGACATTAATCTTTAGGCATCACAAAGCAATTTTTTTCCTTAAGTACTGTCATTATTTAGGGACATATTACCTTTATAGAAGTAAATCATCATGATACTGCCAGCTTTTTAAAATACAACTTCATTTGCTAATGGCTCTTTCTTTGTCTTGATACTCTGCTGTAGATGATGCAAATTGTTTTTTTTTTCAGGTGACTGCATTATTATATTTTAATACATTAATCAAAAGAGCCAAGCTTCTTTTAATTTGGACTTCAACATCATTTCCTGGAGGTGAATTTACTAAGACTATTAAATACCTTAAGATTTTCAAATAAATGAAGATCTACCTAGAGTTTCCACTATTAGTCTCTCTTAGTTGCTGTGTGACAATGTTTTCATAAAATGAAAGGCAAAACAGGTGCTATATTGCTTACATTTAAGAGAACTAATGATTTAAATAATTAAAACTAATTTGAGTTTAAAGCTATTTGCAGATTTATTAGAGAAATAAATACAAATATGCATCTCTACAGAACTGTTTTCCAAAATGAGCTTAAAATTTGTTCCACATGTTCAAATTGTTTATATATCTATGGCAACCCCAAATACTAATTTCTGTACCACTTGTAGTGAGACAAATGCCCTTCCATTGCAATTATAA
>JAJPUD010000549.1:554317-661229 GCA_023553655.1 Myrmecobius fasciatus
GGCTACCTAATGCAAATGTCCCCGCCGTACCACCAGCTGTGCTGCCACTGGCTGAGGCTTCACTCGCATAGGTGGCCAACAAATTGGCTGCTGCTGCTGCTGGGTTGGCACTGGCAGCTGCTGCAGCCAAAGCCCCTGTTGCTGCTGCCTGACTGAGACCTAAACCTAATGTATTGAGATTATATCCATAGCTGGCTAACGTATTAAGTGCAGAGGTGATGGCCACCAGGTCATTACCTGTAAAGCCAGATAAAACTGCTGGAAAGGCTGCAACTCCAGCAAGGTTAGCATGTCCTAATAGCCCTGCAGCAGCTGCAGCAGTTGGTAACACTTCAGCAGTGTTTGCATAAGGAGATCCGGTTGGATTAGAATTGGCCACTGGACCTGTGACATTGGCATAACTGATATTGAGACAGCTGCCACTCTGTGGATCCTCTTGTATCTTCTGGATGATAAGTTCGACAGCTTTGCGGTTTTGTTCAGGCTCTCCACTCACAGTGACAACCCTCTCTTGCAAGTTGATCCCATCAGGTTTCTGGGAAAGCTGCACCCAAGCCCCTGACTGCTCCATTATAGCCTTCACTGTAGCACCTCCCTTCCCTATTATCAGACCTGCTGTGCTGTTGGGAACTATAATCTTTACCTGTAATTAAAAAAAATACATATAAATAATACTTCTGCTTTATGCATAATTTCTATAATACTTTGCTACCCTAGAAAAGGCAGGAAAAAAGAAAATTAGTTAAAGTCCAATGTAAAGAAAGGGGAAGGAAGAATCACAATTTGTAAAGTAGTTCTCAAATTTTAACAAACTCGTTAGGGAGCTGGAATTTTCAAAAGAAAAAAAAATTCTTAAGTAGGGTATATAATTATTAAACATTGAATTTTGTTCATGTCTTATAATTTACACTGGACAAACTGTTAGTGAGGAAGACAACAATCTCATTGGACTGTTTAAATGTACCATTTTCAAATACTTTCCAAAATACATAGGTGGAGACCAATCTTCCTCTACTATGGTATTTAGAAAATTCTTTATTTTAAATCATTAAAAAAAAAAGAAAAATGTGATGAAAAAGCAAATGTAGTAATGCATTATGATAAGTAAAACTGAATCTGACAGATTAATTAAGTTAGTTTTATGTAGAAAAGCATTGTTACTCAACAAATTACTTTCCTCCCTCTCAAATTTATAATTCCAGACATGGAAGAATACTAACTGTTAATTATAAAAAAAAGAATAATCTCTTTCACCTTGATCTTCTTTAGAGACATACAGTATATGTCTTTGTGTGTGTGCGTATGTATATAGATATCTATATATCCGTATGCTTTATTATGCAATTATCTACAGGCATGCACATGACATGCACACACATATAACAAGGTGTTCCAAAGTTTTAGTGCAACTTTTGAGTTATTAAAACTTAAAACTGTATGAAGATTTTGTCTTGTCTGTCTGTCCTCTCTATTTCTCTATCTATATGGACTTGGGAATCTTGAAATTATTTACTAATATGACCTTGAAATGTATAAATTTAATACAGAGCATGGATACATAATTTTTCTGGACAACTCTATGTAATCATTACAATACCTATCGACACAAAGAAGGCCTAGGTGTTGTTGATAAGAAACTTTAACATAAACCTACAGAATAATTTAATAATCCTACACAAAGGAATATTATAAGCACATACTCAAATTCTGAACACATTATCTCAAACCAAGAAATACACTGGCATCATCATTCAAAAGTCTCTCTATAAAAAATTCTTTAATCAATCAACATGTTCTAAGACCATAAAATCAATGCAAAATTTTGTCATAACTATATTTAAAATAGCATAGCTTATATTATCCTGTAAGCCAAAATAGAGTTAAACTCCAAAATTTAAATATCAATTTTAAACAATCACTCAAAAACATAAATTATCTCAGCAACTTGTTTTTTAAAAAGAAGATTTTTAGTAATTCTACACATTTATTCACACTCAAACTCTGATAGATCATGCAAAGCAATACAGAAATCTAAATCAGGACATAAAGATACATACTATAAAGATTAAGGATATGTTTGGCAAACAGTCTATATACTCAAGTAACACATTCTTTGGCACTTGGCTAACATGACTGAAATTAACTTTGTCCTATTTTGCTTGTTTTTTAATGGAGTGGGGAGGAACTTAGTAAAACCTTTACGGAGTTACACTGTATGTGGCTATATTGTAATAATGTCACAAGGATACTCTCCTCAAAGGAGTCACTATTTTAGTAAGAATAGCCAATGAAGAATACTTCATCCAAGTTTTTGTGGACAGAATTACAGGCCATGATAGGTAACTATGCTGTAGAAGAAGTGACTCTTTAGAGAAACATTCCTTATCAGTAAATGCTAGGGCACCTGATATTTTGAGGCAAATAAGTCCTTGGTGGACGTGTCCATATCACCTTGAATTCCATTCTCTGGATCTAGGACATACTTGAATATACAATACCCTATTTTATGACATCATGCTTATCTTCTCAAAATCAAGAAAGTATTTTTAGGATGTTAGATATAAGGTCTTAATCTTTGGTATATGATCTCTCAAATTTACATGCAAAATCATAACATGCAAAAATGAGTAATTTACCTCATTTTTTATTCTATTACACACAAAATTTTCTCCTATTATTTTGACGAGCATCAAGTAATACATGACATATAACAAGAAATTCAAACACATAGTCTTTGCTCTGCTACTGATATGGATGAAGAATCAATAGTCTTCATTTTCAGCATCCCAGATCATCAAAGTGGAGTAGGCTGAAATAAGTTGTTGGCTGAATACTGCTGTTAAGACATCATGCACATTATATTTTTAGTAACTTGATAGGCACAGAAATCTATATGTCACTTAGTATTATTAAATTAGAATGACACTCTCATACAATAATTTTAGGAACATAGTTACATCTTTTTCAATTTTCTCCCCTTAAATCAAGTATCAGGTGTTGAAAAATACACATGGGTTCTAGACTAAGATATCTGATTTATTATAATGATTTTCCAAAAGCATCTATTCACTAAAGGTTAACTTTTACAGTAATAGTGTTTATTGTTTTGATCTAGCTTTTTTCTGCACACAATTATTATTAAAATAAAATTTGCTTTTAATTGGTATTGCATCTAATAGTCTTTTTATTCTATGGAACAAATTTTAATTCTCTTAAAGCTATTTCTTATGAATGTTAACATTGGTACCTCCCACTTGCACTAATTAGTGAGCACTCAGGTATAAAATCCACACTAGAAAATTATTTTGGTCATTTTCATCCAATAGATACAGATAATAAAGCATTTCTTTGTTGAATGTTATTTGGTAGAAATGTCATAATCTGCAGTATTGTTAGCTGGCATCAGTTATATACTAACTAAAATGAATAGTAAAATGAGAAGATAAATAAGTGATGCCTTGACATTTTATCCTATGCACAAATAGGTTGTGAAAATTTAAGATTTTTAGGATGAAATGGTATCAATATAAAATTAAAAATGATATGAGAAAATATTTTTTCACAATATCTGAAACCTTTTACAACTCAATAATTTTAAAGCCATTTAAAGATTGCACCAAATGGCAATATAGTTTTAATCTTTTTTTATGAAGAAAAACTTACTGAGACAATACTCAAACTAATTATTACATCTCTCTTTTTAAAAAGAAATTTCTCATGCTGAATTTCCAATTGCCTAATAAAAAATTAACAAAGGCTTCACTTTCTTTGTTTTCATAATTAATATTTTCCATTTCTATTTAACATTTATTATTTAAAATATATAACATTTAAATATAATAAATATAATTAAATATAACATTTAAAATATTATTACATAATATTTCCATTTCCATTTAACATTTCCAAACTCACTTAAAATTATATAATTTAGGAATAATATTTAGATTTTTCCTTTTTTAAAGATGCATTTTTCATTATTTCTTTGTTAATAGAAGTATGCCACATGCCATAACTATACTTAAACACACACACACACACACACACACACACACACACACACACACACACACACACACACACTTCACAGAAATTTCAAACTGGAAGAACTATGATATGAACTATGTGCAAATATAAAAAAGTTTCTCATATATTAATAGATTCATAATCAAAGATGTTGGTATAATGAACATGACTACCTACAGATGCATATCTTACTTTATACTACATTATTTTTGCCTGCAACTTCTCAAATATGATTATCTTTTGAAACAGTTTCTAGATTTATTTTTCTAACTGTTTACTAAGCATTTCTACCTAAATGTGCTTTCATATACCTCAAACAACATATTGAAAACTAAACTTACTCATCATTTTTGTTCCCAAATCTTAGTGACTTTCTTATCATTAGTGATAAAGGACTCAGAGCACTTACCCATGCTTCTAACTCTGAGTTAATTATCCACAGCTAGTTACCCAATGGAATAAGGATATAAATTCAGGACTACTCTATATTCAGTATCTTCAAACCACATCACAATACTTCTAAATTTTTTGCTCCAAATATGTCCCTTTAACTGATTTCCCTCCTTCTGCTGATTGCAGCACATTTACCCATGCTTGTGATTGGGAAGTTATCTTTAGGTAATGAACAACAACAAAAATAAATTATTAACTATGTAGTATGTGCTACACACATTGCCAGGCACTTTTCGATTTTTCCCTTTCCTTTGTCACTACTCCACATCCTCATACCTCCCTGTAAGTTACCAAACCCTGTCAATTCTATTTTGGAAATATCTCTCATAAAACTTCTACATGCTAGCTCAGGGGAATGTAAGTTCTGAGACTAGACACTGATTCCTTGTTTTTTTTTTGTATCTCTAGTCACTACCATAGTTCCTGAAACAAGGAGGAGCTCAAGAAATATTTGCTGAATTGTACTGAACTGAATAAACACTTATTACATCTATCAGGAACCACTAAAAGAGAGAGGCTCCTTTTTGAATTTCCTATATAATTTATCAGAACACAAACCACCAATTATAATTACATCTTTTATGTCAAATAGCACTAAGAATACAGTAAGCATATAATTTTGAGTGAAGGAATATTGGCTGAATGAACTAACAAAATTACTAACATGTAAACAATGAGAAACATAAGTCCAACACCAAAGCTAGGTTTTATATAGTAATGGTAGTAATAATAATATTTTATAGCTATATACTATTTTAAAAAAATTTAAATCTATTTGTACTAAATATATTGAATTATACTCTGGAATGAACATAGAATATATTCCCCTATTAAAGACAGAAAAACTGAGGAAAAAGGAGGTAAACTATCTGGTACAAGATGACATGTTTTGTTCTAATTTCTGTCTCTAAAGGGAAAAACGTGTTCTCTTTTCACTTAATTTTTAGTACCAGTACCAAAGAGAACAAGGGATCCTAGTGTTTTTTGGAAAGAAAAGGGATATGGAACATACAGTTTAGATCTAATAAAGTACTTGTCCAAATTCCAAAAGAAAGCATGAAAGGAAAAGATCTTGTGGAACTGATCTATCCAAATAAAAATATTATTATATTGAAATGATAGTGAAATCAGTGTTTAGATCTCTCCTGCTCTTTAATCTTATGTACTTATTAATCTTCATTTTTAAGCTCCGAAAGAATATCTCATAATAAAAATCAAAAAGTGACTTCAGTTACTAACCCAAAGATTCTTATTTCAAAAGTTGACAGCAAGAGAGAGATTGCTGGATCCTAACCAAAAAAATAAAATATTATTTCCTCCCAATGCTTAGGGGTGGAGTGAATTGCAGTAGCCTAACTCCCAAATGTTCTTGGAGGTTGCAAATATATTATTCTCAAAGAACAAAGGACAGTGAAAAAAAAGAATTGAAATCTGTTAGTTGCAAGTTATTCCTTTGAAAAATTTGCCTTTGGTCATTTCTTAAGGGTCTAGTTTGAGACAAGGTAGTACAAAATTTCCTTTTATTATAATCACTTTTACATAGAATAGCTGTTGCCTCAAAAGTGAAAAAACAAAACAAACAACCCCCCCCCAAAACCTTTACTGTAAAAATAAATGTAATTCTGTTTAAAAGGTTTTTTAAAATAATTTAGAAAATAAACATTGTAATTCGCCTCTTCTAAAAAATCTGTTTTTTTGTCTCTGTGTTTATATCTGTACATATGTGTGTGTGTATGTCACACTCACATACATACAAATACACACACACACAAATTGCAAGAGGTAAGATTACTTCAGAACTAAATTAGCAAGTTTTAATTAATTATTTTTTGGGAGAGTGAAGCCAATTGAGGCTAAGTAACTTGCCCAAAGTCACACAGGTAGGAACTGGTAAGTGTCTAAGGCCACATTTTTACTCAAATCCTCCTGACTTTGGGATTAGTGCTCTATCTACGATGCGATCTAAATTGCTCCCTATTAACAAATTTTTAGCAGAATAAATTAAGTACTCTGTATTATACATAAATGAATTTCACTAGAATATCTGAAACAGCTGTAATGGAAAATTGGTTTTATAAACCATATTAAAGTTCATAAAATATGAAAAATCTAAGTAAGCGTTTTCATGAACAAATCTTTTTATCAAATATGTCTATTGTATAGCTTTGGAGACCAAAAGAACAATTTATGCATTTTTAAAAAATTCCCTTCTTCTATTCAATGGCATGTTGGGCAAAAGGGTCATCTATTGTTCACTTAAAGTACAATGTATTGTTATAAAATTTAATGTTCATTCTTTCTTTTTTTGCTTTATTATTGTTATAAGCATCAAATGAAAAATATATTTAACAGTCTTTCAATACCTCTTTCCAAATAAGATATCTTAAAAGTTCTGAGCCTAAAGTTTAAATTTCCAAAGGAGCAATTTTCTTTAAAAAACAAAACAAAAAAAATAACTATTGTTTAAAAAATCAGATACTTAACTATACAGAAAAATATAATTATGCTCATTACCATAAAGCATTGTAATTTTTCATAAGTTTTGCCTTTTTAGCATTTTCTTATCTGGACATAATTAAATAAACACTTAAAGCAACTTGTAAGCTATCAGTTATTGCTAATAAAATAAAATAATAAATATTGGTCTAAGAATTCTTTAAAAATTTCCACTTGATATATACTAATTCCTCTTTCTATTTCACTTAGCTATGATTATTTTAAGGTTGAATTTATTCAAAAAGCAAGTGAACTAAAGCCTACAGAATTAATTTAATTAATTAAAATCCTTCATATCATGGGATCTTATTCTTGGGTTTATGAACTTGTTTTTGATTATAATATTTTGATAAATCTATTTCAAAACAAGTAGTTTCCTTTCCAATTCTATGTCTTTTATTCCTCTGTTCTGAAAAAGGGTCCAGAGGCTCCACTAGATTATAGAAAAATAGATCATGTTATTGTCATCTTGACAGATTGCTAAAAGAGGCAGATAACTCTTCTACTGGGCCCTAATCCAGTTATTATTTCACCTAATTTAGGGATAGCTTATATGGACAAATAGTATAATTATCAGTCAATTCAGGAAAAAATCAAAGACATTCTGTGCTCATCATATACAGGAGGGGTGTGTGTGTGTGTGTGTGTGTGTGTGTGTGAGAATCAGTCTTATTCTTTGTTCTGAGTGAGAAGTGAAGTTGTAATCTCATTAAAGGCAATCCTTATAATTTCTGTATATTTGTATGTGTTGGGGTGAGTGGAGTTAGAATTGTCTTCAGAGAAGACAAGAGAGGAAGAGATTAAAATAATTTATTTAAATTTTCAATTTCTTCCAAAATGTAAATGATTTCCCTTATCTGAAAAATGGGTGAGTAGGCCATTATTAGACCCATGTATAATCATTTTGCTTATATAAACAAAGTACTGTACAATATTGTTGCATAGGTTAAATGGATAACACATTGTTCCTAATGAAAAATACAGTTCAGGATGTTGAGAATATTTTGGGAGACAAGGGGACAAAGGCATAGAGATAGAAGATAGAACACCAAATTCTAGGAATATAGCAAGTAGAACCTTTTTGTTTGAACATAGTATGTAAGAAAGGGAGTAATGCGAAATAAGTCTAGAGAGATGGGCTAGAATCAGACTGTAAAAAAGTTTTATGTGATAAATTAATGAATTTGTGTTTTATCCTAGGGGCACAGAGATAACCAAAGCTTCTTGAGCAGGTGAGTAGCATAGTTGAATTCATGTTTTAGGAATATTATTTTAGCTGTGTGAAAGATTGGTTGGAGAGGAAAGAGACTGGAATGAAAGAGATCAATTAGGAAATTACTGCAATACTTCAGGTAAGTGGTAATACGCACATGATTTATGGTGAAGACTGTCTATGTGGGGAAGAGAGGATACATGTAAGAAATGTTATGAAAAAAGATTTGACATGATATGTCAATTAAGTGGAAGGGAAAGCATATAGAATGGGAGGCCAAATATGACTCCAAATTTATTGTCTTCTCTTTAGTAATAGTTATGTTTGGAGTGGCTGGTTTATGAAAAGGAGAATTAATTCTATCTTAGATGTATTTATATTTAGATACTTACTAGATATCCAGGTGGAGAATTCCAGAAGTAGTTAGTGTGACATTTTACCCAAAACTCAGAAGAGTATATTGGGAATAGATACACAGATTTGGGAGTGATTTTCTAGAAATAAGGACTGAATCCCTGGGAGCTGATAGATTACAGGAAAAGGATATAGAATAAGAGATCTTAACCTGAGGTCCATGGGTCTGTGGATAGATTCCAGCAGTCTGAAAAGTTGGAAGAGGGAAAAAAGCACTAATTGAAATTTAGCATTTCCTTCAATTACTTAAAAATATTACTCTGATAAGGAGTCTATGATACACAGAAAAGTTAAGAATCCCTGGTATAAAGAAAAAAGGAAATAGAGATCAGGGACCCCTTGGCAAAGACATATGGTTCATGGGAGAAGTATGAATATGTGACCTAGTAAGGTCCACTGAGAGCAAGTTGTCAGGAAGTTAGGAGGAAAAAACAAACAAACAAACAAATAAAAAAACAACAGGAGAGAGAAGAATCAAGAAAAGCAAGATTTCTATCAGAGAGATTTCCAGATGAGGGGCACTGGACTAAATCAGAGAAAAAAAAATTTTTTTGTTCAAATTTTGGCTCAATGTGACTTTGGGCCAATAACAATCTTTTCTGGCTTCACTTTATTTATAAGGTAAGGGGGTTGAACTAATTCCTTCAAACTCTAAATCTAAGCTTTTTAAATAATAAGTGATCAGGAAACAGCATATTTTTCTGCAGGTGAACACTGTTTGGTGTATTATTTTAAATCCAATTATAGTGTGAATGTGCTATAAATTGAAATCTATAGTGAAAAAAGAGCTTATTTATCGATACCATCCATGTGCCAAGTTAATCTAAACAAAAAACACTCTTTGAAGAATATATTTAGAGATATGCAAAAGATAGAACCCTCTAAGACCAGTATTTTGGAGGCATAGAATAAGAAAAATGCTTAATTCTTAGCATAAAATCAATTTTAAAATAAACATAACTTTGGGGAAAAATATTGATTTCTCACAAGAAAGTCAAATTTCTCCCATTCAATCTTCAAAAGACTATCTAAAAATATTTTTATGATGGCTTTGAGCACAAAAGAAATCTTTTTTCATTTTACATAAATAGAAAGTAATACAAATAAATGGCATACTAAGTAAAAATCTAAGTAACATTCATTTACCAGTTTATTTCTAATTTTGACTATTTTTGCAAGACTAGTGGTTACTATGTCATACCAATTTAAATCATAACAAAGCTTAGCTTTAAATTTTTCAAAAGTTGCATACGTATATAATTATGTTAATGTTTTAGTCATTTTTCAGCAGTGTCTAACTTGTTGTGACCCCTTTAGGAGATTTTCTTGGTAAAAATACTGGAGTGGCTTGCCATTTCCTTCTCTAGATCATTTTAGAGATAAGGAAACCGTGGTAGAGTTAAGTGACTTTCCTAGGACGACACAGCTTTGAGGCCAAATTTGAACTCAGATCTTCTTGATTCCAGGTCCAGCATTCTATGCACTGTGCTACCTATACAAATGTATTTCTATCATTTAAAGACATCTTCACAGATTATCTTGTCTAATTCTCATAACCTGGTAAGATAGGTGTTATTTATTGTTTCCTCCATTTCACAGATGTGGAAAGTGAGCTTGAGGTGTTTAGGGTCACACAGTATCTGACACAGGAATTCAACTTGTCTCCCTGGTTGCAGATCCAGTGCTATCCATTTGCACCACCCACCTGGCTACAATTATTTGTAAAATTATGAAGTAAATCTTTCTTAGTATTGGTTAAATTTATATGGTAGATAAGAATTACCTATCATAAAAAAAAATCTCCATTTTAGGCTACAGCTTATAAACTGATTTTCTAAGAATAAATATTACACAAACATTCAGTCAACTCTTGATTATTCAAGAGCAGACTATCCGCAATGAATTGTGATTTCAAGCTTATTTATCATAATTAAGCAGCATAGATGACAAAGTCAGTTGTTGGCAAAATTCATTATCTTAAGTCTCTGGTGCTTTTTAGCTTTTAAGCAAGAAACTCTTTAAAGAGAATTATCTCATCCAATCTATGGAAATTATGAATCAATGAAGGATCAAGAGTACAGGGAGAAAGACTACTATTTTCAACTTGGAATAGGGAACATAGAACTAGGAACAGTTTTTTTTTTTTTAACTTTTGAGTCAGGTCTTCACAATGTGATTTCAGTATTTTGTCTGAAGTGTTGTGAAGTTTAACCAGAACCTAAACAATAAACTTGCTTAGAGATCTTGAAGAAGTTCATATTTTAAGTGGAAATTGTTCACTTAACAGCAGCACCTGCTAGTGGCCCTCCTTTCTCTTCAACTGCCCTAAACTGAACTTAATTGTATTTATTTTGTATGTAGTTAAAGATGCACTTGTTTATCTCTCTGATAAAATATAAGTGTACTATGAGAGATTATTTCATTCACTGTAGTTGTATCTTCAGAGCCTAGCATAGTGAGTTTGGTACAGAACAGGTGCTCCCTAAATGTGTTGATTCTCAGTCCTCTGTTCTTGTTTCAATATTCTCTAAGTTTGTATTTTCCAAAAGCTTAAAACTCTTTCTTCTATGAAGGTGATGTCCTATCCCTGTTTTTAGATCTGATGTCACTTTCCTTTACTATTCGACCCATGTATTCAATTACCTCCTTAAATTTTCCTGACTCCTCCAACTCAATATGACCAAATTTAAGTTTATTATCTCTGTACACTTCTAAAACAAAACAAAACTGCCAATAACTCTCAAGGGCCAAGTAAATAAAGTTCCAACTCCTGGCATACAAAGACTTCTACATTTTTGGTCAATTTTTCCAGCCTTATTTCCCTTTATGCATCCTATAATTAAATCGATATGGACTCTTGTATCTTAAATATGCCCTGTGTTTAAGCTAACAATTAAGAAAGATTATGCCAAAAAATGTACTCAGTTGATCAGCAGTTATGGAACTTAGTAGATTACCAATTTAAAAAAAAAAACCTTATATAAGCAGAACTTATTTTAATTATTTTCTTCATTTCTGAACCACCAATATATACAATTTTACAAAGTTCTTTTGTGATATTAATGAACATGTGATCTCTATAAGAGATTTTCAATGATTTGCTTCTATCTTGATGTATTTTCTTTACTTATGTCAAATTAGCAACATACTACACATGAAAAAAATTTAATTCAAATTTTTCCCTTCCTTTTTTCCTTGATATGGAGTTTTCCTATATTTCTATTTTATCCAGCCTGGAAATATATTGGAAACTCATGTAGGATCCTTGTTCTGACCTATGTCAGTTTGCCCTTCCTAAAGCAGTCCTCATAGCTTAAAGACTTACTTCATTGGTGCCAGACTTAGCAAAAAGTTTCAGCCCTATTTTAGCAATTCAGACCTCCCTGAGAAGATTCATAAAAGCTTTAGCTTCTCATAATAGCAGGAATTTCTAGCATAACTCCATTTTAAAAAAATTGAATAACTTAAGCATTATTTGTTCTAAGAACTAATTTTTAAAAGTTCTAAAAAAGAAAAGTGAATTTTGCGCTTTGTTCTAGGAGAATCAATGGCATCAGGAAATGAACCAGATTTAAGTGAGGAGGAGCTATGCAATGCCACCAGTCTCACATTATTCACTTCTTTAGTGTCAAATGGGTGCAGAAGCAAGATACTGATCAGGATTGGAAGATGGCCCCAGATGCAGAGAGGTTAAGTGACTTGTCTAAAGTCACACAGTTAAGTATAAGATGTGGTACTTGGAGGCAGTTCTCCTGACTCTAGAAATAGTGCTTCTGTTAAGCCATACTTTGATCTCAAATCAATAACAAAATCAACTCATAATTAAAAAACCAAATTCAAATTTGCAAATAACAGTAAAAATTGCTCTTTGCACTCTTCTTGTTCGACCCCTTCCTTGTACTTTCACTCAGATCATATCTATTAACTGAGATTTCTCCAAGGTCCTATCCCAAAACTTCTCCTTTCCCTCTACACAATCTCACTTGATAACTTCATGAGTTTATGTTATTTTTGCTATTATCTTTATGCAAATGATTCCAAGATCTATATATCTAGCATTAATCTTTCTCAGAGTCTTGCATCACCAACGGTTTTTTGGACAAATTGATTCAGGTGTCCCACTGACATCTCAAATGTACCATATCTAAAACACAAAACATCTTTTCATAGAAACCCTTGCTCTCCCACTTTTCTTATTATTGTCAAAAGCACACTATCATTTTATTCACCTATGTCACTAAACCTCAATGCTATTTTCAACTTCTCATTCATATTTATTTTACATATCAAATTGCCAAATCTTATAATTTCCAACCTCATAACATCATCTTTCTTTTTACTTACACTAAATTGGTATAGACCGTGGTAACCTAATACCTGGATTATTGTAATGTCCTTGTAATTTGTCTTGTTGCCTTAAATATCTTCCACTCCAGTGTACTCTCCACTCACCGGCAAAAGAGTTTGGTTTTTTTCCCCCTAAAGTAATGGTCTGATTAAGCAACCTGCCCCATCATTTAATAAAACTAGTAACTCCCTATTACTTCCAAGATCCAATATAAAATATCCTTTGTTTTGAATGTAAAATTCTTCACAACCTGGAGGTTTTGTTTTACTCTTCACCATTTATTTACATGTTCCAGTTACAATGGCCGTCTTGCTACTCACACAATAACATTCCATTTCCTGATTCAGAGTTTTTTCACTGGCTGTCCCTTATGCCTATAATAACTTTTTTTCATTACTTTCTTTGGTTTCCCTTAAGACTTAGCTCATAAACTATCTTCTGCTAGAGGTGTTCCTGCTCTTAATTCTATCTCACTATTAGTACCTTCCATCTAAGATTACCTTCCATTTATAGTATGTGTGTGTGTGTGTGTGTGTGTGTGTTTGTGTGTGTGTGTATACACACAATTTATTTATATTTATATAGTTACTTTTATGCCACCTTATTCATTAGGACATGGGTTCCTTGAAGGGAACAACTGTGCTTTTTCCCTTTTTCACTGAGCCTAGTATTTAGTTCATAGTAAGTGCTTAATGAATATCTTTTGACTAAATGACTTTGTCATTCTTATCTCTTTATTACACATAGTTCACTGGTATCATGTAACCTAATACTTTGGCAGGATTTCTTCTCTGAACAAAGTTTAAATATGTTTTTATTTGAAATGTATTTAAAAATATATTTTCAGCATAATCATTATCCTCAAATTAGGACATTTAAAATGTCTAATTCCTGAATATAAATTGCTCCCCATACCTACCTATACTCGCTTTAAAGTAATTTTATTAACAAGAAAAAAAAAATGAGTTTCTTCAAATCCATCTTGATAATGTCTTTTTCTATTCCATTAAATGATATTTAACAGGCACTAAATTCTATATTCTGTTAAATCCAAAAGATCTAATCCAGGCCCTTATGGCATATAATGAAGAACTAAATGCTAAGGATAGTTACATCAGGGCATACATAATTATTTATTCAAGAGTTTGTGCACTAAGCACTAAATCATCTAAGAAGGGTTGAAGCAGTTCTAAGTCAGAAATGGAGGTCAAATTCCTGAGCCAATCAGTGGAGAGACTGGACCCATGAATGGTCTCTGCAATTTGTTCACGAGTGAGACAGGGAAATTACTCAATGCCCCAAAACAACAAAAACACCTCTACAAAATCCAAAATAACAACAACAACAACAACAACAACACTGAAAAATTTGGACATAGGAACTAGGAGTGAAGCACAGAATTTCAAGCCCAGGTTTGTCATTTGCCATCATATGTTATCTTAGTATAGTATTTGTCTCAGTTTTTTCATAAGAAAAAATTCCTTATTATTTGGAATTGTAAGAATTTGTTATCAGCTCTTAAAAAAGTACTAAAAAAAGTATGAAAGTTATTTCTGTTAGTATAATTTGTAAGTAGAATGAAATTTCGTTTCCTAGAAACTTGGGAATGTTTTGTTATATACCCAGATTACAAAAGAGTTGTCCCAATTGTCTTCATTAAAATAGAGGGTTTACTTGGTAACTGAATTCATGCCAGACAAGCCTATCTTATATCTATCTACTCATATGGACCTTTCACTTTTACCAGATCATTACAATTCCTTTCCATTGTATAGGAGGGGGAAAAAGAAAAGCATTGGCATTGTATATTAATTAAGAGGATCCAGGGTGAGAAACATGGTAGAGGGTATATGAACAAAGATCAACTGAGAATCATTGTCAAAGAAATACACCAGATCACTTGCAGAGAAAGAGGCAATAGATGAGTTGAGGAAACTATAAGCAGGGCATAAAGGCATTAGAAAGTAGTAACAGGTAACTTGAATTATCCAGCTGAAAGTCTTTTTGACAAAAACTGAGCAGATAAAACTGCTGCCATTTTAATTTCATCCATCAAAAAGTAGAGAAACCAGCCATGGGAAATTCTACTCGGCAAACTGGTTGTTGGGTAAAAATTATCATGGCCCTTTTCACAACAGTTTGTGAAAAGAGAAAAATCATCACACTCTGATGTGTACTCTAGATTTAGGAAAAGCAGTTTTCAAAGTGTTCAGAGGAAGGATAAATAGGATACCACTAAATAAAAATTTATAGTGGAAGTCAGCCCAGGAGAGGACAGCAACTCTTAAGAATGGAAAATTGAAGAGACCAAGGTAAAAGATTTCAACAAAATGGAAAAACAGGAGTTGTTTGAAGAATCCAATGTTAATGTAAATATAGAATATTTATACAGGCTATTTTCTATAAAAGCAGGAATAGAACAAAGAATGAGTATCACAGTCATAAAACTAGTGGTAGAAGTACTAAAGCTCAGAATGAGCTAAGAATGATGATGAAAGTTAATGACAAAAAACAAAACAAAACAAAATTATTCCACTTTCTATGGGGATGGATGATACTTTGATAACTGACAAATAAAAGGAAGCTCAATTTTTATTTTACTGTTTTTTTCTTCTATCAAGAACAATGAGATTTGTACTAGAAATGATATTATTAAAATGTCTAATGGGATTGATAGTCAAAGAAAGTAGTTAAGAGAGCACTGAGATACTCTTGATGAATTTAGATCATCTGGCCAGGATTAACTATATCCTCAGGTACAGAAAGAATTGTCAGATGTACTTGTGCAGCTACTGTCAGTGATCTATAAAAGAGCTTGAAAATAGGTAAGGTTCCCGAATAGAACTGAAGAAGGTCAAATGCCATAGTTTTCAAAAAGGGAAGAGAACAAAGCCTACAAACTAAAGACCAAAAAGTTTGACTTTGATTGGAGGAGGGGCAAAAAAATCAAGAGTGGATAATTAAATAAACATTTAGAAAAATGATTACAAAGAAACAGCATGAATTTGTCAGGATCATATGTCAAATAATGCCAGCACTTAGCACAGTACCCAACACATAGCAGGTTCTTATTAAATTGATGGACTGACTAAATAAAATAATTTATAATTTTCTTGTGGAAAAAATGGAAAGATGTAAATCTGGAGATCATATAGTCAGAAAGACTCAGAACTTGCTAAATAGTTTAACTGACATTCAAAGAGCAGTCATTAATAGGCCAGGGCCCTTTGGTAGGTAGGTGGCTTCTAGAGGAGTGTCTAAAGGGAATCTGTGATTAGTACAGTGCTACTTAACATTAATCAATAATGTGGACAAAGGCAGAAGTGGCAGGCTCATATTTGTAAATGACATAAGGTGGGAAGAGATAACTTATTTTCAAAAAAATCAATATCACAAGCCAACAATGGGGGAGGCATGGTTGTTTGAAAAATATCTAGTAGTGTTAGTGGACTGCCAACTCAATAGGAATCCATAGGATTCAATATTCTGGGAAAAAAGTTAACTTTGTCATAGAATGCAGTAGCAAAGCTTTCAGGAATTAGGAAGTGGCAGGTCTTTCATATTCTGCCATAATTTGTTGACATCTGGAATACTGAGTTCAGTTCTAGAAACCACAGTTTAAGAAGGACAATTGTGAATATGTTGGAAGGCATACAAAGGATAGAAATCAGAATATTTCTCCTGGAGAAGGTGAAGTCAGTAGGAACATTATAGTTATCATTCAGCACTTGAAGGGTCAACACATGAAAGTAAAATAAGACTTTTTCTATTTCGCTCCAAAAAGCAAAAGCAAAAGCAATAGGTAGAAGTTGAAAAGAAGAAAATTCAACCTTGACACTAGGAAAATCTTCCTAATAATAATAGATGTTCAAAAGTAGTTAGGTATGGGGCACCTAGGTGCCACAGTAGATAGAGTACCAGCCCTGAAGTCAGGATGATCTGAGTTCAAATCTGGTCTCAGACACTTAATATTTCCTAGCTGTGTGACCCTGGGCACTTAACCCCAAATGCCTCAGGAAAAAAAAAGGGGGGTAGTCTCAAATGGCATCCTTTTCTTCATGTGAGATGTTAAAATAGAGGATAGTTTACTGTTTCTCAAAGGTAAGGGATTGTTTTTGAAGCTCCAAATACGACAACTATATGGTTTGTCTTGGAACTAACAAATCTAATGTCTATTTTACTTAGCCATCCTTCCTCTCATATCAGGTCTATATTTATACATCTAAGACTATTACCAAATATTATTTCAAAAAACAGTTTTGAGTTTTAGAAATTCTCTATATGATAATCAATTCTAGACATACATTAAACAAATATGACAGAAAAATTCTGGCTGTTCAAAAAAGATAAATTATGAGGTTTTTTTTTTTTTATTGCAAAAGAATTCACCAGAGAATATCTTCCTCCATTATTGACTGACATGGAAATTTTGACCTACTCAGTTTAGGCCTGGGTTGGTTCAACTTTCCTTATTCTAGGGGGCTCACCACATTAATATAGGAATTAAATTTGGACACCTAATTGACTTCAGCCCTACTACAGCTCAGAATTCTTTAGCTTAAGAGATCCACTATTCGGTTAGAGGGAGATTATAGGCATGTGCAATCCAAACTCAGAAAGATTCCTGTATTATGTTAAAAGTACAAATAAAGAAAACTAAAATATATATGGCTTTTCTTTTTTTAAACTTTTAAAAAGTCAGTTAAAGAAAATTTCTGTTTCAAATTGTCTCCCTTCCTACAGCTTCTCCCTTATACACTGAGAAGACAAGCAACATGGTACTCCTTGTACATGACTTTCTAATGCTTGTGACTGTTTATTTAAAGAAATGCTAAGTTTAATACTCTCATATTAAAGCCAATTTAATGTGACAGTTCCAGTACAGAATCTAATATACTGAAGCTAACTAATAAATCACTTGAATAGTTAGGCACCAACTATGTCATTTAAATCCTAAATAAACAAGACAATGCCTTATCACCTACTATGATGTTATTTATAAAATGGTTAGATGACACTAGAAAATACTGCAGGTGACAAAATTATAAACCAAGAAGAACACTAAAGATTAAAGATAAAAATAGCTCTTTTATGTTCTTATATCCCTTTTTCATTATATCCTGTTTAATATTGTATGGAAGATATTCTGCTTATTTGTATAGGAACAGAATAGCAAGGTTAGGAATAAAAAATAATTTTACAAAGTATTGTCTAGCTAAGCATTATAACAGTAAAAAATAAACACAAACATTTACATTTAGACTAAATTATTACTGGAAAAATATTAGTGACTATTTAAAATAATTTAATAAAACAAATAAATTTTAAGGAAACAAAATCAATATTGTTTCTTAAGCACTCACATATCCTTCAGCTCCAAATACAGATATTTTTATACTTTAAAAGCTCATATAATATCCTAAAATCAGATGTTTACTAAGAATATACTCATCAGCTAAAGTATGTAAAAGCAGACACCACACACTGAAGGGAATGGAGTCACAGAGAACTAGAATTAAACTTCTACTTACATAATAATTCTTGAAATCTTAATTTTGTTTCCAGATATGATTGAACAATCCTGTATTATGGATTATAGCAGCATTCAGCTATATGATTTAAACATAATCTATTCAAGAGACACACATTATTGTCTGCATATTTCTTCATATGTATTAATCAAATTTAACATCTTTATCTTTAGATAATGTAATATCAATAATTCAAATAGTGAATTATCTGTATGAAGAAACATTTTGTGAACAGAAGTTTTCTTAGGATTCAAGTTAAACTGAATCAAAATATGTGTGGAAGACCATTAAATTTTAGAAATTTTATAATTGTGTATTACTAAAGATTCAAGAACAAATTTAGCATAAAATTGGTTGACAAGAAACTAAGTGAAATTTCACATTCAAATGCCAAACAAAACAAAATAAACCATCAGACCTAAAGATATAAGGAATCAACTATAAACCACAAATTTTATCTAATTTTATCTAAATTCTTTTAAAGATTGGCTTTGTTTTTCTTTTTTCAAAATAGTATATAGTGATGCTTTTTAAAAATCATAATAAGGTATTTGCTATTAAAATGCTCAAAATGATTTTAATTTTGTTTTGTTCATTATAAAAACTATTGCTTTCAACTATATGAATTGATCTTTACAATAAGATATAGTCTGGTTAAAAGCATATTTCAATTTCATTACCTCAAAAATATGAACTTTCTGACAGTTATATGTTTAAATTTGATTTTTAAGAATAAACTTTTCCTAGGAAAAAAAATCATTAAATGTATATGAAGAAAAAATACTCAATAAACCAAACCTTTGCCCTTTTTCAGTTACAATCTAAAAAGGGAGGGGCACCCTGTTTTTGAATGTATTTGTGTTTATCAAGAGATTCACAATTAAGTAAGTTGCCAAATAATTTACCATTTGTTTCATAAAATGTAAAATTTAATTATGATATTAATATCATTTCACATCTATGATCATGGGTGCATATACGTGAATGAACGAATAAATCCTTAACCCACCATATCTTTTTCTCCAGTTTGCAAGCGATCACCCGTGAAAAGTATGGTGTAGATGATAGGATGATACCGTACCTGATTGGCTCTGGAGGTGGTCATGGGATCAGATGGAGAGGACTTGGTGGTAGTTGGGGAAGATGGCAATGTCTGGGAACAAAGCAGTTCAGGAGCAAATCAACCTTTATAAGCCTTAAACTGATCATTTAAACAAAACAAAACAAAATGAAATAAAATGTAATATAACGAGAAAAGAATTCTAAGAACCAAATCATCTCCTACTCATTCGAACTTAATGGAATTTAAGATCGATTAAGTAATGCATGTAAGTATGCATGCATAAGCATGTAAAAACAAATTAATGAATTGAAATCAAGATGGTGATTGGGAAAAATTCACATGAGTTGTAAGAGGAATCCTGACCATATTCATGTACTACAGGTTATTTTCTTTCCTTTCTCGCCTTCTTGTGAGAAAAGAGAAAATAAAACAAAAATTCCAACAAGTTCAATGAGCACACTACAAAGAGTATTTTCCAACAATCAAGAAAATGTCTGAATTTTGAAGAAATGGTGAAATGAAGTTTATTTTTACATAAAATTATCCTTTTTTCATCTGTCAAACATCACCAACAAGTTAATTGCATGTAAATTCGACATCTATCTTTAATTACAATTATTTTGTAGCTACTGAATTATTGGTAACAATTTGTTACCAATTCTAAAATACTGACACTTTAATAAAGAACCATATATGAAAATGTAAACATTAATCTCATGATATTTGAATATGCAACCAATGCCATCACAAAAATTATACAAAATGTTTATCATTCAAGTTAAAAGATCATTCACTTAGGGGGAAAAATAGTTAACATTTTGTAGCAGCAGACTATATTAAAACAAAGAAAAACCCACAAAAAATAAAGTAGGAGTCATATTTATTGTTCACTTTGTCTAAATGTATACATATATAAAAAACATTTTTGATTAAAATGTTTTGTTAGATCGAGGAAACACTTAGCAATGGCCATATCTAGCTTAGAAACTTAAAATATTTGCTGAACATTAGAGTTCAACTTAACAGATATATATATATATTGATAGAGTATTTTTTCATCAAAACACATTACTTCAACATGCCTGATAGCAACAGATATCTTCACCTGCAGATTCATCTCTGTAAGTTGTATTTTGAGTGCGTGTGCGTGTGTGCGTGTGTGTGTGTGTGTGTGTGTGTGTGAAGAGTAGGATTTATGATCATACAAATATTAACCAAAATAACTCAGGGACATGGAAAAGCTTAACTTTAAAGGTTCAACTGATAATCTTAATTTCCTTATAAAATAAGTGTAAGTGATATGAAAAAGAAAATTCTATATTTATCATATTTTCTTCAGATATAAGCATGTGCACAGCTGTCAAAAGAAAAAAACTGATAGGTTTCAGCATATGTTTAATTTAATATTATTGGCAAAAATGATTATATCTAAGTAGGCTCTAGAAATGTTTTCAAAAGATTTTTTATTCTATGTGTCTCCTCAAGACTAGGATGATATTAACTATTATACTATGGCATAAAACTCAGTGACACTGGATAAATTCAAACATGGGGGATTTTGAGAAAAATAACTCCTGATATTCTGATTAAATTCAAGATTTTAAATTGTAAAAATGAAAAAAAATACTAAAATCATATAATGAAAAAGAAATAAACTGAGTATTTAAATTTTTAATGCTCATCCTTAATGAAAACCTGACTGTTCTTCAAAAATACTTTCATTTTTAACTTATCTTTAATAAATATCACTAATGCTTATTTCTAAAACAGACTTTATTTGGATCGTATTTTGGCATCTTGGTATTGCTAAGAGAAAATTTTCACATAAATCCTCCTATTTGCATTATACGTGTGTGTGTGTCTATATATAGATATATATAGACACACACTGATATATACACACACACATTTCACATAGATTATATTGTGAAGCATACTTTTTATTTCTCTATTCCATAAAGTAAATTGTCATAGCAGAGATCCATTTTTACCACTGTATAAGATAAGTGAGGGGGATTCTCTTATTCCTGCATTAATTTAAAATGTGCTCTCTATTAAATCAATATTATAGTTTTAAAAAATGTTCTGTTGCCAAGTACTAAAAAAAAGAAAGCCTATAGAATTCTCACAAATTTGTGGAAGCATTTGCATTTATGTCTTATAAGACTACTACTTTTTTTCTACATAAGTACTTTACACATATATAGTGCAGCCAGCCTTTTGTGCTACTTTAGTATAAAATGCAAATTGGCAATCATAGTTCTGGATTTGACAACTATATATATTCTTTCAGTGTAAGAGCCTCAATCAATAATGACCTTTAAGGTTAAGTCTGAGCAAAACATCAGGGGAAGCTGAATTATAGCTTGTCCACAAAGATGGAAAAAAGAATATACCACTAAGAATAACTAGCCATTGATAATCAACAGATATATTTATATGGAAGATATAATTTAGATGGAAGCTGGAAAAAAGTTATATAGGATATAGTTGTTGTAGCTCTATTTAGTCTTCTCTCTCATCATTAGCAATCTTAACTTTCTTTTTAGACAAATGAGTATCTAGCAGCTAACTTATAGCTATTTTTATCAGAAATTAATTTTCCCTAAATACTGTAATAATTAATCTTCTAAGTTTTGCTTGCTGAAAAACTATTCTTGTAGTAATTTAATATAAATCACATCTTCAAAATGCTTTTATTAATTTAGTTGCCTTGTGTTTTATCAATGGTAAATATACTAGGATTTGAGTGAAAAATCAACAATAAACTAAAATCTCATTTTTTCAATTCAAGTTTACAGTCAAATATGAGAAGTCACCTAACAATTGCTATTAACTTAATAGAACCAAAGTAGATAATTAATTAGAACTAGAAGCAAAAAATGGGTGATAAAATAAAACCTTGATGAAGTAGAATCTAGCTTGCCAGAACCTTTAATTAACCAGATGTTTAACAATGAAAACTGAAGCTGAAAAAAACTGTCCCCCTCAGGCACCGAAATGTCTCAAATGAAGAAAATTTAAATTATGTTTATTACACCACATTAACTAAAGCAAGAAATGATCTCAATGTATCTGGAAAAGGTTTTTACTTAGGAGTTAAAATTTAAAAAAAAAATTGGGGGGGGGGGGAATCTTTCCTCAGTTACAAAGAAAATCAATTAATGCAAACACTGTATCCTAGTTTGAGTTAATCTAGTTTTTTAGTTGTTCTGAAATTACACCTGATATTGCCTGGTTAGGTAGCAAGCATAATTGTTTTACTTAGGTTTCTGATAAGGTTTTAACATGCTGTACACCTTAGGTATTTACATGTAACTTTTTTTTTTATATAAGCTAATGGAGGACCTCTTTTAAAAAGCTGAACAGAAAAATTTGTACATTACCTTTTAAATAGCAATAGTAATGATCCTTTAAAAAACAATTTTAAATGTAAAATATTTACATTTGTATAGCATGAATTTAAATTTGGTGTCTTCAAGTTAAATATCAATTGGGGTCACTTATAAAATATTTTATTAAAATGTGGCATTATTTCATATAAATGATTAAGTGAAGACATTTGCTATATACTCTTAAGATTTTATTAAGTTTACATTTCTCAAAGGATAAAATTTATATAACTAAATATATGGGGAAAGGTGTAGTTATTTTTAGCCCTATTTCTTTATTTTTAACTATTCAAATGAATAAGCCTAATAAAACACTTATCTGCATGTCTTGAATGATTACTGAAAATTTATGCTTCAGACACTTGAAAGGCTGAATTACCTATGATATAAAGTCTGAGGAACTTTTAATTTGAGTTACTGAACAAGTAAAAGAAATCTTTAAAATTTAGAGAATTTCACAAAAGGAAAGCTCTTGAACGTTGAAAATATTATTAAGCTTCTGGAAAAAAAGAATTAAAAAATGACTAGAAATAAGTTCATATTAAGAACTAATAAGTTTTCCAGAATGAAAAGTTTATATCATTCCAGATAGCTATTGCTCAACCATTAGTGTAGTTATAGCAAAAAGACCACCTACATATATCCAGAGATAGCTCTAATACATAGGATTAAATAATAAATCTGAATTCTAAATCTGCCTTTGTCACTGGCTTCATCAGTTCAAAGGAAAAGTAGGTCTCTCTAAATGCTAAAAGTGTATATATCACATTTAGAGATGCTCTAGTATTTAAATTTCTGCTGTAAGCTAACAGAAAAAAAGTATAACCTAAAATTGCAAATGGCTTTAATTAACAAGCCAAAATGACCTATTCCACTACAAATTTATAAATTCCAATTTATATGAACATTCACTGCTACTTGGAAATCCTTTTATTCAGTTTTTGGTATTCCTTACTGTACTAACCACAATGGTTATTTCAAATCTTTTCCATTCTTTCCCATCTCACCTTCCTTTCTGTCACTTCTAGAAAAGATGACCTAAGACTATTACTTTACTGAACTGAAAACTCTTTGGATTACTTCTTTTAACCTTCTAATATCATCTTATATTTCTATTTCTAAAATTATACATTTTCTTTCTGGGGCCAAATCCCAGAAGAAAAGATAATCTTTCCACTAAAACTAAATATATAAGGCGTGCCCCAAAGCCTGCTCATTGTTCTTTCCATCTCCTCTATATTAATCTATTTCCAATGCTTTTGATCACTCCCTACTTATTCTATCTCCATAATATTATAGTTGGTATTCTTTTAGTAATTAGTATTATTTATCCACTTGTTTCCTTTTCTTCCTTCTATGTTATATTTTTCAGGGTTCAGAAATTTCTACTCATCTTTTCTTTCTCCCCATATCTTTTTCTCTCGATGAATTGATCTATATCATGATTTGAACTATAACTACTACCCAGATAATTCTCAAATTTATATTGTTAATTCCAAACTCTCACACCAGCACCACCAACTTGACTGGATAGTTCTATTGACAAGGTGAATATCAATCTAACCAAAATTGAAATCATGATTTACCATTACCTTTTTGAATGCCATTCTTTCATTCATCTAGAGTAAAATATCATGTAAAAGACATAAAAGAAAACTAATCAGAAATGATTCCAAGTTAGTCATTAAATCATGGCAATTTTCCCCATGAAATATTCCTCAGGCCCATCTCTTCATTTTCATTGTCATGACTAACTTCAATTAGCAAAGAAGACAAAGAAAAGAAAAAAATTAATAGGAATTTGTGACTGACTTAGAACTACCTTTGACTAACCTTTTTTTTTTTTTTTAAAATCCTCCACATATAAAATTACTGTCATAACCCTAAATTCAAGTGGTTATAACTTCATGCTTGGATTTAAGCCCTAAATTTCTGTGTTCTCTAATCTATTCTGTCTTTTAAAAGCAAATTCTTCAATAGGTCAAGGAGTTTGGCAAAAATCTAGAACACATTTTAAAAGGTGATTTGTGAGTATTTAGGAAATTAATGATTATAAACCAACATGATTTTTTAAAAGTCATTAAATTCATTTCCTTTTTTTGACTGGTTATTACTACATGAAAAGATTATGGAAAACTTTAAGTATAGCACATATTGAACTTCAGCAAACATCTGACAATGTCTTTAATAACACTGTTTTGGAGAAATCTGTAAAAGTGTAAGGTGGAATAAAATAGTTAGCTAGACTGAAAAATAACTGAAAGAGCAGATCAAAGTACCAATCACAGTACTAATTACTGTGACAATGTCAACCTGAAAATAATCTTTCACAGAACTTTGCTATGCTAAAAACATTATCTTAAGTTTCTGTTCAATTAAATATTTATCAATGACCAGAATGAATGTACATGATAGCTTTATCGAATTGCAAATAATAAACATATACTACCTTGAGGCAGAAAGAAAGCTAATACTTTAGAAGGGATTATTGGAACCATAAATATATGAATATGCTAGAATAATGGGCAATCCTCATAAAATTAAATATAAAAGAGATAAAAGCAAAGTGGACCTAAAAAATTGCAAAGGAACACAATGAAGATAATGTTCTTGGAAATGATTGTGTTTTTTAAAAAAATCACAGAACTAAACTTGGACTTGGGTATGAATTTTGCCTCTGCTTCATAATCTGTGTGGTCTTGGATTATTATTTTAATTTTCTAAGACTGGTTAGCTCATGTGTAAAAAAGGGAGATATCATTTTATAACTTCAAACAACCTTGCTAGCTTTCAACCTATGATCTAGAATCTTGATAACATATGATGAAAATAATCTTAGACTACATTAACAAAAACTAGAACTAGAAAAGGCTTCTTGCAGAAGTAGGATTTGAGCTGTATTAAAAGAAGTAAGGGGAAGACAGAGGTGAGGAAGGTATGAATTCCAGGTGTGGAGCACATTCAATGAAAAGGCATGGGGTAGGTTGTAAGAAACAGCGAGTACATCAATATGATGGATTTCAAAATACACAGAGGTATGTGAAGTGTAAGAAGACTGGAAGTGTAGGAAGAAGCCAGGCTGAAAAAGATTTTAAATGACAAACAGAACAGTTGATATTTGATCCTGGAGGTAACAGAATCTCTCGAGTTTATTGAGTAGTCTATAGAAGTAAATTGACATGGGTCAGACCTACACTTTAGGAAAATAATTTTATAGTTGACTGAAAGGCTGAAGTAGGAAGAGACCTGAAGCAAGGAGACTAACCAGAGGATTAGTTCAACAATCCAGGAATAATATGATGAGAACCTGCATGAGGACAGTGACAATACTCGAGGAGAAAAGGAGCCATATACAAAAAAATAAAAAAGTAGAAATGATAAGATTAGGCAACAAATTAGATATGAGGAGTAGGTACGAGGAGACTTCTGGCAAGATGGCGGAGTGAAGACGTGACTCTCTGTGTCCTCCTCTGACCTTCTCTCAAATCAACAATAAAATAAGCCTCTGAACTGATCTTCAAGTCAACGAACCCAGAAATATTTGGACTACGAAACACTGCTTGCAGTTACCTCTGAAGAACTTCATAGCAGATCTGTTTCAGTCGGGCAGTTTGCTTGGTGCAGCTCCGGAATGGAGGGCAGCTCCAGAACAGAAGGCAGAGAACTGGGTGGGACTCAGCTCAGTGTGGCAGAAACTCCAAACACCGGGGGAGTAATTCTGAGGCTCTGAGGCACTCAGGACACTCTGCCCTGATTGGGGGCAGGTGTTCTGGCAGATTTGCCTTTTATAAGGAGTAAATTGGGCAAAGTCCTAGCCTAGTTAATTAGCAGAATGGCCCCAGGGCAAACTACTACAGCCACTGCTTCTCTCCTTTTAAACAGACCCCAACGCTGTCTAAAAAAAGGAGTTAAGGATGACTACAAGTTGCAGAGTTGCAAGCCAGAAAGCCTAGATAATTAGAAGGATGACAGAGACCTCAATAGTAATAGAAAATTGGGGAGAACAAAGAGTTTGGGGTAAAAAATAAAGGGTTCTGTTTGGATACATTGAAAGTTGGAGATGCCTATAAGACATCCAGTTTGAGATGAGCAAGAGAGAGTAGATTATATGTTAAAAAGAAACTAGGGTAAGCTATGTAAGTATAAAAATCATCAATATAGAAACTATTAATTGAATTCATAAGATCAGATGAAATCACCAACTGAATTAGTTTAAAGGAAGAAAAGAGGGCCTAGGACAAAGCTTAGTGGGTATGACCTGGATGAAGAACCAACAAAAAAGAGAAAAGGCAATCAGATAGGCAAGGAGGAAAAGTAGGAGAGAACACTATTCTGAAAACCTAAAAAGACATAAATATTCAGGAAAGTAACATGACTGACACTGTCAAAAATTACAGAATAGTCAAAAAGGGTAAAGAATGAGAAAAGACCATTTATCAGACCTGGCAATTAATTAGGAGAACACTGGTAATTTTGGAGAGTAGTTTTAACTGAATAAGAAGGTTAGAAGCTAGAGCTTCTATGAGAAGTCAGAATAAAGAACTAGGGTCACCCAGTTATAGATGACTTTCTAAAGTCTTTCTATCCACAAAAGGCAGAAGTGATAATAAAAGACTATTGCTAGTGAGGCTAGTTGAATCATGTGAAAGTTTTTTTTTTTTTTTTTTAAAGCTATGTGAATGTCTGTAGGTAGCAGTAGGAAAGAATAAGTAGAAAGTTTGAAAATCTGAGGTCTGTTAAAGACGGAGGTAGATGAGATCAAAGGGGCATGTAGGAAGATTTCCCCTGGAGTAAAAGGGATATCTTTTTATGTGAAATAGAAGTGAAAGAGAAGATGGTAGAGAATGTAATGTGATATGAGAAGTGAGGATAGAGAGGTAAGATGATAAAGGAAGAGGCAACTCAACAAATGTTCTCAGTTTTTTCAATGAAGCAAAAGGTCTCCTTTGAGAAAGTGGGTGCAGGGAGGCTTGAAGAGAAATGAAAATGTTTGGATCAGCAATTATTCTGTGATTATAAAACTGATTATGGAGGTACAAAAATGCCTTGTTGTCAAGAGAGCCTGGATAACAAAATTTCTAGCACAGCAAAAGGGAGAGGAGAGTATAGCCAGTACAAGAATTATGATCTAACAAGAAATGGCAGATGGGAGGGATTGAAATGGGGAAAATAAAAAACAAGTTTAGAGGTTGGGGAAAAATGGAATTAGAAAAAGAATAAGACCAAACAAAGGAATTTTGAAGTTTGGGAACATGGAAGTGATACAACTAAATATTAGTATGATCAATTGTGTCCTACTATTTTTATCCAACATCGTATCTTACAAGGCTAAGGTGAGTTGATCTGAGTCATGAGAATTTAGAATGAAGAATGGGCAAGTTAGGTACTTGAGGAAACACCAATATGTGTGCTGAAATCTTTTATGATAGTAACAATTGTGCTTGAAACACTGTGAGGCAGCATAGGCAGTGAAATTACTGAGGAAGGAAGAATATCCAGAAGATTCACAGATAACTTCTACCAAAATCTATACTGGCCATTAACTATGAATAATGCAGATCTTAAAGTAGAAAAGATTGTTGACAGATGGTAGGAGAGAGAAATTCCATAAGTAGCACTGGGGGAAAAGAAATATTCCAACTCCTTGATACTAGAGAGATAGGGAATATGATGAAGTATAATCAGTATTGGAAAAGAGGACCAAAAATACAGTCTTATAAGGAGAAAGCCTGGAAGACAGAAGGAGAAAGGAAAAGATTTAAGATGAAAGCGAGTTTGTTAACTATGATGCATTATGAGTAGAAGAAGGGGCAAGAATATGTGGAGGGTCATTAACAAACTGGAGTTAAGAAGAATGGGATTAAGGGAACAGGCATCTGGGGATGGAGAAAGTAGGTACTTGAGGATTTAGAATAATTGTGATGGGGTACCCTAACCACTGAAGAATGCAATCAGGTTTAAGAATCTTTGGTTGGGAAGAGGTTCACTGAAGGAGGCAAGTGATTAAACTATTCAAGATTGTTTCTTTGGATGCAATCTCATAGTTGGATGTGATGTCATAAGAAAAGACATTACGAAACCCCCCAAACCTACCTTAGGTAGGAGCATATCTTCATATGGAATGATGAATATTGGTCAGGAGATAGGATTAAAAGTGGATCCTTAGCTAATGTAGGGATTGCTGGGAATATCCTGAAAGGAAGGCATAATTCAGAAGCAAGGAGCTAAATCTCATTCAAAGATCAGTTGCAGAAACAAAAGATTTGAACTTTGGAAAAAGGGGAAAAAAAAAAAAAACCTAACAGATATGAGTATGTATGACATCTGACTTAAGAGGCTGTCATATGCAAAAAAGAATCAACTTATTTTATTTGGGCACCTAAAGCACAACTGGTAACAATTGGTCAAAATTCCTGCAAATGATGTTATGGCTCATCAAAAATAAAACAACAACAACAAAAAAAACACAAACAAATAAAAAAAACTTACTGACAATTAAAAGGTGGAAAAAAATGGGGAAAAAAAAAACCCCAGTTTCAAGAAGTACTCAGTACTTAATTGTTGTAGCTCTTGAAAAAGACATTGTTATAGATATTATAGGAGCTCCTGCTCACATAAGTTTAACCTGATAAACTAAACAGAAAAACAAAACACATTTAAATCCCTTCTAATTTTAACATTCTATTATTTTCTTCATCACCATTAATTTATACTTTAAGATTTTCATAGATTTGTATCATTAATGGAGACATTCTTTCCAACAGTATAGAAAATATCCCAGTTGCACCTTTTAATTGTATAATTATATTATTTTTCTTTTTGTAATAACAACAAAAAGTTCCATAAAACAATAAAGGACTTAGCCACTGTGAAAAGGGCTTTTTGGGGTCTTTTAGTATCTTTTAGATAAAAGTGAAACACTCAGGTTACCAGTCTATTGTTCATTATCAAAACATGACCATCTTACCAGTTTCTTCACATATGTTCTTTTTCTGTCAGTGTCAGCATCATTATTGCTGCCTCATACCTACCATGGTATCTTTTCATCATTTTTTGGATCATCAGTCATTTACTTCTTCTGACATTGTAGGATTTGGTGATGTGAAGCTAAGTAGTATCACTAACAGAAAATTTGGGTTTAAATTATGGGCTTCCATAGCAAGCAGTAATTTGGGGTCATCTGCAGAGCTTTCCCAAGATATATATATGTGTGTGTGTGTGTGTGTGTGTGTGTGTGTGTAGAGTATGGAGAGACCAGCTCAAAGGGGTTAACACTGAAGTATATGTCAAAAAACATTTATAGATTTTTCCCATTTCATCCCTTTCCTATGTGGATGCTTAGGCCTCTTAAGTCTTTGAAAAATGTTATTGGAACTAAAAGGCCGGATTCAATCAAGTACAGTGTTATCCTTAAATTAAAGTATCAGGAAAAATTTTGTCAATACTGAACACTTTTATATTTGGATTTTGCACATAATGAATAGCCTTCTTGAAACTGGCAAACCTATTAATGAGTTTATGTATAACTAAAAAATGTTATTTCCCCAATTATGTTTATCATAAAACCCCATCTTAAACAGGAAAAGAAGATAACTTTGTAAATTATAAAAGTCTTTAGGGCTGCATTTTATTCTACTGAATCAATCCGCTTTTTTTTAATTAAATTAAAATCAACAAGCAAGACAAGCAAATAGGATCTCATATTCACTATATTTATCAATTGTATAACTGTGAAGATATGGTCTACTGTAAGGGAAAAAAAAATTGTGAAAATCAATCTCTTCTTTGGTCATAAGTTCATTAAGTTTACCCTTGATGCATACTCTTCTCAAAATGATTTTTTTTAGCAAACAAAAATTATTCATTTAGGTTGATGGTTGTTAATGTCTTCTTGGTTCCATTTTCTGGTAATAAAATCCTTTTCTTTATGTAGAATCTTTCCTTCTTTCAGGTATCTTGAAAATCAATTTCTGAGTATCTTTCTCTCACATCTCTACCACTTAGATATAGAGCAGAATTTATTTCAATATAGAGAAAATGCTCTCCACCAATCCAAATAAACCATAAAAGACTCACAGTAGCCAATAAACAGTTGGCAAAATTTTCTATCCCTTCCTGTTGAGTCTCACCTTCAACATAGAGACCTATAAAAGTATCTGGCCTGATGGCATATCCCTAGAGAATTAGACTGCTCCTGAAAGGAAACAAAATCTGAATAACTCACAAAATCCAAGTAACTCACAATATTAACAGCAAGTGAAATCCAAGTTTTGTTCCTCTTTTCCATATCTCAGTTCCTTACTTATCCTTCATGTCCAGGGCCATGTGTGTAATCTCCTACTCTTCTAGTCGTTTAGGGTTCAGAAATTTCCCTGACTCCTCAGGAAGCCTGGGATTCAAAAATTCTCACTGCTTATTCCCTAGAATCTTTGAAATTTTGTTACCTTCAGGAAAAAACTGTTCTATTGGTATATGACCAAATTCAACAACAACCTCATCTTTAAGTGCCACTGGCCAATAATTAGGTATCGAGAGGTTAGAGTCCAAATATGATGTTCTCATTATTGTTGCTATTAAAAAGAAATCCACTCAGAAAGAAATATGAGCAGATTGTACCAATTTTTGTTATCTTCCTTTCAAGCTCATATATAAGATGATATGGTACATGTTACTTTAAGTGCTTTTCATAATTTTGCATGTTATTCTGCTTATAATTTTCTTTCTCACTTGCAAATGAACTTATATTCTAAACAAGTATTGTTTATTGTGATTTTTGCCTCACCACAGGCAAGGAAACTTTGGTAAGAAGCCTGTTGCCATGAACTTAAGCAGTTGATAATCTGTACATAGAGAGCTGATTTCTAATAACTTTCATAGCAATAATCGATTATTTACTATTAAGATAGTAAATTTCTTTCTATATTTTTAAGTATTTAATCTTTTTCATGTTCATTTCCTTTCATGAAGAATGTGTTCATGAAATAAAGATGTAAGAAACCCGAGTAATCCATGAACCTTATGATCATTTCTTAATAATTAACCAAATCTTTCAAAATATTTCTTATTGCCCTTCCCTGTGCCTACCTCTAAATCAAGTCACTAGTTTTCAAAGTATATAGTGACTTGGTTTGGGGGTAAACTTATAGAATGTCTCTAATTTTTTAAATACCCTGTAATAAATATTGACATATAAGCTAAAATTATTACATGGCAGAATTATCATTGCCTTTAGGTACATGTTCTTTTATACATACATACATAGATTTTTAATTTTTAATCTTTTTAACAGACTTCAAAGTTTCATTTATAATGAAAATGCCAAAATAGAAAAAGGTTTAGAACCTTTAGTAGCATAGTCACTTGCTGGTTCTTAACAAAGAGTATTTAGCAGTTATAACTGGTTTAAAAACTGACACTACTGCTACTCCTACAGGGGAAGTATAGGGTAGGATTGTGGTATCATTTTGTACTTTTACCCATTTTCCAGACTACTGTGATCAAAAATAACCACCACATTAAAAAAAAAAAAAAAGGTGCTTTAAAAGAAAGATTAATCACCATGTCTTTTCATTGTCTTTTGAGAGGTTCCCTCAAAAGGCCAATCACAATTTAAGAGCAGTTTTGGTTCACTGATCAAACTCTTTATCCTCACACTAAAGTTTCTGTTCATGATTTTATTTTATTTCTTCCATAATAAATCCTCAGTTATGAAAAAGCTGGTCTTTTTCATTGTCTACCAAACATGACATAATAAAGTTAATAGAGCAGTAAATTTGATATTACTGGATTTGGATTCAAATCCTGATTAGGAAATTCAGGACTTATGTTACTTTGGGCCAATTATTTTTATGACTTTTGGGACTCCATTTTCTCATTTGCAAAATGAGGTGGTTAGATTAGATGATCTCTACATTTCTAGACAGTTTTGAAATCTATCCTTTTTTTATATAGGTTTTTTTGAATTCTGTTTCTGCCATAGATTAGCTGGTGATTCATTTACTCAGGGTTTTAATTTGCCTATCTATAAAATGAGGGAGTTGGACTAGATGATCGCTAAGGTAACTTTAAGCTGTGGGCTTCTATGATACATTCCTAACCCCTTCTTCATAGAATACTGAATTGTTCCCTCCCCATCTATCCAATTCTTACCTAACCTGTGAAATCTACTTCAATTTCTCAAAAACTTCCTAGATAAGTAACCCATTTGTTCTTTTCCGTTCTTTTATCTGCTTTAGAATTTACTGTAGAATAGATTTATTAACTCAAGCTTTATTTCTACTGTTTCTTGTCTCAGGCAAAAAAAAAAAAAAAAAGCATCTGGGAGACAAAGAACTAAGGCATACATTGCTCTTATATTTTATGTCTTCCTAGTCATCTAGTAGTTTTATGTGCTTAGTAATTCTCAACTTATATTTGCTGAGCCAATTTAGAATCAAGTATTCTAAAATTGTTGATTCCCCCTCCCCCTTTTTGTGGATATGATCCGTGACTTCATTAGTATAGAGAAATTTCAATGAGGAAACTCCTTCTATGCTCTGCTACTTATATTAGGGTCACAAAGGCTATGTATATCAGAAGGGAAAGCTAAAATCCAGTTTTCCTGACTTAAGAGATCATCTTTCTAATGTAACCTCTATGCCATGCTGCCTCTCTAAGGTTAAAGGCAATAAATCTTAAAAATTAAAATTGAAAAGTCATCCATACTATTCTATTTAATTATAATAATGCCAATTTTGCAAAAAAAATATTTTTTTCCAGGAGAACTTATACACAATATAATTCTGCCTGGGTTAGCTAGATTTAAATCAGATGCTTTGTGATAATTAAGTTAAAAAGCTGACATTTTAATTTGGCTTTTTTTTTTTAACATAATAAAAAAGCCGATACTTTACACCTTTCCTAAAGCAGAGTTTCTAATAAATGCTGATCAGAATCAAGGGCTAAATGGTTCACAGAGATTGCAATCAGAAGTGGGACAAATTGCTTCTGTTAATACAGAAGAGACTATACTACGTGGTTGTGCTCAAAGATTTGCATAAATAGTCTATGATTTAAGAAACTAGGACTTGTATGAGAAATAATGCCAATATGAATAGTATTAAAAAAAAGTAGGCTCTATCCAGTTAACTAAAACAATCTCTAATTATATCTCAATAAGACAATGTGTTTTAAGGTTTATTCATATTAAAAAATATGATGCAAAAAATGAGTTATCTTCTAAAGATGTTATTTAAACAGTTTACCAAAGTCCAAATTACTTGGATAATTTTAGAATCAAATTATTATTCTGGGAAAAAATAAGCGATATCTGGATCTTAAACCCGAACATTCAAAATTCTATTTTGAAATCATCTTATTTATGGAAAACTTTAAGTAAACTTTTAACTGAAACATTTGAAAGTGTTTGTTTTCCATTATGTTTAACATCTCACTAAACTTATGGGTAAAACAAAAAGTATTAGTCAAAAGTTTTAGAGAAATGCTTTAAAAAATCATGTCAGGTCTGACCATGTAAATTTTTAGCCCAAAGCAAATAAGAAAAAAAAAAAGTGATTAATTCCTAAGAATGTAAGGTTTTAACACTAAATAGATCTATACCTTAACTATAAAATATTATAGTATTTGCATAAACTTTTATTTTATCATCGTTTGGGGGGGGGGGAACAAGGCAATTGGGGTTAAGTGACTTTGACTTTGCCCAGAGTCACAGTTAGAAAGTGTTAAGTATCTGAGACTGCATTTGAATTCAAGACCTCCTGACTCTAAGGGGTCAGTGCATTATTTAGCTTCCCCATTTATACATACTTTTAAAAAAATCTAAGCAGGAGTTTCTTTTTAAAGTTCTGAATCTACAAATAAATTTATGAAGAGTATTCCTTCAAATTGCATACTAATTTAAATATATATAAATGAACTGATGTTTAGAGAATAAATAACTAATGACATAAACTGAGAACTTGAACAGATGTTTTAATATGCTATCGCTATGAAAATCTATAGCTATTTCTACACATACTTTTTTTTTTTCTTTTGCCTTTTACTGAGGCAATTGGGGTTAAGTGACTTGGTCAGGGTCACACAGCTAGGAAGTGTTAAGTGTCTGAGACCAGATTTGAACTCAGGTCCTCCTGACTTCAGGGCTGGTGCTCTATCCACTATGCCACCTAGCTGCCCCTACTCATAGACTTTCAATTCAGAAATATATAATTTGAAAGTTTGGAGGAGCCTAAAAGATATAATCCAATCCACTCATTTTACTAATGAAGAACCTGAGGCACAGAAAGATTACGTTTTTGTTGTGGCTTAACTCAAATTATAAGGCTGGTGTTAGAACCAGAATTAGAATCTCCCTTTCCCCAACTTCCAAATTAGTTCTTTTCCCAATGCATTATGCTGCCTCTAATTAAGAAAACTGATACATTATTCAACCTCCTATTTATTTTTGACCACTCTTTTGTTATGTTGCTGCTTCTTCGGGAGAACAGGTATAAAGGGACAAATTAACTTCAAATGTGCCAATTTCAAATGTTAAGGATTCATTTCTCATGGAAGAATTATTATCTAAAATTGTCTGGACAATTGAAAGCTTGTAAAAAGGTACTAAGAAACTTTTTCTCCTCTTTTATACTGCTATAAGTTTTTTTTTTCCCCTTAAGCAGTTCTATAGAAATTAAAAGTGTTTTCATAATTTCTACATTTTTGAATGTGGCACTTATTTCTAAATAGTTACAACTAATTAAAACAAACATTTTGGGAAATGCTCTAAATTGGTGCTCTATCTTGCCTAAGTTTTCAATTTAAGGTAACAAAAAATCCTTACAAATGTTTGCTTTATGCAGACTTTTCTACAAGGCTTGGGATAAATGTAAATCTACATTAAAAAAAAATTTGACTTTAATTTGGGCAAAATTTATTCAGTAAAAGTACAAGTTAAACTTTCTAAGTTTCTTCTAGTTCTGGATATATCACTGTACATAGAGATCATAAGAAGTTATGCAGTGATATTTGGGGCATTTTTCCCAATAATCAGACTTTTCATCCTAACAACTCCATTTTACTACTTTCAAATTCAAGTCTTTTTCTAACACCACCACTATCCTCATCACTTATTACTGCAATAAGAGGCCAGAGAGAAAGAGAGGAGGAGAGAGAAAAAGGTGAGGGAAAGGAAGAGAGAGAGAGGGAGGAGGAGGAAAGAGAGAAAGAGAGAGAGAGAGAAACCGAGGGTAGATTGTTATGGTGGAAATTCCATTAATCTGTGGGATGGTCCAAAAAATCTTAAGCCCTTGCTGGCTTTTATTTAGAAATTTCTACCTAGCTTCTGATATATGTAGCTATGCTAGGCAAACTGATATTTTAAATATAAAATCATTTTTAGGCCAATGAAGTTTTTTTTAGTATTTCTGAATATGCATCACAATCAAAATTATGCAGAAAATGGTAAAAAGGATAATAGGAAAAACCTATGGTTTTTTTTTCTTACTGTAATCAAGTTTGCAAAAATTCAACATTAACACACAAGTACATTCATTTTATCATTTTATATTAGGTTAACTATATAAACATGTAGACTACAGAATTTCACATTAAAATTTATAAAATAAACTATATATTGAACTATAAAATCAACTATTTACTTTCTATAAAACTATGGATTCTGAATTGCTATTTAGTGAATATTATACTATAATCAGGAAATTCATTTTTCATATATACATTAAATAAAATATATTCACATACATTAGTTTTCATGTTAATAAATACAGTAGACTTGAAAATTTTGAGTGTTATCAATTCACCAGTTTAAAAAATACAAATTTAGTAAGTATTGCATGGAAATGCATTCTACTATCTATACTGAATACGGATATTTTAAAAATGAATTAATTATATATAGTATTTATATATAATATATGTATGTATGCCTATATACACATACATACCTATATACATACACACAATATCTGAAGAATAAATTAAATGTTTAGGTCAATGAAACAAAAATGACCTTTCCACTAAGGTATATTATTGCATGTATATACTGGTCACTTTAAAGTAGCTAAACTAACAAGGCTGAAATACAGAATAATACTTCACTATTATTATACAATGTTCAACAAATTTACAAATTAAAAAAAAAAAGCTTATGGCAAGATTTTATTTACCACATTTAACTATTTAGGATTTTCTAAATTAAACCAGTCATCCTCAATATCTTAAGAATTAACTAATTAAATTTTGGGTAACAAATTCTTCTCATAAAAGTTAACACTGAGGTGTAATGTATGTAGTAACTATAGTTACACAGGACAAAATATTTGATTCAAAAAAAAAACAATGCTGTTATATAAACAAATTTGCTAATACATGTATAAGGTATAAAAAAAAATTAAAAAGGCAATTGAATTAGCAAACTAGACAAAAGCTCAAAACTATATTCTAAGCTCAAACTATGATTTTTAAAAAGAGAGTACTGGGAAATCTGTGGGTATTATTATTCTTCATGTTTTATTTTTTCCATAATTGATAAAAAAAAATGAGTCATGCAGTTTTGAATGAATAGAAAATCCTACAACCTAATTAGATGTGGCAATGGACAATATATAAGTTTATACTGAAAAAATCCATGTGTTTTCTCCTTGGTATGGTAGTTTATACACTTTAGGGTGGGCAATCAATTGAATAACTACAAAACAAAACAGTTATGGTAACATTTTTTAAGCAAAAAATTACATACTTAAAATTTATATTTAAAATTAATGATTTACAAGATAATTCTTTGTTTAAAATGCATTTGTACTAAGTTGCTAATGATTTTCTTTCAATTCTCAACCAAACACTCACTTGTTTGATGCGGTCTGGATTAACTGTAGTCTGAGGTTGTAGAATACTGACTGGTTCTGTCTTGGCCACATTTTGGGGCATTTCCCGAATTTTTTCAGCAATGAAGCCATGAACTGCATTTAGTGCTTCAACTGTTCCCTGGATCAAACACACCCGTTCTGTAGTGCCTGTAGAAAAAAAAATTAATATTCATAAAAATGTCAGGTAGCTATGTATTTAACTAGCTGATAATATCAAAAAAATAAATTGGATAGACTAATATGAATAATGTCCTTTTTATTTTTCCAGTTTGCGTATTTATTTCATTTGAGAGTCACAATATTAAGTTGTGGGCAAGTCTATTTTACATTCCTTTTGTAGCTCCTTTCCTCCTCATTTCTGTATGGAAAAACTAAGTATATTTTAAGTCACTCAAGTAAGGCCTGGTCAAAAGTAGAAGTGACTCAGGACACCTAGATTATGGTTCAGTTCAAAGGTATTGATTTCAGAGAGGCCTATCATATCCTTTTGTCAGTAAACAAAATTTTATTTATCTACTAGGTGTGCAGCATTATGCTAAGCACTGGTTATAAAAAGAAAAGGCACGCATACAAACAAAAAAACCAACAAAAGCAAAACAAAGAAAACCAGTACCAGCTCTCAAGGAACTCTAAGTGGGGAAACAATGTGCATATAACTGTGCTATAAATAAGGATAAATTGGAAATAATCAAAGGGGAAAAGGCTTTAACATCAAAGGAAAATTGAGAGGATTCTTGTAAAAAGTGGGATTTTAGCTAGGACTTGAAGGAAATCAGGGAAGTGAAGTAGTGAGAGAATCCCAAGAAAAGAGGACAATCTAAAAAAAGTACAGCTGGAAGATGCATTGTCTTGTGCAAGGAAAAGCAAGGAGACTATCATCACTAGATTGAAGAGATTACTGGCATGAGTAAGGTATAAACCTGAAAAGATCAGGTTATGAAGGTCTTTGAATTCCAACTATAGGTTTTTAAATCTTTTTCTCCAAGTACTATTTCCAAATGCCAGACAATCATGTGCAGTAAACATATGGGTTGACAAACAGACTTAAAGGAGAGAAGCTAATTAATTTCATCAGTGAGGATTTTTCTGGACTTAGGCTGTTCACTGAATAAGAAATATAGTTTCTCTTTCTAGTTTCATACTTGAAACTTTTTCAGTTTGACAATACCCACCAGTGCTTGTGTTCTGCTGGTATTAAAGAGTGAGAATGTTGTTACCTATATAACATCATGAGACATCAGTTTAGGGTTGATATAATCAGAAATAAAAAATATTTAGGCATGATATTTTTTTCTAGAGTGTCCAGTTTAAAACATTACAAATTAAACATTTGCTGGCTGCTAAGAGGAAAAAATTAGGCAACTAGGATTAGAAATATTAAATACAACTTTTTGGAGGAAAGTTATAACTGCAAGAAACTCACTAGAAATAAGTACACATTTTCAAATTATAAAATATTTCAAATGTTAAACTTTCTACTATTCATAGATATGATATAGAAAAAAAAAAAGGGAAAAAAACCCCAACACCTTTTTAATGGGCTGCCACAGACATTAACCAAGGAGAAAAGGTATTCTATTCTGCCAAAGAATTATTCTGAAGGAAACTTCCTAAATCAAACTCCACCCTTTCAAAAACCCAAATATCAGTGACTGTCTCACTATTTTAGTGTATAGTCATTTTTAGTACCATGCTACTGATAATTTTCAATGCCACTGTTAATTTGAAAATCAGTTAAAAAAAAAGTGAAGTAAACTTTATATATATGATTGGTTTTATCAGACTTATACATAGCATTTTACCACACAAAGTTAAGCATATAACTAAATTTGATCAATATATCACAACCAAAAAAAGCAGTATGGTGTAAGCTTATTATATGGTAGAATACAAAGACACAGAATAGAACTCAACCCTAGGAAGAGCTCGTTTTAAAAGTCCCATTTTTTTAATATACTAGCTATGACCCTAGACAGTGATTGAACTTCTCTAAAATGTTCTATTTCAGAGAAATATTCAGAAAATATTTCAGACTTGCATTGACAAGAGTTTCCTCACCAAGAATGTCGATTACCTATTCTTATTATATGTTCTTCTAATAATTATATTATATATTCCCATTATAGTTACCTCATTCATTATGAATCTTATTTCCTCCTTAATTACATAAACCCAGCCATTTAGTAAGTACTAAGATATCTGTAATAGGTTAAATCAAAGTTCCTGATAGAAAAAATTCTGAATATGGATTTTTTGCAATTAAAATTTTTCATTCCTATTTTATAAAAGCAAGTTATATGGATCTGTATTCTAACATTTGAAAATAATTTCCATAGTTTCTTTTAAAAAGACTTTACCTCTTAGAAACAGTGACATTTCACAGCAGCAGAGGAGAAAATTCATTTAATTTCAAGTCACTCACATATACTAGATTTAGGTAAAGATGAACTAGAATTTGGTAAAGATGAAATAGTAAAGTTAACTCAGTGCCTAAATGACATAGATAGTGATTCACTTTAAATGTAAGCATAAGACAAGACATATGGCTTATGCTAAATTACAGATAATGATTTTAGTTAATCACACTGAGCTCACTAACTTCAAATGCGCACAAATTAATGAAAGCATACTATTACATGTATTAATACATGTTATCACATGTATGTGATAAATATAGTCACATAAATATAATGGACTCTAAATTTCACATTTCATTTTATGTAAATAATACCCTGCCTATATGTAAGAAATTTAAAGTATTACAAATTTAACAATGGCATTATAGAACTTTCAAATAAATATTGATAAATACAAGGACTTTTCATTTTATAAAACTATTTTGTAGAACAGTAAACATAATGTATACATTTACAAGCTATACATACTAAGGAGGCTAATTTCATGCATAGCTTATCTAGTAAGTCTCATAACTTAAGTTAGATATATTAAAATAATTTTAAATTTTGATTTGTTTTATCTTTAATTTCTGGCAAGTATTTCCTAATATTCCCAAACTAATTGTATGATTATAAAAGTTCAGAACTACAGAAAACACCATAGTTTTATATTAAATAGTTATGTGTTAAAAGCAAAAAAAATTAAAGTACCTTTTAAAATTTTTTCATTTTTTCCCAAATTCACATATGTATTTTTATTTGTTCAGGTCAAAGTTTATTTGCCACTTATCCGTTTCTTATATTTAAAAATTCCAAATAATTCTTGTAAATATTTATGTAAATTTCATATTTGAATCTAGAAACAGTGAATGTATAAATTTCTATGTATATGTATACATATATATGTAAATATAAACGATGACTAATATATATTATTCTTTTTCTCTAGAAAGTTTCTGCTCTTAAAAGTCAGGAAGAAGAATCAGAAATAGCTGTATACCCACAGAGACAGATTATACAATTCAAGATTATTAGGAATGAAAATGGACTATTTTTATAGCACAGTCTTTTATAAAACATTTTAATTGTATGTGGAAAATTGTCCAATAAATGTGAGTTTCAGATCCCTCTCTCTTAACTAGCTTTTATTATCAGTCTCTCCCCTTCTCCCCCCCCCCATGTTAACGCCTGTGGTTCTTGTGTAAAATAATCCAATTCTAAAGGGATGCTCTAGGGAGTCTTTACAAGGATGTATTAATTGTCTGCTAAATGACAAGAACGGATAAGGATTGATCAAGGCAACAACAGTTCTTCTCTAGGTCAGGAGACAACACAAAACACAGATCAAGTTACACTCATGCCTCTGGAGCCAAACATGAAGTGCACTTACAGAGATGTATACTGTCAAAACAGAGAAAAGAAACCAGTCAAACCCAAACAGAAAATTTCATCAACCTTGGCACAGATTCAGCAAGATTCTACAATCTATGTTGTTTTAGAAACTGCAATTTAATATAATACATACTACATCAGACATCAGATTGGATTGTACTATGTTTCACTTTGTATAGGCCAGTGGAAAATAAATGAAAATCACTGAACCATGAAGAAATTCAATTGTGTAAAAATAAATTTCACACAATGTATGTGAAACAAATTGTAGATAGTTCACAATTGTAATACATTTTCTTTGAGGATTAAATTATCCCACTTTCATTAAAACTACCATAAAAAGAAAAAAAAAGTAGGAGATTGTACATCCACCACTGGGAATTGCTTTAATTTTTAGAAGAAATGCTGTTATGTTTTTTCACTTAATTCTAACGGCTTTTCACTCAGCATAGAGCACAATAATTTCTAAGAGGGAGTTAGGCAAAAGAAAAACTGCCAGGTACATGGCCAACATATATATAACCATTAAAATTATTGGGCATTGCTGAGGTTTTTTTTTGGGGGGGAGTTAGTGATGGTAAAGAAGGGGCCATTTAAAAAGTTTTTAGGTTCCATTACTGTCTAAACTGCAAGTTATTTATCATTTTTAATTAACAGTAGCTTTTACTATCTATAGAAGACTATTAACCAAAGCTTAAAGTTATTTATATAGAAAATATTTTCTTTTTGTACTATGAAATCTGAAGATATCCTTGAAGCAAATCTTTAAAGCTAATTTTTAAAGAAATGACCAAAAAAAAAAAAAGTGAAAAGGAGAGATTAAGTCTCTTTGCATGCACTGTAATGTAAATTGATTTGTATTTTTGAACTTGGCAAATTTAAAAAAAAATATATGTTGCTATTTTCTATTTCTAATAGAGGCTACCTTAAAAATGGACCAGAAAAGAGACTAGAAAACTTAATGTTTGGCAAATACCTTAATGAGAACATATGACAAAACAGAAGTAAATGGTTTGGAGATTATTGTTTCAAAAACAGGAAGTCGATCTGCAATTTTATTGGGGTAAGCAAGTACATCTGCAACTGTTTCATTAGTCTGTGAACTCCTTAACAGTATGGATTGTCTCTTAGCTTTCTATGTATCCCTAGACCTTAACATAGTCTGTGGCAGAAAGCACTTAAGTGTATGCTGATTTACTGCTTGACTATTCTATTACTTATACTCTGAAAAGAGCAGCTTGAGACACAAAGGAGTTAAATGACTTGCTTAGGGTCCCACTGACAATTTGTGTCAGAGATGGCACTTAAACCCCAAAACTGCTTGTTGAATATTTGGTATTTAAAAATATTTATCAAGTTATTTTAAAAAATCAAGAAATAAGTTCTTCACATCAACAGTTCCCTTAAAAGTATAAGGGAAGCTGGCTAGTACAGTGGAGGAAGCACTGAGCTTGAAATCAGGAAGATTTCTCTTCAAGCCTCAAGCACTTAGTAGCTATGTGATCTTGGGCAAGTCACTTAACTTTGCCTCAGTTTCCTTATCTGGAAAATAAGCTAGAGAAGGAAATGACAAACCACTCCAGTATCTTTGCCAAGAAAACTCCAAATGGGGTCATGAAAAGATATAACTGAAGCAACTGAATTTCTCTTTAAAGTACAATTTAATAACTTAAGAACTGCAAGAGTAAAAAGCTTTGCTATCTTCTTTATTATACAAAAATTAATATGAATACTAGGTACAGTTATAATCCCTGAGTAAACCATGACAAAAGTTTAAATTGTAGTCCTAAGAAAATCTTTAAGAAATTATCCTTACCTTTCCTTAAGTATATATATATATAAATTATATCAAGCACATTCCATGTCATGTTCCCCTCCATTCCTATGTCTTGTAATTTATAAGCTAACAGGCAATGGTTAGAAATAAAAGAAACAGCACAGATATCTTCTGATCTCTACCTCTTAAAGACTAATGGTTCTAAGTCTTGCTTTCTTAGCCACTGATTTTTCCACTTTTCTCCACACATACTAGTTTTTGTTTATTTCTTGCTGAGGCAATTGGGGTTGAGGGATTTGCCCAGGGTCACACAGCTAGAAGTGTTAAGTGTCTGAGACTACATTTGAACTCAGGCCCTCCTGACTTCAGGGCCTGAATGGATAGAGATCCATTGTACCCCACCTAGCTGCCCCAAACACATACTAATTTTTTATCAGAAACTAATCCTCACTGGTTGATTTTCATCCTAAGACATTAGTTTTCAAAACTGATGCAGAAATGCCCCCCCCTTTTATAATTCTCCTATGCTTTTAATAAAACAGCCTATGCAAATATTTATTACCACTTTACAACATAAGTATATAATTATATTAATTAGTAACATGTTCCATTAATTGTCACAGGAATATAGATTTAGAGACAAAAAAGATATGCAAGATCACCTAATCCCTCCCTGTCCCATTTTCTTGAGAGAAAAAAAATGAATTCCATAGAATTTAAGTGTGTTGTTCAAAGAACAGAGCCAAGCTTCAAATTAAGATTTCTTTCCACTGCACTGTAGTGATTTCCAAAGGCAAAAGAGAAACGATGATAGTTCCTAGAGGTACCCATTAATATTTAAATCTTATAGTTATAAATTTTTATTGTATTTGGGGGGAAAGGAAGAAAAAACTTAGGTTTGCTGTTCTATTGGAGGTCCATCCTTTAGCAATTTTTAGAACTAGCCCAAGAAACCTCCTTTACCTATGGTTGACTGGGGAATGAGAGGAAGTACATATAAGTACTTAGATGGGCAAGAGAGGGATATGTACAACAGTGGCATCCTAGTAACAGAATGTACTACTGGCCAGCTCTGAGAACGCCTGGATCCACAATAGATGGCTGGGCTCTGACCCCATCCAATACAGAGGAAGCCTTGATGAAGAGAGGAATTTGATTGACATCATAAGCACTTATCCCTTCTCATTTTTACCTCCTTCCTCCATTCATTATCTCATCAGTTATACTAGTCCTTTATTTGAAATATCTGTCCAATTTTATTTCTCATAATTTTCTAATATATAATGTAAGAAATAATTCATTTTGCATCCCTACTCTAATTTTAATCCCCACAATAATATGTCTTAAAAGCTGTTCATGGGACACTGATATGAGACAGAGGAGAGAGCCAGCCTCAAAGCCAGGAATACCTTTGTTGAATCCCTGCCTCTGAGAAATAGTGTGACCCCACAAAACCTTTCATCTTCCATGTACATAGGCAATTCTCCCAAATTCTAACTTGTTGAAAAAGTAAAGATTTCCACTGATAGAATGCTTACTAAAGAATGTTTCTTTATCAGTGAGTTTCTTGTACTAATGAAATCACAGGTCTAAATTTATATTGAAGAGAAGGTGCCGACCTGCAATATTAGAATTAATACCCTTAGATTTTTGCTTTCCCCAGACATGAAATTCCTAGTCTCTCATTTAAAATCTACCAATCATTATTTAAAGTCAATGCTACCCATTACACCTCCTCCATGAGGCTGTAACTGACTATGCCTACCTACAGTGATCTCTTCCATATTACTCTTAAGTCTTCTATAACATATTCTATGTGATTTTATTTTGTACTTAATTTGTCTTGCATTAGTATCTGTGGGGCAACTAGATGGCATAGCAAATAGTGTTCTGGGCCGGGAGTCAGGAAAATCAAAAAAGCTAGTCTCAAAATACTTCTGTGTGACATGGGCAAGTCATTTAAATCTCTGTTTGCCTCAGTTTATTAATCTACAAAATGGAAATAACAATAGCACCTACCTCACAGAGGTATTGTGTGGATCAAATAATTTCATAATTGCAAAGCAGCTAGTACAATGCTAGGACACAGTAAGCACTACATAAATGTTAGCGATTTCATTATTTTATGATTATTAGTCTCATGTGTTCTAGTCCTCTCTCTCTGAAACTATTAAATAAATCAGCTACAGTGTGCAAATTCAGTCCTTTATGGAGTTTTAGGACTCTGATAACACCCAATGGACATTTTCCATAGAGAAATGACACTAGAACATTTGTTTCTTAGGATTCCTTTGGGGCCCCAGGCCCTGCAGTGACTACAGAGGAATGAATTATGTCCAGATTACTATACTAACTTTGTTTTCTTAATTAAGAGTATTGTTTTTATTGGTGAATTTTCTAGTTCTCTACTGATCTTCAAGCATCATTTCCCCAGAGTAGATTTGTTTCAAGGACATTCTTATTTTGCTTTTATTTCCCAATTATCTTAGTGCTAATATAGAGTAATATCTTTATCATTTCTGAATATATTATGCTTTCTCAAAACTTTATCATTTCTGAATATATTATGCTTTCTCAAAACTAACTGCAATACACGAAAGAGTATGTCATTTTAAAATGCAAAGTCATTTTAAAAAGGATTATAATTGAAAATATAATTAACCATGAATATTTTATTCATAATTATTTTTAGGAAAGAGCACCAAAATATAGTTTAGCCAGATGAATTACAAATGTAAAATGAAAAATAAAATCTCAGAAATGTCATCTTATGCCACCTAATTAGCATTTTATATTCAAGTAACATACTGTTGATAAGAAAAGCATTTTTGTAGTTTAAAAAATATATTTTGTGCTAATTATCATAGTACAAAGTTAAATTTAAACTTTAAACTAAGAGGAAAAATAATTTCTTACATTACATTATATTAAGAGAATAAGTGAGATCCCTATTTTAAGTCAGATGACTTAGAGTTATATCAAACCAGTAGAAACAGACACCAGACATAGTTAATATCAAAGAAGGAGATGAATTAATATAAGCATCAGCTTTTGGAGTTCAAATCAAATCCCATGAAATATTGTGCTTTTAAATGTACTACATATGCTACTTCTGGGGTAACTATTAAAATATGAAATATCTAATTGAACCCCAAAAATTTTGGGGGGAAACCAAATTACAAACAACTCTCTAATTTGACATATAATTGGACAACTGGATAGATGATAAACAAATTAGCATATATACACAACAGAAGCTCAAAATAGAAGATCAAAGGGAATAGAAAGAGGAAAGACAGGCAATTTTCTGTTGAGAGCAATTTATACTAAACGGAAGAAATTGAGAGTATGGTTAAAGAAATCAAGTTAAAGAAAAGGGGGGACTCACTTTTTTTTTTTCCGTTGGCAAAACATTAACTAAACTTGGGATTGAGATATCTGAGTTTTGCTCCATTAATTAAATCACATAATATGGGTTTTCAAAGACTTTAAAGGTGAAACAGAAGATCTAAATAAGAATGTCCAAAAGGCAGAACAGCTTTGATTGTGCGCTTGACAATAAACTCCCATCTGACATTTAATAATCACCTAAGTATGCAAAGATTCATCAGTATAAGACTGTCCACTAGGTGACCATTACTCTTTTGTTTTTATGCAAAGCAACTTACATAGACTAACTACTAAGATTTGTGGTGGGTTGTTTTTTTTTTTTTAATTAAAGATTTTTTAATTTTCAAAATATTTATATATGGATAATTTTCTACATTCATTCCTACAAAACCCTGTGTTCCATTTTTTCCCTACCTTCCCTCCACCCCCTCCCCCATTCAGCAAATGATCCTGTATATGTTAAACGTGCAATTCCTCTATACATATTTTCACAAATATCATGCTGCACAAAAAAAGATTTGTGGTGTTTTAGTCACAATGGCATCACAGAATTTGTACACTCAGAAGCTATTTATTGATATTTTTATATGACTATTAAGTGTCAATGATATAAATAAGTAGAATTATAAAGATGAAATAAAATATCTAAAGGAGCTTCCAAAATAATCTAGGGACAAAGTAAAGGCACAAACATTTGAAATATTAAGTAAAAAGTGAACTACAAAAGAGAAATTCAAAATGCTATGAGTGTTTTGGGAAGTGAGAAATCACCTCAGGAGAAGAGAAAGAATGAAACTACAAAAGGCTTTAGGGAGTAGGAGCTAGGTAAATATGAGAATAATGCCTACTACAAGAAATCCTAGGAGGAAAGAAAAAGTCAATTTTAGATAGCTGGGGTCAATAGTAAAAAGAGGAAAGGGCTTTATGAGATTATTAGAATTCAAAAGTTCTGAGTTCTGGGCTTGCTATTTCTTAGCTGTATGAGTTAGATCAAGTCACAGAACCTGAGTTTTAGTTCCATATTGTTTTATCAATGAAATAGCAAAATTTATATTATTCTAAGGATACTGTAACAATGGGATATATGAAGAGATACATATATGTATATACATACACACATATGCATATATTTCTATAATTACTAATACAGCTTTTTTTAAAAAAATATTTTCCAAACAATCTTAAAAGTTTGAATTTTACCCCAAAGTTAGTGAATTTTTAAAGTTGCAAATAAAACATACCACCCACAGAATAGTTTTCTGCAGCGCAAGAACTGTTGGCATATTATTTATATTGAAATAGCTAATTTTCAACTAGACAAAGAACAGGAACAAAAACAACAAAAGAGTATAAAACACTCATCCTAGACTGGATATTTATCTTTCTCACTAGTTCCTGCCTAAGAATTTTGAGGCATCATGGCGCATCAGAATCACACCACTAGTAAGTATTTGAGGCCAGATTTGAACTCAGCAAGAAAAATCTTTTTGAATTCAGGTCTGGCACTTAATCCACTGAGTCACCTAGCACAGAGTAATATAAAAAATCTTTAGGCTGGTACTTATAGTAATTCAACAAAATAATAAAAGGGTGTGCACAACTACATATTCCAAATGGATGTTAACTTATGTAAGTGGAAAGATGAGAAAGTGGGGAGGGAAGTTTGAAGAGGTAGAACTGGAAAAAAATTTGTATGCACCTGACATCCCAATCCTATTATCTATCTACACACACACACACACACACACACACACACACACACACATGAATGCAATTTTTTGGGTTTGATGAACTTGAGTTAGATTAGATTTCTCTCAAATGACCATATGCTTAATTTTTTTACCCCTCTTAATTCCTCTGTCCTGACACCTCTCTACCTCTCTATTCCCTTTAATTAGTGACATGTTATTTAAACTACTTGTGACTTGTGGATTTAATTTTAGATAGATATATAATAAGATATTTCTCAGAACATTTTCCCAAGACAAATATCATAAGTAATGTTTATAACAATGTAGTAATATAAGGACTACTACAGAACTAAGTCATTACTTTAAAGAAATTAATGCATTTCAACTTGACCATGGGAATGGTTTTTTCATTGTTGATAATTTTATGAGAAAAGAAAAATACATTTTAAAATTCTTCAGTTCTCCATACAAAAAAAATCTCTACAAAAATTCATTCCAAACTTATTACACAATGAAAGATATATACTCTGACAGATCTTTTTCGTGAAAGATAGAACACAACCAGAGAAGAATAATATAGGATTATATTCCACAGTTTTTTTTAGACAGATATTTCAGATCCACAAAGGCACTTAACATCTATCTGAAAGGAAACCTCAATTTGCAATTACAGTCTTTTTTTTTTTAATTTTTATTTTATTTGCATAACATATGTGTGGGTAATTCTTCAACAATAACCCTTACATAGCTTTCCGTTACAAATTTTTCCCCCAACTCCCCACCCCTCCCCTAGATGGCAGGATATCCACTACATGTTAATAATGTTAAAATATTGGCAAATCGAATATATGTATACATATTTCCAAACTTATCATTGGTGTGCAAGAAAAATCTTATCTACACAAACGATATATCAGATAAAGGAAACACAATGTAAGCAAACATCAATCAAGGAGTATGAGAATGTTATGTTGTGGTCTACATTTCACATCCCTCTCTCTGGGTGTATATGGCTTTCTTCAGTGAACAATTGGAGGTGGTTTGAAACATTTCATTGTTGAAGAGAGCCATGTCCATCAGAATTGATCGTCATATAGTACTGTTGTTGCCGTGTATAATGATCTCCTGGTTCTGCTCATTTCACTCAGCATCAGTTCATGTAAGTCTCTCCAGGCCTCTCTGAAATCATCTTGCTGGTCATTTCTTACAGAACAATAATATTCCATAACATTCATATACCATAATTTATTCAGCCATTCTCCAATTGAAGGGCATCTATTCAATTTCCAGTTTCTAGCCACTACAAAAAGGGCTGCCACAAACATTCTTGCACATGTGGGGCCTTTTCCTTCCTTTATGATTTCTTTGGGATATAAGCCCAATAGAAATGCTGCTGGGTCAAAGGGTATGCACAGTTTGATAACTTTTTGAGCATAGCTCCAAATTGTTCTCCAGAATGGCTGTATCCGTTCACAGCTCCACCAACAATGCATCAGTGTCCCAGCCCTCCCACAACCCCTCCAACATTCATCATTAACTTTTCCTGTCATTTTAGCCAATCTGACAGGTGTGAAGTGGTATCTCAGGGTTGTCTTGATTTGCATTTCTCTGATCAATAGTGATTTGGAGCACCTTTTCATATGACTATAAATAGTTTTAATTTCATCCTCTGAAAATTGTCTGTTCATATCCTTTGACCATTTATTGATTGGAGAATGGCTTGAATTTTTATAAATATGAGACAATTCTCTATATATTTTAGAGATGAGACCTTTATCAGAACCCTTAAATGTAAAGATGATTTCCCAATTTATTGCTTCCCTCCTAATCTTGTCTGCATTGATTTTGTTTGTACAAAAACTTTTTAACTTAATATAGTCAAAGTTATCTATCTGGTTTTCAATTAAAAGTTCCAGTTCTTCTTTGGACATAAATTTATTCCATCTCCACAGGTCTGAGAGGTAAACTATATTATGTTCCTCTAACTTGTTTACAAAATCACTCTTTATATCCAGATCATGAACCCATTTAGATCTTATCTTGGTATGTGGTGTTAGATGTGGGTCAAGCCCTAATTTCTTCCACACTAGTTTCCAGTTTTCCCAGCAGTTTTTGTCAAATAGTGAATACTTATCCCAAAAGCTGGGGTCTTTGGGTTTATCAAAAACCAAATTGCTATAGTTATTGCCTAGTTTGTCTTGTGATTCTATCCTATTCCACTGATCGACTACTCTATTTCTTAGCCAGTACCAAATGGTTTTGATGACCGCTGCTTTATAATATAGTTTTAGATCTGGTACAGCAAGTCCACCATCTTCAGCCTTTTTTTTCATTAATCCCCTTGAAATTCTAGACCTTTTGTTTTTCCAAATGAACTTTGCTACTATTTTTTCTAGATCTGTAAGATAATTTCTTGGGAGTTTGATTGGTATGGCACTAAATAAGTAAATTAGTTTGGGTAGTATTGTCATTTTTATTATATTCGCTCGTCCTACCCATGAGCATTTTAAGTTTTTCCAATTGACTAGGTCTGATTTGATTTGTGTGGAAAGTGTTTTGTAATTTAGTTCATATAGTTCCTGACTATCCCTTGGCAGATAAATTCCCAAATATTTTATACTATCAACAGTTATTTTGAATGGAATTTCTTTTTGTATCTCTTGCTGCTGAACTTTATTGGTAATATATAAAAATGCTGATGATTTATGTGGATTTATTTTGTATCCTGCCACTTTGCTAAAGGTGTGAATTGTTTCTAGTAGTTTTTTAGTTGAGTCTCTAGGATTCTCTAAGTATACCATCATGTCATCTGCAAAGAGTGATAATTTGGTTTCTTCACTACCTACTCTGATTCCTTTTATCTCTTTTTCTTCTCTTATTGCTAAAGCTAACATTTCTAATACAATATTAAATAGTAATGGTGACAGTGGGCAGCCTTGTTTCACTCCTGATCTGATTGGGAATGGTTCTAGTTTGACTCCATTACATATGATGCTTGCTGAAGGTTTTAAGTAGATACTACTTATCATTTTAAGGAAAAGCCCATTTATTCCTATACTCTCCAGTGTTTTTAATAGGAATGGGTGTTGGATTTTATCAAAGGCTTTTTCTGCATCTATGGAGATAATCATATGATTTTTATTAATTTGGTTATTAATATAATTGATTATGCTAATAGTTTTCCTAATATTGAACCAGCCCTGCATTCCTGGTATAAATCCTACTTGGTCATGATGTATTATCCTGGGGATGACTTTCTGTAATCTTGTTGCTAAAATCTTATTTAAAATTTTTGCATCAATATTCATTAGGGAAATGGGTCTATAGTTTTCTTTCTCAGTTTTCTCCCTACCTGGTTTAGCTATCAGCACCATATCTGTGTCATAGAAGGAATTTGGTAGTACACCTTCTTTCCCTATTTTTTCGAATAGTTTATATAGTATTGGGATTAATTGTTCCTTGAATGTTTGGTAAAATTCACATGTAAATCCATCTGGTCCTGGAGATTTTTTCTTAGGGAGTTGATTAATAGCTTGTTCTATTTCTTTTTCTGAAATAGGGCTATTTAAATAATTTATTTCCTCTTCTGTTAATCTGGGCAATCTATATTTTTGTAGATACTCCTGCATTTCATTTACATTCTCAAATTTATTGGCATAAAGTTGGGCAAAGAAACTCCTAATTATTACTCTAATTTCCTCTTCATTGGAGGAAAGTTCTCCCTTATCATTTTTGAGACTAATAATTTGATTTTCCTCTTTTCTTTTTCTAATCAAATTAACTAAAGGCTTATCTATTTTGTTGGTTTTTTCATAAAACCAACTCTTACTTTTATTTATTAATTCAATAGTTTTCTTATTTTCAATTTTATTGATCTCCCCTTTAATTTTCAGAATTTCCAATTTGGTATTTAATTGAGGGTTTTTAATTTGGTCTTTTTCTAGCTTTTTTAATTGTAAGCCCAGTTCATTAATCTTCTCCTTCTCTGTTTTACGCAAGTAAGCATCTAGAGATATAAAATTACCCCTTATAACCGCTTTAGCCGAGTCCCACAAATTTTGGTATGTTGTCTCATTGTTGTCATTCTCCTGGATGAAATTTTCGATTGTGTCTATAATTTGCTCTTTCACCCATTCGTTCTTCAGGATTAGATTATTTAATTTCCAAATAACTTGTGGCCTATTTTCTCCTGGCCTTATATTACATGTGAGTTTTATTGCATCATGATCTGAGAAGGATGCATTTACTATTTCTGCTTTTCTGCAATTGATTTTGAGGTTTTTATGCCCTAACACATGATCAATTTTTGTATAAGTTCCATGAACCCCTGAGAAAAAAGTATACTCCCTTCTATCACCATTCAATTTCCTCCAGAGATCTATCATACCTAACTTTTCTAGCCTTTTGTTAACCTCCATAACTTCTTTCTTATTTATTTTGGAATTTGATTTATCTAATTCTGAGAGAGCAAGGTTGAGATCTCCCACTAGTATAGTATTACTGTCTATTTCTCCTTGCATCTCTCTTAACTTCTCCTCGAGGAATTTGGATGCTATACCACTTGGTACATATATGTTAAGTATTGATACTGCTTCATTGTCTATGGAACCCTTTAGTAAAATGTAGTTTCCTTCCTTATCTCTTTTAATTAGATCTATTTTTGTTTTTACTTGATCCGAGATAAGGATTGCTACCCCTGCCTTTCTTTGTTCACCTGAAGCATAGAAGATTCTGCTCCAGCCCTTTACCTTCACTCTGTATGTATCTCTATGTTTTAGATGTGTTTCTTGTAAACAACATATTGTAGGATTCTGGCTTTTAATCCAGTCTGCTACCCGCTTCCGTTTTATGGGAGAGTTCATCCCGTTCACATTCACAGTTAAAATAACTATATCTGTATTCCCTGCCATCTTATTTACCCAGAGTTATGATTTTCTCTTCCCTTTCCCCTCTCTCCCTTCCCCCCTCCCCAGTACTTTGCTCTTGAAGACCACCTCCCACCAATAATCCTCCTCCCTTTAGAGTCCCTCCCTCCCCTTTATACCTTTCCCCTAATCCTTCTATTAGTTTATCCCTTTCCTTTTCTCCCCTCCCTCCTACCTTCCCACAAGGAAGGTCAGTGCTTTCTTTGAAGCTAAATGTGTCTGATATACTCTCTTAGAGTCCAATCTAATGAGTAAGGTTTACACAATCAATACTCATCGCCCTCCCTTCTTCCCCTCAATTATATTAGATCTTCTATGTCTCTTTATGAGATTTTGCCTTATTTTACCTCCTATATTTTTACTTTCTTTTGCCTCCTTTTCCCCCCTCCCCCTTTTTCTTTTTCAGTATGGTATCCCTTCCACCTCTAATTTCTTTTCCATTATTATCAAAGAAAAATCAAATTATACTGCCATTCTTTAAAGGATACCTATAGTAGGAATATAGTTCTCAAGAGTTTTCCTTTTTACCTTTTTATGTTTCTCTTGAGTTCTCTATTTGGAGGTCAAATTTTTTGTTCAGATCAGGTCTTTTCATTAGAAATAGGTGAAATTCTCCTGTATCATTGAATGACCATCTTCTTCCCTGGAAGATGATGCTCATTCTAGCTGGATAACTTATTCTTGGCTGTAATCCAAGTTCTTTTGCCTTTCGGAATATCTGGTTCCAGGCCCTTCGATCCTTCAATGTGGAAGCTGACAGATCCTGTGTAATTCTAATGACAGTTCCTCGGTATTTGAACTGTTTCTTTCTAGCTACTTGCAGTATCTTTTCCTTGGTGCGATAGTCCTGAAATTTGGCCACGATATTCCTTGGGGTTTAAATTTTGGGGTCTCTTTCTGGAGGTGATCGGTGAATTCTTTCAATGCCAATTTTGCCTTCTGATTCTAAAACATCAGGGCAATTCTCTTTCATGATTTCCTGGAAGATAGCATCCAGGTTCTTTTTTTCATCGTGGCTTTCAGGGAGTCCGACAATCCTTAAATTGTCTCTCCTGGATCTGTTTTCCAAGTCAGTTGTTTTTCCTAGGAGATATTTCATATTTTCTTCTATTTTTTCATTTTTTTGTTTTTGTTTAACTGATTCTTGAAGTCTTATTGAGTCATTTACTTCTATTTGTTCAATTTTAATTTTTAGAGTATTATTTCCTTCAGTTATCTTTTTTAGCTCCTTTTGTAGCTGGCCAATTGAATTTCTGGATTCAATGCATTCTTTTTCCATTTTGCCAGTTTTATTTTTCAGTGAATTGTTGTCTTTTTCCAATTCACCAATTTTGTTTTTCAGTTCACCATTTTTATTTTCCAGTGAATTGGTGATTTTTTCCAATTCACCAATTTTGTTTTTCAGTGAACTGTTTTCTTTTTCCAATTCACCAGTCCTATTTTCCAGTTTTTGATATTTCTGTTGCCCTGATCTCAATTTATTTCCCCATTCTTCTTCTAGCTCTCTTTTGAGATTCTTAATGCAATCATCCAGGTAAGCCTTCTGAAAGGGAGACCAACTTAAGTCTGCCTTTGTGGCTTCATCTGGGATTGTTTTCATAATGTCAGGATCTGGGGACTGTTCTATTTTTTCTCCGTAAAAGCTTTCTATGGTGAGAGCTCTCTTCTGCTTCTTGCTCATGATTTAAAGTTGGGATATTGGTCAAAAGCCGAGAAAACTGCAACAATTTATATTTGCCCTGGGGCAGTTTGCCGAGTTGACTTCCGGTCTGAGGCTGGTCGGGCTAGATTCGCACCAGGACCACGTTTTCAGCTGTTCTCATCCACCCCCTTCCAAAGGCAGATCTGCCAAAGCACCTGCCCGCAAGCAGAGCAAAGTGGCCCAGGCGTCTCCCAGGGGCTTCCTGGGTGCCCAAAATCCGGCCCTCTATCGCAGCCCTGACTTCCGCCCCGGCTGGAGTCCGATCGCGACCAGCGGCCGATTTCCCCTGAGGCTAACCTTCTCCGGAGTTCTTTCAAGGTAGATCTTTTATAGAAGTGCGTTGTAGTCCAAATGCTTGGCGAGGACCTCACTCGGAAACCAGTTTTAAAGCTTACTTTGTCTGGGTTGGGGGAATGTCGGAGGGAGTTCACAGAGAAAGCTGTCCGCAGTTCGCCATCTTGGCTCCGCCCCCCTAGACTCTGCAATTACAGTCTTTATGCCATTCTTACATTTATGAGCATTTTAATACTTCCTCCCACACATACAATTGCTAAGAGGAAAAAAAAAAACATTTAAATAGGACTAAAATACTTAAGAAATTGTAAGCCCTGATATATATTGCAATCCAAAATAACTGCCCTTTTCTTCAGAAATTTATTTCAAATGCAATTATTTCCTAGATTCTTTATTGTAAAACCTGCAAAAAACAAAAACAAAAATCTATAACCTATTTCGATGTTCAGGTAGTATGGTATAGGCTGGAAATACTTTTAATAATGAATGATCTCATTAAGATGATCAAAGAACAAAAATTACTACCAGAGAACTAAGATCTCCATCCTTATCAGAAGATTGCCTGGAACTCTACTTTTAGGCACTGATTTCATTAGAAAAATATGGATACTTCAAAGTTTCTTTAGGTGACTGAATATAAAATTTTAAATTCAGAACTTAGACCTTAATTTGAAAACTAAGGCTGTAAGTTGCTTTAGAACACAACTAATTCATTACTGAGGCAGGTATGTAGGTGGTTAATTTTATAGTGCATTTATAAAGTTTTCATCAATCCATCAAGAGCCATTCTAAGAACCTATTATGTGTTTCATAATCCTAGCTTGGGGCAGCGAGGTGACACAGTGGGTAGAGTGCCAGACCTGGAATCAGAAAAACTTTTCTTGCTGAGTTCCAATCTGGCTCCAGACATTTACTAGTCCTGTGACCCTGAGCAAGTCCCTTAATTTTGTTTGCCTCAGTTTCCTTATCTATAAAATGAGCTAGTGAAGTCAGTGGCAAACCACTTCAGTATTTTTGTCAAGAAAAACCACAAATGAGGCTTTTTCTTCTGAAAAACAATCAGAGAAATCTCTTCCTCTATATGTTACTAATAACCTTCCTGATAATATAATACCTTTCTTGCATACTTTTAAAAAAATATAACAAAGTGACAAACAGGAAACATTCAGGTATATGCTACAGGGGCTATAAAGTATCCAAGCACTTTTCTGTCCTTATAGGTTATGGTCGAAGAGTAAACAGGTAGAAATTAACCTATTCTGCTATGTAACAAGTGTTTTGGGAAATTTATTTACCTACAGGAGGCTCCTTATACAATCATTTTGACATACACGTATGTCCATAGACTGGGGATTCTTTCAGTGTGTTTGAAATCATTAACTGAAATACATTTTGGTGACAGGCCTTAAAGGGAAAAGAACATCTTGAACCAATTCAATAATGATCTTAAAGGCCAGAGCTATAAAATGCAAAACTTCTTAAGATAACTTCTTAAGAATGAATACACTTTCCTACCACTCTACAAACCACTGAATCTGCTATTTCAGTTCAATATCAACTGAATGTAATCTCAAAACAATTTTTATGTGCCAGGTACTTACTGGGGATATAATGACAAAAGTGCAATAATCTATACCAACTGAATGAAAGACACACACATATATGTGCACACACAGAGATAAATAGGAAATTAATACAAAGAGAGTAACTTGGGGGGGGGGGAGGGTTGGTGGAAAAACAGATTAAAAACTGGGAAGAACAAGAAAGTCCTATAGATGTCCCTCTTTCTCTCAAGAAGGAAGCTGAGGATTTCCCCTCTTCCATATTAGTTCCCATCCAAAGTACCACTCTTTGTTGGGGTTTTTAATTTTTCTCTTTTCTTCTCAAAGTGGGGAAATATTTTTGTATGTTCATAAGATAATATAGAAAACAGAAGATCATAAAATCAGACAGCTTGACTACTATTGCAAAAATTAGAAGGGGGTAGGAAAGGGAGATGAATACTATTGATTTCAAAGAAAGCCTAGAGATGCTAGGAATTATTACTTAAACTTTTAAAATAAAACAAGTATTAAATCTATGTTTTAGAATCAATGAATGTTTCCGAAACCATGAGTCACAAACAACATTTTGGAGGAGGGGAGGGAAGCTTTTCTTAGAACCTTTCCCACACTGAAAAAAGGAGAATACAGTTTACTTAGGACGTAAGAATAAAAGGGTAAAGGAAAACATAATTGCATTATAGATTATGAAAATGAAGACACAAAATGTGACTCATAATTTTGAATCTTATGTTTTATTCCTGCAATGAAAATATTAATAAACCTCAGCTTCTAGGATTATTTTATTTAATGCTAAAAGAAAGTAAATTCTTCGAATAAGAACAGTTATGGGGTATTTTCAATTAAAACATTAATGAGTTGGAAGAAAAGTGGAAATTGTTTTAAAAGATTTCTGGAATATTCCACAGTCAATAAATTGGAAAGGACATTCCTTTTGCTGTTTTTCTGTCCAGATAGAGACCCATTAATCTATTTTCTTTATGCAAATAACTGGCCTTTAGAATCCCAGTAGACTGCATTTTATTTACTGTAGTAATTGCGAGTATTATATGGATTATATTCTACTTCAGAACATGAGCCTTTCTATATTTGTAAGTTTCTTACTAACATGTCATGGAATGTAAAACCTATGGGACTTGGGGACCTTAATTTAAGACTGTGGAACTAAAGGTACAGCTGTTCATTTGCAAGTAATCATCACAGCTATTGAAGCCCTAGAAAAATAATTTTAAAAATCCATTTCCATCTCTTTTAAAAGTATTTAGACATGCAATAATCAGCATTACAATCGTATTACAATTCTTACTGAATCTTTCCTTATTTAAAATGTGTTACGAAGAAATTCAAAATATGGATCTTTATACGATAAGCTATAAATATGACCTGTAAATACAAAAAAGTTTTGGATATAAAGATTATGCATTTTTCCCCACAACACAGAAATCATTATGAGCCTAACTATTATAGAGAGATTGTCATTAAGATAGGCTTGTTGAATTTTTAATTTTTTTTAGAGGGAAGTAAGATTTGAATTAACTTAGGACTACCATATAAATAGATTGTTAGCTCAAACTTTTTTGTTAATTCTCAATTATCAGTTAATCTCACCAATTTTCAGTCTTTCACTATTTATTAGTGCCTTTCTGTTTTGAAACATGGCCAAATCTCCCCATCTTGAAGCAACCTTCACTAACTCTGTTCAGGCTATTTTACCATATCTCTGCTCTCTATCTCAGTCAAACTTTAAGAAACAGCTGTCAATAATAGTTGCCTCACTTTATATGGCCTATAATAGTTTCTTCTAACTTCTCAATCCTATTTATTTGTTTATTTATCTGTGTGTGTGTTTGTTTTTAAATGAAATTTTATTTTCAAGTTTCCTCGATCCCTTTAGCAACCAGGGCTTTTAATCTAGTCTCATCACTCATCTCGTATTGGTCTCTTTAAAGTTACCAGCAGTTATCCTAAAAGCCAAACTGATGGTCTTCATTCTTTCTATGCATCTTTCTCCTGCCTGATGCAATTGACACCAGTGACCTACCTCTTCGATATATGTTCTTTTCTATTAGTTTTGGTGATCTCCAGGTTCTTTTCCCTAAGCGTTTTCTTCACATAACTCATCATACTTATAAAGGTTTCTATTTCTGGGTGTGTCCCTAGATTTTCTCCCAATTCCTTCTTTTTCTCTCTGGACAGTTTTTAGAGTCCAAAGCTCATCTTTGAGCTTCAGTTCTATTACCCCCAAGTACCTACTGGGGACTTCAAACTAAATGTCACAGAGACACCTCAAACTTAAAATGCACAAAACAGACCTCAAAATACTCTCCTTTTCTCAACATCTCTATTTCTGTCAAAGATTCCAATCTCTCAAATTGCATAACTTCTGCACTATCTTTTCTTAAAAAAAAAAAAAAGCTTTTTATTTCCAAAATACTTAACATTCTTTCTTGTAAAACCTTATGTTCCAAATTCTCTCTCTTTTCTCCCTACCACCTCCCCTAGACAGCAAGTAATCCAATGTTTTTTTTAATATAAAGCTTTTTATTTACAAAACATGAGTTACCTTTCAAAATTGACCTTTGCAAAAACTTTTTTTTCCCCAAGCTTTTCCCCTCCTTCCCCCCACCCCCCCACCCCTAGATGACAGGTAATCTAATACATAAAATTATATGACAAATACAATACATGTATACATATCTATACAGTTATCTTACTGCACAAGAAACATCAGATCTAGAAAGAGAAGAAGAAAAAACAACCTAAGAAGGAAAACAAAATGCATGGAAATATTGACAGAAAGCGTTAAAATGCTGTGTTGTGGTTCACTCTCAGTTCCCACAGGCCTCTCTCTGGATGTATATGACTATCTTCATCGCAGAACAACTGGTTTGAATCACATCATTGTTGAAGAGAACCATGTCCATCACAATTGATCATCGTATAGTCTTGTTGCTGTGTATAATGTTCTCCTGATTCTGCTGATTTCACTCAGCATCAGTTCATGCAAGTCTCTCCAATCCTCTTTGAAATCCTCCTGTTGGTCATTTCTTACAGAACAATAATATTCCATAACATTCATATACCATAATTTATTCAGCCATTCTCCAATTGATGAGCATCTTTTCAATTTCCAGTTTCTTGCCACTACAAAAAGGGCTGCCACAAACATTTTTGCACATGTGGGTCCCTTTCCCTCCTTTAAAATCTCTTTGGGATATAGGCCCAGTAGAAACACTGCTGGGTCAAAGGGTATGCACAGTTTGATAACTTTTTGAGCATAGCTCCAAATTGCTCTCCAGAATGGTTGGATCCGCTCACAGTTCCACCAATAATGTATCAGTGTCCCAGTTTTCCCACATCCCCTCCAACAGTTATCATTATCATTTCCTGTCATTTTAGCCAATCTGACAGGTGTGTAGTGGTATCTCAGAGTTGTCTTAATTTGCATTTCTCTGATCAATAGTTATCTGGAGCACCTTTTCATGTGACTGGAAATAGTTTCAATTTCTTCGTCTGAAAATTGTCTGTTCATATCTTTTGACCATTTATCCATTGGAGAATGGCTTGAATTCTTATATATTTGAGTCAATTCTCTATATATTTTAGAAATGAGGCCTTTATCAGAGCCTTTGGATGTAAAAATATTTTCCCAGTTTACTGCTACCCTTCTAATCTTGTCTGCATTCATTTTGTTTGTACAAAAACTTTCTAACTTGATATAGTCAAACTTATCTATTTTGTGATTAATGATGACCTCTAGTTCTTCTTTGGTCACAAATTCCTTCCCCCTCCACAGTAATCCAATATGTTAAGCATGTACAATTCATAATATATATATATATATACATATATATATATACACACACACACACACATATATATATCCACAATTATCAACTTCTGCATTATCTCTGATATATCTAATCAATTCTCAAATTTCATTTTTCCTATCTCCAGGACATTTCTCATAACTTACCCTTTTTCTCACACAGCCACCATCTTAGTTCAAGTGCTCAACACTATTCACCTAGGCTGTTGCAAATTGGTTCCTCTATCTGAAGTATTTCATCACTCTGATCAATCCTCCACATAGAAGTCAATTCTTTAAATGCAGGTCCTAACATTTCACTCTCTTATACAATCAACTACAATGGTTTTCATCACCTCTAGGACTAAATAGACTCTGAACGAATATTTAGCTTTTAAAGTCTTGTACAATCTTGACCCTATCCTATATTTCAACCTTCATTATTTATCATTCTTCTTCTCATACTCAATGAGGAAACCAGCCTTCTCTTTACTTTGCTCCTCATCTCCATGTCTTTGCACTGGATTTCTACCACACCTGGAAGATACTCTTAACACCACCACCTGAGAGAATAGTGGTCCTGCTTCAAGACAGTCAAGCATCATTTTCTAAATAAAGTCTTTGTAAATCCTCCTTTCCAACTGCTAGTACTCTCCTTCCCTAAGTATCTTATATTTATTTGCTATGTACTTATTTACTAATATGCCATTAATCTGTATCTCCATTCACAGTACATCATCTGTTACTGAATAGAAACTTAATAAATGCTTGTTGATAATAGAATAAATACAACTCAAAATATCCTTAAGAATCCATCAGAAAAAGTAAACTGGATCATCATTATAGTAAAAAGTGCACACCATTACCCAGACATAACATTGAACTGCATAAATGCAAAAATAATAAACAGACACAACTATTACAGGCCTCCTAATTATATTGAATGAAATGGCTCTAAAATATAAAAACCTAGTGTAAGAAATCAATGGCTCTCATCAACAATATAATCATTCAGGCCAGTTCCAATGGCCTTGTGATGAAAACAGTCATCTGCACCCAGAGAGAGGGGAGTGGGAACTAAATGTGGACAACATAGTTTTGTTGTTGTTTGCTTGCATTTTGTTTTCTCTCATTTTTTTTTTCTTTTTTGATCTGATTTATCTTGTGCAGCATGATATTTGTGGAAACAGGATAAAGTACATACAATTCCTCTTATCCCATCTTATACTAAGTGTTGTTCTGGAGAAACTTTCAATAAGTCTAGATTTTACATATTAACCATTTTATTTGTTTATAAAAAGCAAACATTTTACCAGTCTATACAATAATCCGAAAAACATGAAACAGAAAGGAACAAAAGCAGAATGGTGACTTGTTCCAAAATCATTTTCAACAAATAAGAGAATGAAAACAATGATAATAACTCAGTCAAACATCATATTAATCATTTAATGTATATAGAGGTGACATCCAGTTATATGGCCTCCATTAAGGAAAAAAAAACCATATCAAATTCTTCACACATCTGGAATATTTCTCCAATTACATCAAAACTTGATTTTTGACTTTATAAGTGTCAAATTTTAAATTTATACCAAGGAAAAATAGAAACTGAAGATTTTAAGTATTTGTAATATTCCCCTTTCCCCATCAGTCCAGTTTGACTTCCAGGGAGTTTTCAGTCTCTTTATATTCTCTAAGAATGCATACTAAGTTTATGCTAAGAACTTGACACTTAATGAGTCCAAATAACATTACAGAAAGATTCTAAAGATGAAGAAGTTGTTAAATGTATTTTTCAATGATGTTATGCCATTTTATGCTATGTATATCAAGTGGTGTTTTGGAATGATATTATTATTGTTGCTGATATTATCTTCTCCAGGTAACACACATTAAGCCTAAAAGAGCTAAGGGAAATAAATTATGGATGTATATGTAGAGAAATTTTTTTGGATCTTAAAATCAAAGTTCAAAAGGAAAATATAATTAAGATATACAAAATACTAATATTAATATACAATGAGATGTACAATGATAGTTTTAGAAAGTATCCCAATAAAATCATAACTTAAAACTCAAAGTCTATAAGAAAGAGTAGTGCTTTCTCATCAAAAAGGAGGAAGATTGATAATGAGCAGCTAAGTGGCACAGTGATTAGAGTGCTAGGCTTAGAATAAGGAAATCTGGGTTCAGATTCTGTTTTAGATACTATAATCCCTTAACCTTTTTTTCAATCTCAGTTTCTTCATCTATAAATGAGCTAGATTCAATAGCTTTTAGGAAATTGAAAGGTCACTTTCTGCTTTGTCTATGGTTCTCTGATCCTATTGTCTCAGGCAATATGTAAAAAACTCAAGAACCTGAGCATTCAAAATATAGTTTTAAATGAAACAACAGTATTATCATAGGTAAAAGTGCTTTCTACTATCTTAAAAACTTAATGCTACCATACCATTAATGAAATGAAATCTGTCAAAACATAGATATCTAAAAGAAGAAATTAAAAGCATTTGAAAACACTGTGAGTTACAGATCATTCTTGTTATCCTTTCTGCTATTGGCCTTGTCCAGAAGATGCTTTTAAGAGTCTCCAGAAACCAAAATGTATTCAATTACCAAAAAAAAAAAAAAAAGGTATTGTTATTGTTTTTGAATCCTCCTGTGCCATCTGTCCATAGAACATTCCTGACACTATTTCTACTTAAGTCCATAAGAACAACTGCCAATAAGCATTTTAGAATTGGAAATGATTTTAGAAGTCAGCTAGTCATACACACTTTCATTGACCTTTGTGTGATATTCAACATTTATTCACTGGAAACTGTTATTCTATAACTTGCAACCATATAATCATCATTAGAAAAATATGGTTCTTCCAACGATGGACCTTCTTTTAAGGATCAAAAATAAATCAATATCACCTTTATTTCTAAGAAATAAACATTATGTTGCCCAATGAATCTGTGATGCAGAGTTATGGAGTTATGGGCTACTAGGACTGATGCTCTCTTTTCCGATGACTACCCTCTATTTTTTCATAACTAGCACAAAAGAAAATGTTACCTGTCCTTTCCATAAAAATTACTTTGTATTTTATCTTGTTTTAACATATAAATATGACATATATGCATACACAATCCATATATGCACACACACACAAACATATAAATATACATATATACATAAACACAATTCTGTTTTACCCCAATTAAGGCAATTGTTGAAGTCAATTTCATTTTGCCTTTGTATCCCCTGCACCAGGTACCAGGTGATGCCAGATATACGAATCCTGATCATATTTACTACATTACGTCAAGTTCTAAAAGGCTAGAATTGTAGAGAAATTGGCAGAGTAAATCAAAGGAAAGTGAAAAGGATGATAACAGGAACAATAAACATCATATGTATGTGTTTATATATATGGACTTCTTGAAGAAAATGGGATTCTAGACTTAGAAAAGGAAGGGAATTTAGAGAGTTAGAAAAACTTCATTTTAAACAGGGACAAACAGGAACCAGAAAGGTTAAAACTTGCCCAATGTCACCTAAGAAATAAGTGACAGAAGTGAGATTTGAACTTGGGATATTTGTTTTTAGAAAAAAACATACAGGAGAAATCAAAGATTTTCCTTATTTTTTGGGGGGAGGTCATACAGAAATTAGACTTGTCTTGGCTCCAAATAACCAATGCAAGACAAATTGGTGGAATTTATAGTCATATTTTAACTCAAAATAATATTACTGAAAATTAGAGCTGTCCAACAATTTAATGGGGCATAAAGTTATCATCATGAGATATTTTTAAATGGAAGCTGGTTTATCATTTGTTGAGGATACTGCAGGAAAAAAAAAATAATGAAATGAGGACAAGTTTAGACTAAACTCCTAGTGTTGTTTCTAAATCTAAAAGCATCTTTCAGTAAACCAATCAGAGAAAAATCTACATTGGAAATGAGTCCTCAATCCTTAAAGTCTCAGAATACTAGCGCTACTGACATCATTATAACTGTAGAGGGATGGCAACAAAAACCCCAAATTCCTTAAGGTTTAATTTATTACAACAGAGAATTGTTTTATTTTAAGCTACCTATAGTTCATTCCCATTCATACAATATTTCTAATCTAGTTAGAACATACCACAAGTTCTAAATACAGTAAAAATCCTCTTAATTAGCACTCTGATAAAGAGCACACCTACTTAATTGGGAAGATTGCAAAAGAACAGTTTCAGTGTAATGCATTTCAGTAACTCTGAAGAATGGATTAATGGCATGCCTCGATTCTAAGTGGCATGCCTGGTGATTTCTGAAAGTCTAGTCACAGTAGTTAACAGGTGTGAATTGATGATTGGAGCATATTTCCCCCTGAGCAGTTCTTTGTTCACTTCAGGCTGCCTCCTTGCCCTATTATAGCTGCTAAAGAAGCCCATCTCACCTTAATACGCATCTTTAAAATGTTTTACAATGTTGTAGAAAATTTATTCCTAAAACATTCTATACAAATAGGCCTATAAAAGTATGATTTAATGGTTCAATGTTTCATAGAGTCAACACTTTTCTAAAACTTTAGAATACTGGGCTTTTTTTTTTTTTTGAGAGACACAGTTTGCTCCCCACCTCCCTTAAGAAGCAACATATATGTTTGTTTGTTTTAAATAACTATGGCTCACTTTATAGTGAAAGTACTGCTTTTGCTATGCCAGATCAAGCTAACACTCTTAAGAAAAAACATGTAGCACAGTCAGCAATAATAAAAGTTGCCTGCTGTCTTTCCATTAAACCACAGCACTACAGGTGATTATTTACTTCTCATGATAATTTCATTCATAGAAGAGGTACAAATCAACATACAATCATAAGTGTCTACCACTTTATAATAATAATAGTTTTAAATTTTCTAACACCACAAAGCACACTGGCAATGGAGAACTTCCACATCAATAAGCTAAGTTACAGGGAAGTCCAATTCGGTGAAGACAAACCAACCCAAACCCTACCCATACACACAGAAATTACTGACCAGGTAAGGTTTATATTATATATACACATATACATATATATATATATATGTATATATGTGGTGGGAAAAGATGTAGAGAAATATGGGAGACAGGGAAGTCATAGAATACATATTACCATTGATAATGTTTCTTTAGAAATTTTACGAACTCCTACATGATGAGTTAATTCTATCAGTATCTGCTGTCTAAGAAAATATATGACAAAAAGTTACTTTGGAGTCAGTAAATTTTTTCATGAATTTATAATTTGTTAATCATATCAACAGCTACTATGAATATTTGAAAATGAATAATATATGTATATATGCACATTACTAATTTAGTCAATGTAATATACACATCTTTGCTTATTTAGAGTTAATATTCCTCATACAGCATACAAAGATCCCTAAGTCCTTAATGTTCAATATTGTACAAGTTACAACTGTACCATAACTTAAAAAATGATTAAGGAGCCTAGTTAATTGAAATTTTCTTACAAGAAAATCAACTCATCCTTAAACATAAAAGCACTTCAATAAAATATATAAAGCAAGAAAAGAAAAATAAAAACCCACAATTGTTTTCAAAGTACTATACTTTTTGGCTCAAAATTCTTCAGAAGTATCCAAAATATGATATTTAACGAGACTAATTTTAAAGAGTTAAATTTTTTATACTAAGTTTGTATTCTTATAATGAACAAATCAAAGTTGTATTCCTAAGAAAAAGTATACAGCTGAGGGTATAGAAAAGAATTATGTCCCAACTGTGTTCTATGAAAAAATAAGCAAACTCTTCTTATAACAATGTTTTCTAATAGTTAGAATATAACATAATCTATTATGTATTTCTTTAATCCAACAAGCTTTTATTAAATAATGCTTCTTTGTATGACAAGATGTTTTAAGTTAGATATTGAGCAAGCTAAAAAGTTTAAATAAAATTAAATAAAAAAAGAAAGCTTGCAATTTCATAGAATGGCATAGTCAAATAACTGTAGCACAAAATAATACATAGAAGAGCATGAGTAAAGTTTTGTTTGAAGTCCAAAGAGTACTTCAATTACCCTGAAGTAATGTGTAGTCATTTACTGTAAATCAAAGATAATCAATTTTTAGTTTTAAGATATATGTGAATCATTTTCAGAAACTTACAAACAGACCTTTACGGTTTCAAAAAACCCCCACTATCCTTACTAATCAAGTTTTAAAATAAAAAAAAAAAAAGTTAAAAATATATGGTCTCAAGATCCAAGATTTAGAGAGAACTGCAACTCGACAGATCAAGTCCAATGCTTTCATTTTACAAAAGAGAAAACTGAGGATAGTAAAGTATTAAGATTACCAAAATCACACAACCAGAGAACAGATTTAAACTTCATGCCCAATCCAAAACTCCTATGAATGGTGAGATTTTTTTTTTAAGTTTCAGAAATCCCTATGTTAGATTATTACATTTATCTTGTCTTAACTATGATGTCACAGGAAGTAGAGAAATATACCAAAAGCAGTGACTCAGATGCAAATTAGGAGAATGAATAAAGACTGAGGAACCCAGGAGCTACTCCCAGTGGGTCAAAGTACAAGAAGGAGTGACAATAATATTATGTTAACAATAAGTTTGTATGAAAAACAATTTGTATGGTCAGTGATTCCCCAACTTGGCAAAATGACCACTGGGTTTTCTGAAGTACTTGTAGAGACCTAAATTATTACAACAATCTTGGGAAGTCCAACTCAAGGTTTTTCTTGGATAGGAGCTTCTTATAAATGGACTACAGTTCACATATTATCCCCACTCTTCCTTTCTGAATGGGGTCAACTTTTATTCATTCTTTCCTCTCTCAATTTCTCCTTCCAAGGGTAAAAAAGAAAAAGAGGCCCCAGATACAGATTGATTCTATTTTGAGGATTTGAAGAGGGGAAAGGCAAGGAAAAGTTTTAGGAAGGATGCATTACTATAGAATGGAAAAGGAGATAGAGCTTACAGTTTCTCATAAATGTGTGAGAAGAAAACATAAACGTGAAGGAAGGGGTGGGAGAAATAGGCATTTGGATGATTTTCATTGTTATCTCAAATAGACAAAAAAGGTTTAACACAGCCATAATTTTATATAGACTAAAACAAACTCAAAAGGGAAAGAGAGGATGAGGAGGATGTTAAGAAGATAATAGTGCAGAGAAATTAGTCACAAATAAAACAAACTTTCTGATCCTAAAGGGCAAAATAAAAGAGAATAGGAAAAAATTAATATAATAATTTAAAGAGGTACCTTAGTCTGCCTCTTAAACAAATAAGGGGAAATGAATGAAGAAATTGTGGTATATGAATGTAAATGAAGAAATGAAGAAACAGACGATTTCAGAAAATTTGTGAGTAGCATGAACTAATGATGCAGAATGGAGTAGAAAAAGGAAATCAATTTATATAAGGAAAGCAACAGTGCTAAGAAAAACAATTTTGAAAAACTAATCAAAGCTATACATCCTAAAGAACAATAAAGAGGCATGTTACCCAAATCTGTAAAGAAAGGTGATAGATACAAGATGCAGAGATATGCAGTTTTGGACATGTTCACATGTCTCTGCTGTGTAGATTTCACTTTGTCTAATTGTTACAAGGGATTTTCCCTCCTTTTTTTGTCTTGCTTAATTGAAGTGGGAAGAGAATTAGCAATCATGATACCAAAAAAAGGGGAGGGGAGAGTCATCAGAAGATTTTTTTAAATGCAGAGAAGCAAACAAGTTTATAAGGAAACAAAAAGAGAAACAGGACATTTTGAAAATTTTGAATTTATTATGTAATTTAAAAAAAGCAAGGAGTGTGAAATGGAGATATACATGGTTCATCTAGAATCTTCTTTTGTATTTTGATCTGTGTGTAGAAGTAATCTTTTCTTTTCATTTTTCTTTTTCTGATCTCAGAATTAAAAAAAAAAAAAACTTAACATCAAAGGACTTAAACCTAGTTTCTCCAACACCATAGCCCAGTGAAACCACAGGACTCCAGTAGAATTAGCATAACATATTAGAGAAACCAAAAATAAAGACTTCAGGAAATGTTTGAAGATAATTAAATTAGTGAAGAACTTTATGTCTATAAGCACCAATGTGAAACTTCAACAGATAAGACAGTTGGCTGTTGTTCTTTGTTCGTGAACAGGACCAAAATGACATCATTATGTCAGAGTCAAATTACAGTGTGTCTGACTGGTGGATCAGATCAACATGAGCTTGGAATGACTACTACAGATTGGGAACAAATAGTCCATATGAACTTTTAGAGTGAAGATTTCTCTAAATTTTCATATCTCATGCATTTCTTTTTATCTACTGCAATTCTGCTTTGTTCAGAGAGCACAGCTCCTTTTCTTTGATGTGAGGACATCATGCTAGGTGGTCCTTTGCCTGTGTCTCTCATGTCAAACAATTGACTCCAAAATTCTTCAGAGACTTTGAGAGTGTTATGTCATTTCTTCTGACCTCCATATGAGCCCTTAGGTTCTCTGTAATACATTCTTTTAGGCAAATGTACTTCTAGCATTTTAATAATATGGCCAACCCCACTGAAGTAGTACTCTCTGCAGCACTTTAGAGCAGTTTAGCTCTAGAAAGAATCTCAGTGGTACCTTATCTTGCCAAGTGATCTTCAGAATCTTTCTCAGAAAATTCAAATAAAAGCCATCCAGTTTCCTGGCATGTCACTGGTAGGCTATTCAGGTTTCACAGGTATACAATGACAAGGTGAGCATAATAGCTCTATAGATCCTCAGTTTGGTAGGCAATCTGGTACCTCTTCTCTCCTATACTTTCCTTTGGAAACTTTCAAATAATGAATTAACTCTGGCGATGTTTGCATCAACCTCATCTATGTATACATCCCTGGAAAGTATACTCCCAAGGTAAGGAAACATAACTTATTATTACACATTACCTGTATATTCCATCCAAATAAAAATAAAGGCTGTAATAATTAGATAAGTTTTTTGTTGCATTAAAAATAACTTGCTCAATGCAAGGGCTGCTGTGGCCAAATAAAGTATATTAAGACACTTGAACATGGATTAGGATTCTTTTTTTTTTTTTTTTGCTGAGGCAATTGGGGTTAAGTGACTTGCCCAAGGCCACACAGCTAAGAAGTGTTAAGTGTCTGAGACCAGAATTGAACTCAGTCCTCCTGACTTCAGGGCTGATATTCTATTCATTGTACCACCTAGCTGCCCCTAGGATTCTTTACATATTTATTTTGCACAAATGTGTATCCAGTACCAGACCTGTATATAGAATATGGTCCTAATTAAACACTTAGGGAAAATTAATTTTAAATGTGTTCCTTCTCCATATACAATTTATAAGAATAGAAATAAAAGTATAAGAAGTACAGTACAGTATGATGGAAACATCACTAAATTTGGCATTACTGGATCTGAATTGGATTCCAGCTATCTCTTCCAATCTGTATAATCATAAATAATTACAACTTCTTAGGACTTCAGTTTCTTCATTCACAAAATAAGGTAGTTCTATTAGATAACCTTAAGTCCCTTTTAATTCTAGATGAATTATCCTATCATTTTATGATCCTATGTGCTAGGCTCTGTGGAAAGGCTGGTTATACAAAAAGAGGCAAAAAATAGTCCCTGCATTCAAAAAGCTTACAATTTACTGGAAGAAACAATAAGGCGACACATATTATTATCTCTATTACCAGGATAAATAGGAAATAATTAAGAGAGAGAAGGCACTAGAATTAAGAGGGGTTAAAAAAGCTTTCCTATTGCACATTAGATTTTAGTTGGATCTTAAAGGAAGTCAAGGAAAACAGTAGGCAGATATTTAGGAAAGAGAACATTTCAGGCATGGAGAGCAGCCAAGGAAAATGTCCAGAGCTGTGAGAGCTGTCTTGGTCATCAAACAGCCAGAAGCCCAATTTCATTGAAGAATGTGTCAGGGAGTAAAATGTAACAAGATGGGAAATGCAGGAGGAGGAGGCCAGGCTCTGAAGGACTTTGAATCCCAAGTAGAACATTTTGTATCTGATCTTGAAGGCCCTAGGGAGCCTCTTCAGTTTATTGAATGGGGGAGGGGAAGACATGGTCAGGTTTCACTTAGAAAATCATTTTGGTGGTTGGATTCAAAAGGAATTGTAGGAAGAAGAGATAGGAAGTGGGCAAACTCATCAGTAAGCAATTGCAATAATATAGGCCTGAGGTGATACTCAGGTGATACTGCACTGCAGTGGTGTAAGGGGAGAGGAAATGTATTCCAAAGAAATTGTAAGGTTGAAATTGACAGGCAATAGATTGGATGTGGTTTGTCAGATAGTGTAGAACTGAGGCTTACACCCAGTTATACCCAGGTTGTGAGCCTGAGTTAGCAGGATGGTTTTGCTCATTAGAGTAACAGATAAAGTAGGAGTACAGGAGAGTCTGAGGGAAAGACTTTATGATTTTAAAATGTCTACTGGACAGCTAACTGAAGATGTCTAATGCTAGTTCAAGAGGGAGTTACAAGATTGGGGCAGGACAGATAGACCTAAGCATTGACAACATAAAGATGATAATTAAAATACACTGGAGCTGAAGACAACAACTTGTAAAAAAAAAATTATAAAAGGAGAAGAGAAGGAGGAACAGGATTGAACCTCATGGGACACTTAGAACACAATGGTGTAATTATAGATTTAGCAAAGAAGACACAGAAAGCAGTAGGAAGAAAACCAGAAGCTAGTGGTGCCCCAGAAACCTAGAGAAAAGAGAATATTGAGGAGGAAAGAAGGACTAGCTTTGTCAAAGTCTGCAAAGAGATCAAGTGGAATGAGGATTGAGAAAAGAGGAAAGGATACACTCATTTTCTTTCCTTTTTGATCTGGTTTTTTGTGTGCAGCAAGAGAATTATATAACTATGTTTACACATACTGAATTTAACATATTTTAACATGTATAACATATATTGGATTGCTTGCCATCTAGGGAAGGGGTTTGCGGAAGAAGAGGACAATCTGAAACACAAGGTTACACAAGGATCTGTGTTAAAAAGATCCTTGTGTAACCTTGTGTTTCAGATTTTGTGCATACGTTTTGAAAATAAAAAGCTTTATTAAAAAAAATTGTTTCCTTAGAAGCAGGGCACAATTAAAACCATTATGGTGAAAACAACCATTGCAAAGAGGACAATGAACCCAGGAGAAAATGTCCATGTTTCTGAACAATGAAAAGAAAATTCTGCTTGTGATAAAAATGACACAAACAAAAGAAAATGGCATTTCTTGAAAAAGTGTATATTTCAAACTTTATTATCTCTTCTACAGACTTCACTTAATAACTAATATGTGTTCTTGACATAAATAATACTTTCCTTTTTCCAAAGACCCATTTCCTGTTCAGACCACTGAATGTGACAGTATTTTAAATGACTTACAAATTCTTCAGTGCTTTTCTTAATTTATACGTTGAGAGTATGACAATTTTCGAACCATTGATATTCATCACTAAGATAGTTTAACACTGCTGTTTCTCACATGCCAAATTACACCAAATATTTATAATCATGAGTTAACAGAAAGTAAAACAAAAAGTTAGATCTAAATTAATGTTAATCATTTATAATTTTTAATAATCCATATAAAATTGATTTGGATTAGCATATCCATTCTACTGATACATGATTTTCATTAAATAACATTATTCATTAAATTTCTATTAACAACTCAAAATGCACTAAAACAAAGCAACTAATAAGGTTAGGAAAAAATTAACATAAGAAAAAGATGACCTGTTAAGACTTTAATAACTTTACATTTACTTTATGCCAACTAGAATCCTAAAAAAAAGGGGAATCTTGCACATACCAATATGTTCATTATAAAAATGTTAAAATACTAAATAAAATGTTAACTAATATATGATGCAAAGAAAAATATATGAATGACCTACTTTTACATGCTTACACTAAACCTGAATTTTTAATATAAAAACATTCTAAATAATTTAGATTAGTTTACATATTTAATAAAGGAAAAAAGAAACTGAGTATTGCAAAGACAAAAATTTCTAAGTCAAAACAGTGTCAAAGTGTTAAAATGTTCAAAAATTTTTTTTTGTTGTTGAAAAGGATAAAATGTTCAGGATTCACAGTATTATTTCTAGTGGGAAAAGCTTTCAGTTAATCAATGAATGAATCAACATTTATTAAGTGTCTACTATGTGCCAGGCAATGTGCTACCACTAGGAATACAAAAGAAGCAAAACATAGTCCCTACCTTCAAGAAGTTTATAATCTAATGAGACAACAAAATTTTACAAACAGGATAAATAGGAAATAATTTAATAGAGAGAAGGCACTAGAATTGAGAGGGGGAGGGAAAGGAAATTTTAAATGACTATAACAATTGATAAAAATTATCCTTTTTCTCTTTATCAAATGAACACTGAATCAAAGTCACTTTTGTCACAGAAATATATAAATAGGCTTTATCCCAAAATGGCCTTGCAGCATATAAATACCTTAGGTTTACTTTCTTAATTGTTCTGTACAAATTTAAGCCAAGTATTTACAATAAGTGTTTAGTGGGGATAATTCATTTTATTAGTTTAAAAAAAAATCAAATGGGGTAAGTACTTAAGAAACAGTACAAGACTGACAGCATTACTTGTCCTTATTTTCACAGGTAATTTGAATCTTCTTAAAACCAAAGTTTGTTCTTTCTTTCTTTTCTTTCCTTCCTTTCATACTTTCCTATTTCTGTGATTGTATGATTATTTTTAAAGAATGTTCTCTACTAAAGCATTTGTCTTTCTCCTGCAACTTTTAGTCTTAGACTTCAACAAAGAAGTTAAATGACATGTCTAGGGTCACAACAGTTACTCTAAGGCAGAGATAGGATTTGAATCCAGATCTTCCTGATTTCTAAAATCAGCTCTTTGCCCACACTACACCATCCTAGCTTATATACATTATTGTTTAAACAGCAATTAAGAAAAACTGTTTATTCAACACTGTTCTTCTAAAGAAGGAAATATGATGAGTTTTTAAGTGAGTGACAGATCATTAGAGTAGTACAAAATTAGTGGTTTAAAATGAGGTAGGCCGGGGCAGCTAGGTGGCGCAGTGGATAGAGCACCAGCCCTGAAGTCAGGAAGACCTGAGTTCAAATCTGGTCTCAGACACATAACATTCCCTAGCTGTGTGACCCTGGGCAAGTCACTTAATCCCAATTGCCTCAACAAAAAGAAAAAAAAAAAATGAGGTAGGCCATATGATTCTGTCATTGAAACAATACTAACTATTTGTTACACAATTTATACATACAATAAGCTTCTTATTTGAATGAATTCTCATTTATGAAGTCATGGTTATTTCTGTCCCTGAACTTCAAAGTACGTTTTATTTATTCATAGAAATCTAGATACTACAGAATGTATATGCATTTCATTACACAAGTACGATTACAGATAATACCAATCTGAGTAAGAATTTAAAAGCTGACAAAAACATTTAACATTTAACAAACCTTTAGCACCAAATCACAAATTGTTTGCTTATTTAAATTCAAAACACTATCTTTATTACAAAAGATTCATTGCTCAGGAAGTTAACTCACAGAAAACTACAATGCATATCTATTCACAAGTCCATTTAGATTGGTAAATCATAAACAGATTTCTCTCCATCAGTTTTGGGTGAAACAGGTTTTTTTTTTTTGTTTTTTTTTTGTCAGGAAATATTCAGATTGTTCAATATTCAATATCTATTCACACTATTCAAACATGAAAGTATATTAAGTCTCTGCTGGAACAAGGAATGGAAAAACCACAGCTATCCTAATCTAATGCCAAATAAAGTAATAAATCAGGCTGAGGTCAAACCACACTCCAAAGCTTTTAATTTGTACCAGAGAGAATAAGATTAACATTGCTTTCTGTAAACTATTTTTTTTTCTAAAAGATGCAAAAAACATGGCTATTGACATGGAAGTTTTAAAACAATATAATTTCCTCAAATATATTCCTCCTCCCCCAAACAGATCTGTTAATAAAAACTGGTTATTTTTAAATTTCTTCCTAAACTACTTTAGTATAATATAAGATTTCTTCCTAAATTGTAGTGCAACAACAACAAAAGACAACTAAAAGTAAATATTAAATCAAGAGATATTTATTGTCAAATGTAAATAATCAGACTGAACTTTTTTTACATAAATGATTTATTTGAGGCCATTCTAACCCCAGGTCCACAATGCACTATAGAACTGAGCCATGTGAACTTAAAGAAGCTGATTTCTTGAAATACTTTTCACAATCTAAGTATACTTACTCAGAAGTCTTTTACATAACTTATTATTAGAGCAATGGCAAATAATTACTGTGAAATTTGGTTAACTAATATTCAAAAAGAAAGAAATTACCACAATTTTCATGGTGAAGGCTAAGGCTGTCAGACACATGTGCATAAGATTATGATTATTTTTTAACCACCTATTTGATCCACTCTCATCATTCTCAAAATCTTATCACTTTTTTCTCCCTTTAGAAAAAGAGCAATACACATGTAATTTCTTTGGATCTGTTTCCTTGTCTTTAAAATGAGAATTGGGGAGGATGATTCTCTAATGTCTATTTCTGTTAAAAATATTATGATTATTGATGCTTTACTCAGTTTTTATATGTAGTCAATATTTACTTCCCTGACATTCCATGACCTGAGAGAAAAGAGAAAAGTGTGAGACATGGATGATCCCTTCCCCTAAAAACAACTAGAGAGATAATACTAACACAGAAGAACCATATCAGATCAAAACTATTTTCAAAAAAAAATTACTAAGAAATTAAAATTTCTATTTTGATAAATGTTAATGCATTATATTTATTCAATAGCTCACATAAACAAAACTTTTTAGAGGGTCCTCAGTATTATTTAAGGGTTAAAATGTCCCCAAACCACAGTTAGAGAATCACAAAAATAAGACAAAATAAGACATGTTACTTGCCTCTCAAAGAGCTTATAATCTTTCAAAGAACAAAAAAAGATACAAATTATAATAATCACTCCAAATATGACAATGCCTAGGAGAGGTCACATATCAAAGCATGGAAGATGCTAGGAGAAAGGTTCATTTCTAGAGATATCAAAATGATATGTCAAAAAGAAATCTTGGTAATCACTTAATTTGACTCTGATTTTATAGAAGACGAAAGTAGTATCTGTTAAATCTAAATAATTTGGCTAATGTCACAATGAGCTGGTATCAAAAGCTAGAATTAGAACCCCAGAGTTTAAATGCTATACTGTTTTCATTCTACCATGCAAAAAACACAAGCCCCTTGCCTTTCACCTTCCCACACATTACACAAATACTGCAAATTCAGGAAAAATCTCCAAATCTGGGTTATTTTCCCTGATTCTAAAAGATCAGCTTTTGTCCTACCTAAAGAAAAAAATCCTTGGAGGGAGGATTCTGGGAAGATGGTGGGGGTAGGTTGTTCAATTTCAAGCTCTCCTGATTTCCCCCACAAATAGATCATAAGTCTGGTGAAAAAATCAAGAAGCCTTGGGGCAGAAGAGAGGTCCTTCTGATATAACCTCAGAAGATCAGAAGACTGACTGTAGGTTGGAGATTAACTTGTTAGAAATGCAGATACTTCAAGGCTACCATAGAAAAACCAGATGGGGAGCCCTGGGGCTAGGTGGGTATAGCTGAAGCCTCAGGAGGAACCGGAGATGTAAAGTCTGGATCCGAGCCTGGGAGGGCCAAGTGAACATGTGATTGGGAACACCGGGTCCAGCTGTGCTACTGAGATGCAATCCTGGGCAAGAAGGAACTAGCACCCAGTCAGAGCAGAAGTAGTGAGGTAAGGATGTTGCTGGCTACAGGCACTTGCAGGAGGATGGAGCTCTTGTTTGGCATTCTAGGTCAGAGGAGAGAGCTGAGGTGAAAGGAGGTATCATCCCTCCATCCCATGATTAAGGTCCTTACACTAATGCCTCTTATTTGAAAAAAAAAAAAAATGAACTGGCAAAGAAGAACCCCACCATTGAAACATTATTATACGAACAGGGAAGCTTCTACTCCAAAGAGTAACATGAAATGGCTCTCTGCCCAGAGAGAATTTATAGAAAAACTCAAAAAAGAATTTAAAAATAAATCAGAAACATTGAGGAAAAACTAAAAAATAAAAACCATCCAAGAAAAACAAGATTATATAAAAATGTTAACCAACTAGAAAAAAAAATAGAGTCTCAAAAGATGAAAATAATTCTTTGAAAATTGGAATTGGGCAAGGGGAAGCCAGTGAAGCTATGAGAGGCTAAAAAATAACAAAACAGATTGTAAAGAATGAGAAAATAGAACAAAATGTAAAACAACTTATAATAAAAATGACAGAAATGGAGAATAGATCAAAAAGAAAAAAAATATATGAATAACTAGACAGAAAATTGTGAACCAAAAAGAGAACCTTGACACAATAACAAGAAATAATAGAAGAAAACTGTCCTTGAGTGGCAGAACATGAGGGGAAAGCAGAAATAGAAAAAAATCCAGTGATCACCTCCTTAGAGATCCTTTGTGGAAAACACATAGGAATATTATTGCCAAATTTCAAAAGCCCTAGATGAAAGAGAAAATTTTGCAAGAAACAAGAAAAAAGAATTCAAATATGCTGAAGCTACAATTAGAACTTTACAAGATTTATCAGCAACTACAATAAAAGACCACAAGTCTTAGAATCATATCTACAGAAGAAAAAGAACTAAAATATATCCTGGAAAATTATCTATAATACAGAACGAGAAAAAGATGGACATACAATGAACTTGCAGATTTTCAGGACTTCTATCAATCAAACCCAAACTTAATGGAAAATTTAACATACAAAAGCCAGGTTCAAAGATCAATTTCAAGGAACTAAACACAAATTGCTCAAACATGGACAAATTGTTTATAATTTTTTTACATGGCAAATGTATACTATATGTTTAAGATTCACATCAAGAATAGGATAGCTAAAAAGAAAAACCAGCAGAGTTAAGGTAAAAATAGTAATCAAGTTATACAAATGTGGTACAGAGGAAGAATAGACACAGAAGCATTAGAGGGGGGAGGAGGGCTTATAATATTTCTGAAAACCTACTCACATTGGGAATAGGTTCAATAGGCAATCCTACATATATAGCATACACACGCGCACACACACACGTATATACATATATATAAACATATATCATATATATAACATAGCACACTCTAAAATCTATAAAGAAATGAGGAGATATGGGCAGATGGGAAAGCAAAGGGTGAGGGAAGAAGGGTCCCCCTTTGGGTGGGGGGAGGTTAAGTATCAAGGCAAATTTTTAATTAAATTTAAATTTAAAAGCAGAATTTAATTAAAGAGTCAGCAAGGATAGAAAAGGTGTGTATGTGTGTATATGAATGCACACATATGTATATATAAATATATCTTTTCTTAACTGTAGTTGGCTTGGGGGTGAAGGGGGATGAAAGGGAGGAAAAAAGAACAAAGTAAATAAGGGGCACAGCAGAGAACTAAAGAATAATTTACAAGTAAGTAAAGGGAAAAAAGGATATTCATGAATATAATTTCTCCTAATATATCTATTTTCTTGATTTGATAATTTGTTATTATCTATTTTGAATCCTCCCTTTTTTTGATGTTCTGCTGGGCACATAACAATATTCTCTTTTGTTTTGCTTTATTTTGTTTTGTATTCCTTTTTCTGTTTTTTTCAAATTAAAAAAATTTATAAAGAAAAAATCCTTGAAGGCTAAATATGAGCAGAGAAAAGAGGAAATTTATTTCATAATTTCACTTTTCTTATTAAAATGATAAAAATAAAATATAAAACTCAATTTGTAATGATTCAAAACTCATAATAAATGTACATGCAGCAGATACTGACAAAATGAATGTCCCAATGACAGAAGCTGTAAATTAGAAAGTAGTATGAAAAATTGGATAAAGTAGCATGAAAAGCTATTGTTACAAATTATTTAGTGAGTGACTACTGTGAAGTTTGGACTTAGTTAATTGGAGCCACTACAAATAGAAGAGGGGAAATTGGAAGGAGTTAACATAGGGTTCAAAAGAAGTTGTAAATGATATATCAAAGATTCAAACCTGGATAATGGTGATACATGAGAATAATATTGGCTTATTTATATATACAAAGGTGATGCTACTGATTCATTATCAGTAGAGCACAAAATTTTCCATTTTTTTCCCCTAATATTCCTAATAGCTTTACACATGGCCTCTTCACAATCTTTATTTTCCCTGACCTCTCTGAAGCATCGGACACTGCTGATCACCCTCCCTACCTGGATCTTCTGGTTTAAGTTTTTAGCATACCAATCTTCTGATCTTCCTAGCTAACAGACTGCTCATTCTCAGGCTCTTTTGTTGGATCCTCAATCAAATGACAATTTCCATCAGCTGATTCAGGGTTATTGCCTTAGTATTTCTCCCACTAAATTAAATTCCTTGAGTGCAGGGGCTACCTTTTGCTTCTTTTTATAGCCAGCCCACAGCCACATAATAGATGCTTAATAAAAGTTTCTTGACTGAGATCCATCCATATTATCTGCCTCTGTATTTCTTGCACTAGTAAAAGTATCAAAGAGTGTAATGGTAATCTATGGATATATTGCAGAAAAAGCTATATAGTCTTTATGTGGGAAAAAAAGGTATTATTCACAAGAAAGATATTTTCAGGATCAAAGATAACCTATCAGATAAAGAAGAGCAGTGATAATGAATACTGTTAGTACCTACATCATGTGATGTTTTGAGTATCAAAAGAGATAATGTCCATGTTTGTTATCATAATGCATTATATAATAAAAACTAGAATTTATACAGAGCCCCTAGAAGCCAGAGACTATGCTAAGTATTTTATATTATCTCATTTGATCCTCATAAGAACACCTGAGATAGGGGTGCTTTATTATTTCAATTTTACACAGTGGAGGAAACTGAAGCAGATAAAGTTGAAGTGATTTCCCTAGATCACACAGGTAAGTAAATATATGAGGATGAATATGAAATTTTGAAATCAGGTCTTAATGACTTCAAGTTCTATCCATTGTGCTACCTAGCTGCCAGCAGGCAAGCTCTTTAATAGCTAATAAGCTACTATAAATAAGTTATTACATTAATACATCCATGTTACAATTTTGGCAATGAGCCACAGGAAGGTTACTTGTCAAAATTCACAAATGTGAATATAGTGTAGATGGGAATTAAACTTTTGATCTGAAGTCATTTGATTCCTACTCCAAGGTTCTTTGTTTTTATTCTACATCAACTAATGAACAAATTATTGAAAAATGGACAAAATGTATCTTTATTTACATATATTTAGTGAAAATACAATAGTGACATTATAGTATCTTAAACCAGAGAGGTGGCACACTGGACTGTATGTCAAGAGGATGACAGTCATTCTAGTTAAAATTCTGACACTAATTGTAACTAATTATAAAACACCAGAAAACTGTTTCTCAGAACTTCAGTTTCTTCATCAATAAAGCTGATAGTGATTGTATTCAAGTTTTGATGTCCCTTATAGTCCCCAAATACTACTAATTAATATTATGTTTTTCATAAATTTCCTAAGACATGGTTATCAAACATTGAGCTGTTGAACCTTTATATCATTAATGTTTGGGCTTTTGACCACAGAAACTCAGTTTCCAATATTATACTGATTATTTAAAAAAATAAATAAAGCCGAAATGAAATGAATCAATGTTTCATCAAAACTTTTCCAGGGAAACCTTCTACATCAGTCAAAGAATACAATTTAAAAATTGATGTTCATTTGAAACATCACTAAATGACATTTAGATCAGCAATTCATATTAAGTGCCTCAAATCATTCAGAAGTAAAATTAGGATTTGATCCCCAGAAATTGCATGTTTATCTGACAACTAATATGATGCTAGTTGTTGTTGTTAACTGTTTTGCTTGCATTTTTTTTTCATTTTTTTTCTTTTTGATCTGATTTTTCTTGTGCATGTGTACATACATATTATGGAAATATGTATAGAACTGCATGTTTAACATATATTGGATTACTTGTCATCTAGGGGAGGGGTAGGAGAAAGGAGAAAAAAATTTGCAACATAAGCTTTGAATGTTGAAAAGTATGCATGTGTTTTGAAAATATATATATATATATATACACATACATGCATATATATGTATGTATAAAGAAAAGAAAGAAAAGAAGTTCCTTGAAATGCTCAACATTAGAACCTTTGATACAGCATCGCAAAAGACTTTTGCTTTAAAACTTGAAAAATAAAAGCAAAAATTCAATTAATTTTTTTAAAAGAAATGTGAGAATTACAGCATGAGAAAACTACAAGCCATTTTAGCTAGATCAACCTCAGTATGGAACGATATTAAAGAAGAGAATGACTATCCTTTAAATAGACAGTTAACAGACTAAGAAAACAAGATTTTAAAAAAAGACATAGGTGAATTTAATTTTCTAAAACAAATCTTCCAAAATAAATGGGTAAAGCAAAAACAGAGTAACACATCAAATCAGAAGCTTAAGGGAATGAAAATGAAGAAGTATGAGAAAGCAAAAAGTAAATGTAATTTGTTTTAAAAAAAAAAGCATTACAAATAATCATTACTTAGGATAAAACTTTATTATAAAGAAAAAGATTATATATGTGCATGCTTATACACACAAATTTATATACACAATGTAATATGTGCATATATCTATATCATACATGATGTACATATATAAATACATTAATATAATATAAATGTCACAAAATGACAAATGATAATTAACAGGCATTCTTATAGAAACTAATGTGGCTAAAAGGTTTACCTAGTAGTATGCAAAGAAAGACAGAATTCTGTGATCATTTTTACAAAAATTCAATTTCAGAAGTTTTTTATTTTGTACAAATGGGTTTCAATTATTTTCTTTTTAGTGTATATCTATTATGAAAATCTAGAAACTACAAAAAAGCTACCTTACTTTATTTAATTAGAAACTGCTGAAAAAGAATTAGCCTAAAAAGAATTGCAAGTCTGAATTTTACAGATTAGAACGGGAGTTCCTTGAAGGCAGGAAGTTTTGCCTTTCTTTGTATCATAAGCACTTAGCACAATGGCTAGAACATAAAAAATAGTTACTAAATTGTTCCTTAACTTAGTGACTTAAGATTTGCATGTGGTGCAGTGGATAGAGCACCAGCCCTGAAGTCAGGAAGACTGGCTTCGGACACAACACTTCCTAGCTGAACGACTCTGGCAAGTCACTTAACCCCAATTGCCTCAGCAAAAAAAAAAAAAAAAAAAAATCTGCACGTAGATGTTATTAAGGTACAAAAGAGGGTTTGGCTGGCATTCCTCTGTGTGTGTGTGTGTGTGTGTGTGTGTATACACAAACACATATGTACATTTTTAATTTATGAAATCATGTAATTCATAGCATATCATTTATAACATCCATATGTAATTTCTGCAAAGCTCAGTTAATTAAGGGCAAAAATTTATCAAGTATTTAGGCTGGACTAAAAATAAATATAAATATGACAGGGATAGATCTTGGCTCTTTTTATAGAGTTCTGCAAGTTTATTAGGTATGCAAGGCAGTATCTCCTTTTATTTCTTAAAAACTACTTTAAAGCTTCCAAGTGATATTCTCTAAGATATGAAATGTGTTGCTTTCTCTAACACAATTAACATTTATTGTTTCACAAAGACATAATACTCCCCTATCATCATATAGTCAGTCCATCTCAACTATCTTGATCTTTCTAGGTTTCAAAATCACCTCCCCCCCAATAATTTCTGTGAAATTGACAACACTTTGTCTTTCTGTACTAAAGTAGTACAATAAACTAAGATCTTTAAGTAACGTTATATAATGTTATCCATATCCTTTTCTAGAGTAATGGCTAATAGTTTAAAGAACATTGTTTTATGAATGTGGCAAAACTCCAAAATTCTTCAGGTGTGTGTGGGGGAGTGGAAGGGTGTGTGGAGGTTGTGTATTCACTGAGGTAAAGCTTTCAAATGGGTCTATAAAATTGACTATACTAGATAATAATATGAGTGGGGGATATTTGCAAATTTCCTTTTCTTCTTCTTAGTTTTCACTTTTAAAGGCCAAAGGAATGTGTGAAGATAAAATGGGGAGATTTAAACAGAACTAAAACAAAATGAACACAATTATTTACACTTCACAGAACTTATTTATCCCTAATCTCTATTTTTTAACTTTAGGTCAGTTTTCTGTTCAAAAGGAGCCATTTTCCCCAAGACTTTGGTAATTTTAAGGGCTACTGTATATTTGGCATAAATTCTTTTCAAAGATCTTTCTACAATCTGTATAAATTAAGTTCATTGATTCTCCAGGGATCTGACAGTACAACTTAGTAGAGTCAGAAAGAAATCACGATTGTTAGTTGGAGGAACTGGGCTTCTTCATATTATTTTACAAGTGTATGCTTTTGGTGACAAAAGGGACCTAATGAGCAATCAACAAACATTTTATCAACTACTTATTATGTGTTGTGTACAATGCTAGAATGATGATGACAAAATGTCAAAAATGAACTAGTTTCTGCCCTTAAAGGGTGGGGAAGAAACAACATACACATACACAAAGTATATTCAAATTAAATTCAAGAAGTCTGGGAAAGGGGAAAAAAAAAACAGATTCTGGAATGATCAGGAAATGATGTAGAAGACTTGAACTGAATTCTGAAGGACACTAAGAATCAAGAGGCCCAAGTGAAAAGGGGAATGCATTACAGACACGAAAGAATAGTCAATGTGAAGGCAGGGAAGTGAGTCTGTCTTGTGTCCTTCATTTTAAAATGAGGAAACTTAGGCACAGGGCAATGAATTGACTTACCCCAGGTCATATTGGCAGTAAGTGGCAAAGCCAGGATCAAAACTCAGGTCTTCCATCTCCAAAGCCATTGCTATTTCTACTTTAACTATTAGGTCCAGGTTGTGAAAGACTTTAAATAACAGACAGATAATTTTACCTAGATGTAATAGGGAGTGACTAGAGTTTACTAAGTAGAGGACTAACATGGTCACATCTGTATTTTAGGAAAACCACTTTGGGAATTCTGGGGTTAAGTACAGATCCATCACCTGTATTTAAAAAAAAAAAAAAAAAAAAAAATCTTAGGATTCCAGAGTTAGTACTGAAAGGGTCATAAAGGTCATCTAGTCCAAACCTTTTATTTTACAGATGAGGTCAAGAAGCTAACACAGGTAAGTGACTTGTGACTTGCTTTGACTCACAGTCAGTGTAAGAAGAACTTAAATCCAAGTCTTCTTTCTTAAGTCCAGCCATCCTATCTATGTATACATTGATATTTAGATAATAGCTGTGTGTGTGTGTGTGTGTGTGTGTGTAGGAATTTACATACTTTTTAGGACTACTAAATCACAAGATAGAAGTTTGTTTGTTTGTTTTAATTCCTATTGGCTTATATAAGAAATTTACCCGATATCTAAAAGTACTAATCAAGTGATCAGTGAAAGATGAAACTGGGTATTTCATAAAGGAAAAAAAGCAAAACAGAGAGACTGATTTCAAAGAAACTGAATCTTAAAAGCCTGGGATAATTATTAAAGTATAAGAGCTGCTCTCCAATGTAGCCAGCTCAAATTAGTTACCTACCTTTGTGGAGACAATGCAGTTACAACCTAATAAAGATGCCAATCAATGTGAAAGTCTTCACCGATTGATGGATAAAATATCAAGGCACATCATTTCAAAGGTCATCCTTATTTGTTGAAAATTATGACTTCTTTACTAAAATGCACCCCATGTAGCATTATGTAATAACAAAAACATCTGCCTGTTCAACATTAGCAATTATTGTACTTTTATTATCATGCAGCTTATTTTGGGTCGGACATTTCAGCTGCCAACAACAAAACAGATGTGGCCAATTCTTACAAGAGCTTTTTTCCCTATCGTCAACAAACAGCTTTGCCAATTTTTCCTCTACCTCCTACATAAAAATGAAGTTTCTTTAGGTCATCCTGCTCCTGTATTTTTAAGACTCAAGTGTCCTTATTACCATAGATACAGAAGGTGAAAAAAAAAAGCAATGATTCAGAATAAAAAGATTTAATATAGTTCTTGCTATAAAATATTTCCTTGTTTTACACCAAAAGATGATCAATGTACCTCCAATTTAGAGATTAACTGCTTTCTCAAATGTTTTTATCTATATTAAAGAAATCTTAGAAGACGCACAAGCACAGTGACAGAGTTAAATACGGAGTCAAGAAGATATGGATTATGGATTCAAGTCACCTCTCACATGTACTTGTGCTGGGACGAAAGGCAAACAATCTCTTATCCTTGGGTACCTCTCTAAGACAGAGAAGTCTGATCTACACATAGAATTTCTACAACGGTAATTCTTTATGCCACCATTAATCTTTATGCCACTAGAGGTTCAGACAAAACAAAACAAACAAAACTATTTCCTTTCTATAATCTGGGGATGAATAGTATATATTCTCTCTTTATCTCTATCTTTCCCTTCATGATTAGGTGCCTTGGGGACGTATTTGAATCCATCAGCCTTTTCAAGTACTTAGGTCTGCCACTCAATGGCTAAAAAACAAGTATATGCAAATACTGAGTAGACTTTTTTCCAAAAAAGTAAGGAATATTCCCATTTAGTATCTTTTAAAAAAAAATTATAAGGCTATTCAATCATGATGCTTCTCCTTCTTACTCTCTCTCCCATTATTTTTACTGTTTACTTTCTCTTTCTCTTTTTTAAACATATTTGCTATCTCAGAGGATGAAATGACTATTCTAAAAGGTTTCTGCTACTAAATTTTTTTTCAAAGTCTAGTAACACAGTCAAATATGAAATCCTTATTTTTAAATGGCTAATAGGGAGCAATGAGGAGTTTATTTAAATAAAAGACAATATCCTATAAATTTATTTCACAGTAGTTTTCCAAGAATTAGTTTTCCTTTTATTCTATCACATTACTCTTCAGAAAGAAATAAGCAAATCATGTAACTATTTTCTACTTGAACAATCAACTAACTTTACACAAAATGATTAAAATACTGTACGAATGTCCTATATAAGGAAAAAATATAATGTACAAAAGATTCACAAAAAGCTACTTATAATCACTCGTGTATAGCAAAAAAGTGAGAAAAAAATCTGCTATAGATGATCACTGCAATGGAATAAATCAAAATCAAAACCACCCCTCGCATTTTTTATTGTAAGCACTAAAAATCTGATCTCTGTGTATATGTATTATGCATAATATATGTACGTGTGTGTATTCATGTTAGCTGGGTAAAGTTTATTTAGCATCAAGTTAAAAAGTCTCTGCACATAGCTCTGGTTTTCATTTGAATCAATTACTAAATTCCAAAAGTATGCTATAATAAATTTGGATAAACTGCTTTCAGGAGTTTAAACTCATGCTTCCTACTATTTCAACATTGGTGTTGCTTAGAAACCTGTATAAACAATCCATGTGTTTTCAAAGAAGGAAGTGAAAAACTGGCATCAGTTTTTTAGTTAACTGAAGCAACTACAAACTTACAAAGTGTTCTAGCTCTAACGAACAAATAAATTGAAATGTTTTTGAATTTTTTAAAAAATACTTATACTTATTCTCTTTAAGAATAGGCACAAATTGAATTTACTATATATATTTGTCTTAAGTTAAACTTTTTAAAGTCACTTCATGTTTAAGACAGATTTTAAAGAAAACATAACTGAAATTGATTTGATATAAAAACTTAACTAACCAATTACTTAGGATAAGATATTATCTAAAATTATGTTACAAACTGTTAGCCCATCACTTGTCTTTGTGTCATTGTTCCAGTCTGTCAGCCCTCACCCACCATGTCATCTAGGATACACACTACCCTGCTCATCTCCACCCCTGACTTCTTCCAAACTTATGCATAACTTATAGCTCCCCTACATGAGGTTTTTTCTATTTCCTTAACTACTAGTGTCTCCAGCTACCTTGAAATTATCTTGTATTTTGTTGGTACATATTTCATGTGTGTGGATGCGCAAATGTTGTTTCCCCCAATAGAATGTAAGGTTCTTACGAATAAGGACTGTTAATAGTTCTAGAACCCTGAACACATTGCTAGCACAATGACTGGCATTTCATAAGCACTTAATAAATGCTTGCTGGTTGACAGATTTAAATCCCAAATGTTAGCTCACATTAATACAGTGTTTTCTGGTTTTCTTCAAAGGTTCTTTCTCAAAATAAATCCATGAGGTATTACAATGAGACTGAGAAAGAAGTAACTTGCTCAATATCATAGTTATTAAAATGGCATAAATGGATCCCAAGTTCTCCTGATTCTGTCCCATGTGTTTTTCATTAAACCAAGTGGTAGTTATAATCTCAAGAAATATGATAGCATATATCCCGTGGGTAACAAAATAGATATGTAGCAAATGAATGAAAAAGCATTTCAGAGTTTTTTAAAAGTATAATCTTCTAAACAATAGTCAAAAGTTAATTTATGTTAAATTCATTTCAGTTTCCTACTGATTTCCAATATAAAGTTAAGTGTTCTAGTTTTAAAATTTTAATCCTGAATGTAATAAAATTATATTAGCTACTGAAGCAAACCTTTTAAAATAATAATTATTTTAAATTCAACAACACATATTCAGTAAATGATACTCCACTGTGTCAGATGATGGGCACACAAAACAGTTTTTTTTTTTTTATCAAAGTACTATAACCTAGTTTCAGAGAAAAAAAGCAACAGTATTTTGACATATATTATGTAGGATATCTGTCTCTATACAGTATGATATGGAATTCACAAAAGTAGAAATTTATTATAGTTAGGAAGTCTCCACGAAGAATATACTTCTTAAGCTGAAAAAATGGAAGTAAAGCAAAGATTCTGACTGGCAATGGTATAGGGAGAGACTACTAAAACTGGTAGACAATATGCATGTGCTTGGAGTCAGGTAAAGGCAAAATGAGACCAAGGAACAAAGATTAGGGGATCATAAAACAGTAGATTTAGAGCAGGCTGGGGTCTTAAAAGCCATCTAATGCAAGGGATTCATTTTATAGTTAAAGAAACCCAGTGATGTTCCCAGAGAAGCTAAATGACTCCCTCAGACACATAGGAATAAAGTGACAGAGGCAGGATTTGAATGTATTTTCTGACTCCAAAGACAAGTGCTTGTTCCACTCTAATAAACTGACCCTCTAATCTGGTTTGGATGGAATCTAGAAGCCATATGGGAGCTTTGGGGCTGCTTCTAGTCATGTTGAGACCTATTGCTAAAAGACCTTGACATTTTAGTATTAAGTAGAAAACCCTGAGTGATCCCTTGGCCTTCCCCCTGTTTTATGACAGTAGCAAGGGATTAGGACCAAGAACAAGGGCACTTAATCTGTTAAAAGAAGAAACAGCTTTTGATTCAGGCCCCTTTAGTTCTGACTCTCTATATAGCAAAATGACTTCTTTGATGGGTTGGGAAGTGTCTCCCCTATCACGTCAATTCCAATCCTGTGATGGGCTGATGGCAATACTAATTTGAGCTAACTGGTGCCTGGATCTGTTAGTCTCTGCCTGTTCTGTTTCTTGACTAAGTAACTGTGTATTAGAAAGGTACAAGAATCATCAACTGTAGCAGAGGCTAGAGTTGGCTGGCATAAAGGGAAGCTTCACTGGAACAGGCAGCCACCAGTGAGCCAAGCACTTGACAGTTTGACTGGACAGCACTAAAACAATACCTGCTATATGTAGTATTTTCTTGATGTTCTGTACTGCCAGCGCCATCTTTTTGCCTTGCATCTTATTCCTTATGTTCAAATCAATTTTCATATAATTATCTATTCACAAGCTATTTCTCTAACAAAATGTTACCTCTGTATGTCTGTGTATGTCCAAATCTTCCTGACTCCATTTCTCTTTCTGTGTTTCTGTCTCTCTTTAGTAAAAAATACTGGAGTAGTTTGCTATTTTCTCCTCAATTCACTTTATAGAAGAGAAATTAAGGCAAACAGGGTTAAGTAGCTTACCCAGGGACACAAAGCTAATGAGTATCTGAAGCCACATTTGAACTCAGGTCTTCTTGACTTTAAGCCCATTTCTCTATTCACTGTGCCACATATCTGCCCCTAAGTCTGGTATCTAATGGGGTTTGATCCCATCTCCTCCTGTCTTAAGCAGATTGTATCCTTGATAATCTCCATTCTCTAGAACTTTCCAACCTCTTTTCTACTGATTCTTTTCCTGCTGCCTTCAAAATAGCACCACAGATTCTCTCACCTTAAGAAAAACAAAACAAACTGTTCTTAAGAGTTTAACTTATCCTCAAACTATTGATTGACAAATCTCTTCTTTTTGCTCCCTGCCTTTATTTCCTATTCTCTGACTCATCCTCTCCTGGTTCTACCACTCAGGCAATCATTTTCCAGATTTCTTGGTTGTTTTATCATCTATATCATATCCTCTCAGCATAGATATTTTTAATCCTATATAATTAATTGCCTATTAAACATTTTAAAATGAATGACCCTGAGATCTCAAACTCAACACATATAAAACTGACCTCATGATTTTCTCTCCATTTCTGGAGAATCCTCCTCCCAATGTTCTAAGTTCAAACCTCAGCATTATCTTTGGGCTCTCAGTCTCCCTCACTCCATAAATCTAAAAAGTTCCTATTTTGAGGTATATCTGATTTTTTTCTATTCACTTCAATAGCTACTACCTTAGTAGTACTGCTTAATAGTAGTAACCCTCAATTGGTAGAAAATTGCAATGTTAGAATTGCTTGTTAGAAAACTGCAATATCCCCCTAATTGGTATCCCTATCCTATGTCTTTTGAAACTTTGTGTTATCCTATACACTAGTGCCAAAGTGATTTTCCTTAAGCACAGATGTGATGATATCACTTCCCAGCAGAACCAAGATTTGTGGCTTCCAGTTGCCTCTAAGGAAAACAAAAATTGAACTCTTCTGCTTAGCTTTTAACATCCTACACAATCTGGCTCCAAGCTATTTTAGCGGCCTCATCCGACATTACTTTCCCTTTCCATACTAGGGGATCAAAGTAAACTGCCCTCTTTTCCTCACATACAACTCCCCATCACCTGTCTTTGTGCCTTTGTATTGGGCTGATTTCCACACCTGGAATTCATACCCTCTTTACTCTTTGATTTCTAAAATCATCTTCTTCCTTTAAGATGTACCTCATAGACCATCTTCTGTTTGAAGCCTTTTCTGATTTCTGATAACACTAATTGTTAATGTTCTCATTCTCAAGCTAACTCATATTTAAACTATCTATTTTGTTTGTATTTATTTACTTCAAAGTTACACTACATATTTTATATGTGAGTAATCCCCTTTAGAATGTAAGCTCCTAGTAGGTAAGTAGGAATTGATTCTTTATCCTAATGTTTACAGTAGCCAGCACAATGCTTGATTTTGAGATGGAAGAGAATAGGAAAAATCATTTTGAATAGCCTCAATTTTCACAGTAAAGTAAGAGGCAAAGTCCTCAGATAATATAGAGAAAGGAGGAAGAGGAGATATGAGGTAGAAAAAAGGGGTTTGAAATAGCTTCAGTCGTGTTAAGTCAGGGAAACAATTAGGGAGATAAAAACAATATCAATGCAACAAATGGCCAGGAGAGGTTAAATAACATGAATTTGTAATGTACTGAGTCAGCAGGGTTGTAAGAATTTGGTTCATCTGAGTTAAGCAATTCCTGAGTAGAAGGAAGAAGATACTGAGAGTATTCCAGAACTTAGGTTTGGAGAGAGAGAGAAGCATAATAGGCAAAGGGATGGAGAATAGAGAACAGTGTAGAATTGAAATTGCTGAACATTAGTTTGATAATGGAGAGGGAGGAGAGTGAAATTGGAACAGGTATAACAACGTGAGAAAATACTGAAAAGCTAAAGGATCATGAGTACTGATTCAAGTGAAGAATAGTTTTTGTTCAGAATGAGGTACAGGGAGAAATGGAATGATAGGAAGTTATGATCCTGGGAGTTTTTGAGTTTCTTATCAGGGAGAATAGAACCCAGTGACTATACCTATGTGATTAGCAAAGGATTAGGTCATAAGATTTAAACAGGTTGAGAAATTAGGAAATAAAGGAAATGGAAAGAGTATACAAATATTGTTGTTTTCTAGTATAAAGGTAGGAATGAGGGAAGAGAAAAAGATAAGCTGAATTTGAGAAAGGAGAATTACTTGAGAGTCATTATATTTACAACTTCCATAGTTTCAATTGGGTAGCAAATTTTGATTAGGCGAACTTTTAAAAAGAAAAGGTTGCTAAGAAATAGAGGTAATGATATAGAAGTTAGAAGAATGATAAGGGAAACGAATTATTTTGACTTCTGTGGAATCAGTGTGTTAAGAGAGTGTGAGAGAAGGTACAACTCATACTAGAAAGGATAGCAGAGAATGCAGGATCACTGGAGAGTAATTAAATATTTATAAGGGTTTGGGGGGGGGGAGAGATGGGAAGAGATAATGAAAGATTACCAGAATGAATAGAAGTCTGCTCACTTTGCAAAAGAAATTTCATAGAATACAGCATAGATGGGGGGGCGGGGGGGAAGGGGGAAGGGAGGAAGGCAAGACTGAAGTAGGAAATAGAGTGGAATAAGATTTAAGCGTATATGAAAAAAAAAGGTGGAGGTTGTTTTTTGTTTTTTTTCTTTAAGTAGTCAGAGAAAACAGAGCTAACAGTGAGAAGCAGATAATGAAAGCTCATAGCTCTCTAAGGAGCATTATAAAAGCTACTGGGCCAATCCTACGTTTGGGTTCAACTCCTAGAGTTCAGCCTACTGGTGCAGCTAGAGCCTCTTCTGGCTACTGTGTAAACAAGGGGCAGTGGTGGAAGAGGCTGGATGTCCTCAAGCAGGATTTATTGGTCAGCTGGGACTGGATCTGGGTATGAACTTGCTGCACTTCGCTCTCGCCCACCCTTATCCCCAACTTCAACTACATCCATATCTGCTTCTGTTCTTCCTCAAGACAGCTGGAGCCAAGGACTAAGAGGTAAGTGTTGGTCCCCTTGGCACGAAGAGGATTCTTGTCAGTGAATTTTCCTGGTTTGATCTGGTTGGTCAGACTACCACTACAACTACAACTATCTTCTTCCTGTCATCCTTTTGTTCATTAAAATGTATGCTCTTTGAAAGTGGGGATTATTTTATTCTTTATAATTATATCCCCAGTGCCAAGCATTATGACTAAAGCATAATTAGTATCTAATAAATTCCTGTTGATTGATTTTAATACTTGTCAATTGATATTTTTAAGAACAGTAAAATATACTGCTAAGGAAATATGTGACTGTAAAAGGAGTTGAAACATTCATGCAACAACAGTAAAAGTTAATGTTCATACTGTTATTGTCGCCCATAATCTAAAAAGTCTGGTAACCAATGGAGTATTTTTTAGCTATACCTTTTACTAATATCATTTTAAATTTGTATGTTAGTTATCACTTTATAAAGTAATTGCATTGTCATTTGATTCTCCCAACAATCCTGTGAGGTTGGCAAAGCCCAGGATAATTAGCCCAGTTTTGCAGATGAGAAAAAATGCCTAAAGTACTTGTGTTATTTATCCATAGGGGACAGTTAGATAGTGTAGTGGGCAACATTCCTGCCCTAAAATCAGGAGGATCTGAGTTCAAATCCCTGTTTCAGACATTTAACACTTGCTAATTGCAACTTCCTGGGCAAGTAACTTGACCTCAACTGCCTCACTTAATCTTCCCAAAATGTTCTTTCTCATGGCTAACAAGGGCATGTTGAGGCTTTTTGCCACTCTGTTGTCTATTTTCATATACAAATTAATTCTTTTTTTTTAATCAAATGCTAAATTATACCTCTTAACAATGTCCCAAGTCTAGCCTTCAACTTCCCTGAAATATGGAATCATAGATATGCAATGGTATACTCCACTTAAAGGAAACCTCTACTATAGAAAGTGGACTCAATAATAAGCTCACCAATAACTGAATCCTGCAATACAGAAATATAGAGACAAAAAGAAGAAAAGCAGACGTTTTTGACTATTTTTCATATAAAATATGATACAATAATGGGTACACATACAATTATAATGTATAAAAAGGATTTATGAAAAATCTATACAAATATACAATGACATGCACTTCAAAGCCATTTACAAACAAATCTAGAAAACGCAGATAAAGTATTGAATAAGTATTTGTATAAAGCTAAGGAAATAACAGAGAGACAGGTCTTGCGGAACGAAGCAGTGTATGTGCTTTCTGCACATAGATAACACTTAATAGATATTTGCCTAACTGAAATTATCTAGAATATATTTAGCTGACATAAATAAAATACAATAGATTTCCAAGTCTTAGATCATGTTTTGTTTAAAGTCGTTCAAATGAAGAGCAAATGACAAAAAAGATTATTAAGGTTTTTATTAAAGTACATACATTATTGGCAATAAATTATAATCATTTGAAAATTTTAGTGGTTAGATTTATAAAAGAGACTCAACTAACTGGAAAAGACTTATCTGATTTAAAAGTTGGAAATTATTGACATGGAAATTTATTTTTTAAATCTATTTATCCATTATCTGTCTGTCTTAGAAAATAAAGATTTTTATAAATGCAGTTTGAAATGCTTTCAAGAATCAGTAATAATCATTTGACTTTTTCTAGCACTTCAAAGTTCACAGCATATATGTAAGACACCAAAATACATAATTCAGTGACGGTTTTTAGAATTTTTGTTTTAAAAAATATGCATTAAAAGCAAGAAACTTTTTACTACTTTGGTAGTAAATTAAGAACATAAATATATTCACATCTGTAGAATCATATAATTACAGATTTGGCTATTAGAAGTCATTTATTCCAACCTCAATTTTATTAGCTGGTTATTGTTGTTCAACTGTTTTCAGTCATGTCAAATTTTTGTGACCCCATTTGAGGTTTTCTTCACAATGATAGTGATTTGTCATTTCCATCTCTAGCTTATTTTACAGATGAGGAAACTAAAGCCAAGTTAAATGACTTGCCTAGAGTCACAAAGTAAGCATCTGAGGCCAGAAGTGAACTCAGGAAAATAAGTCTTCCTTATTCTAGTCCTGCAGTTTATCCACTATGCCCTTTAGCTTTCCCTTAAGTAGTTTACCCAAAATGATTAGTAAATAGGATCACAAGAAACTAGATTTAGAAACAGAACAGAGCTTCCAGATTTCTTAATTCAATATTCTCATTTAACAGATGAGGAATTTTGAGACCCAGAGAGGTTAAATAAACAACATGTTCAAATCAAATAGGAAGGATATGGCAGAGTTGGGAATTGATTCCTGGTTTTTTGTCTACAAATTCAGCATTTTGTTTTGTTCCCAATGTGCTACACTAACTTTCAAAGTTAGTGTTCATTTCAAAATACCAGACATATTTCAATTACTTCCTAAAGTCAAAGTCACCATTAATTAAATGATACCTTTTTTTTCTGCTGACAGTAAGGGAAAAATCTCTGAGATTCTTTGTGGCTCTAACATTCAATGATTCAAGAGTCAAAAATAACTCAAGAGTTGTTTTGTTCTACTCACTACTTACTGCCCAGGACTAATAAAAGGAAAACCTAAATTGTTGGGATCATATGTGCCTCATCACAAATAATAAACTTCTAATTCAAAATCATTACAAGGTATCCTGTATTCCAACAGGACTGGTTCTTTTTGCATCTGAACAATTAGTATTTGGTGATAAATATTATTTATTTGCTGTAAGACTGATAAATCTTTTCTGTAAATCACTTAAAATACACACATAAAAAAAAGTCATGATTATCCTTGACTTGATAATAGTTCAGTGAAAACAGAGTCCCATTTAACTTGAAAGAATAGAATATAGTATTTTCAGTGGTATGTCAGGTCAAAAAGAACAGTTGGAAACTTTAATTGTAGAATTAGAGAGATGAAATAGTGATTTTGTTTGAATATATATCATGGAATCATTTCTCTTGTCACACTGTTATTCATAAAATATATGTAGTGGAGAAAAGTTCTTTAAAATGTATGATGGTAAAATACTTTAGAATCTATAGTTGTAAAAATGATGTGTCAGTAAAAGTTAAAAGCTATAAATCATTTTGTGTTTATTTTGTTATATTTTATTTTAACCTGTATAAGATAATTTTAAAGGCAGAAATGATTTAAGCATGACTAAGTTGAACCCTATATCCACTCCTATTAAAGGATAAGTTAATACCTACTTCAAAACTTCTGGTATTAAAATAAAATATGAACACTCTCACATCCTCACCTTCAATCTAACTTAAGCCAAGATATCATCTCAGGTTGAGTTACATCAGAGTATAACATCAAAGTTCTAACTACAGTACGTCTTAATTTTAACAAATTTTCTACATAAATCTTGACTGTGCACAATTGTCATTTTGAAATTAAGTGTTTTCTATTAATACCATGAAAACTGAATAATAAATACAGAAAAAATGACAATCCCGTAATTATTTAAACAAACTTTCAAAATCTATTTTTTCAACACAAATAAAGTTCCTTAAAAAAAGTTCCAATGAAAATACTAAAATAAAATCAGAGAAAAATATATAAAGAAAATGTAATGTGATTATGAAATAAACCATGACATGTATTTATGTATGTATATAAAATATTTTAATTATTTTGGTTTATGTAATTTAAAAGAAAAAGCAATTTTTTTATAAAAGTAAGGTTTTATGGTTAGCTTAATTTAATAACAGCTATTAAAAGGTTATAATTCTTTAGCTATTTCTACTATTTTATATATTTATCTATATGTGTAGGTATAAATATACATATACACACATGTATGCAAACATGTATGTATAAAATTAGTTACTAAACAGAGGAACCATGGAGTTTAGATGCTAGTAAAATAAAGTAAATTTCCACAATGAAAATGTACATGGAAGAAGCTGCTTTATGGAAGAAATGATGGATAAGATAGTGAATGAAAATCACTAAAAATGATTAATTAACTAATTAATTAATCACTAAAAAATCACTCAACCATGATCCTAAGTAAAATATTTAATGCAAAGGAATACATTTAGTAAAAATAATTCAATAAAATTAAAAATATGAAGTGCCTACATTATTCAGGAAAGAGAACAAGGGCAGAAAAGTTTTTAATAGATGGGACATACGACAATGAGATGACGAAAGTTAATGAAAACTCATTACAATGAATTTTTAATGCTCATCAATCATTTCTTTGATATTTAACAGTTATAGTTATAAACTAGCCAAATGCAACTCTTTTCTCCCCCCCAAAAAAACTAGTTACCATGCTTAACACTATTTGTTGTTCTATTTTCTTTGCATAAAATTCAATGTTTACTTTTAGATTCTTCATAATGAATTTCAATAATCAAAAACTAAGGCATTCCATACTATTGTTCACAATTCCACATTATAGTTGCATTATATTCTGTTACATCTGTAGTACAAATTGGTTCAAGTGCTTTAAAATTATTTCTATAAGACCAAAAAAACACAAAAAAATTTTCAGGTAATATTTCAAGACAAGATTTCAGAAAAAAAAAATGCTAGTCAAAAAGCATTTATTAAACATTCATTATGTACCAGATTGTGTGCTAAGGACTGAGGATACAAAGATAGACAAAAAATGGTCCCTTATTTCAAGATGGTCACATATGAATGAGGAAAACAACACACAAACAGGAAAAGGTGGTAATGTGAAATCTATTTGTTAAATTTAAAGTTGTTCTGGTAAAAAGAATTTAAAACTATTATTCATTACCATCTTGATTTAAAGACCAATTATCATATTGTGATTCAGCAGACTTACTGTTTCTACTTTTGTTCATCTTTAATACATCCTAATCAACAGTGACTTCTATTAGAATGTCAGCTTTCATTATATTTGTCTCAGTATTCCAAATGACACCTTTTCAAATTAATAATATAAATACATCTTTCTATTTCTGACATATACTTAGACCTTAAATAGCATAGAATATTAGGTAAAATTTGGAAATGAATTTCATCATTTACCTAAATTTCTATTTTTCTTGTTTTACTCAATTTCTTTAAGTATAGACATGGATCTTAACGTGACAATAGTTTTTTTTTTTAAAAGATGGTACAATATTTAAATATTTTCTTTAAAACAAGATATCTACATCCTTTAATTTAACACTCAAAAGACTTAATAACAAAATTGTAAATAAGAGCACATATTTCCTTCTCCTCAGCAAGGCCAAACTCTCTATGTGCACTTGATCCTTTTGATTTCCTTAACCTTCCATATTCTCTAGGAAATTATATCCTTCATAATCCTGTCTCGAATGTTCAACCTCTCTATTTCTACTAATTCTTCCTCTATAGTTTTCAAATACAACCAATTTCCTCATCCTAAAAAAAGCAAAAAAAATCTCCACTAGGTCCTATTATCAATTTCTTAAATTATTTCTCCAAAAAAGTTGCCTATGATCACTGCTTCTACTTATGTTCCCTCTCACTCATTTCTCAATCCTTTGCAATCTCGTTACCAATCTTATCATTCATCTCACTCAAATGAAACTGCTTTCTTCAAAATAGTCAAAGATCTCATTAATTGCCAAATCTTTGTTTAAGATACATCATTCTCAATTTGTCTGCTATATCTGACAGTGCTGACAATCCTATCCTCCCAGATACTCCTATCTTGCACCCTATCTGAATGCTCCCTCTTGGTTATGTGTCTTACTTGTCTGCTCACAATCTTAATCTGCTTTCCAGGCTCATTATCTACAACATATTCCTAACTATGGATGTTCCTGAAGGTTCAGCACTATGGCCATTTTCTCTTTATGACTTCTGAGATCCATAAACTTAAAAAATCTGTAAAGTATTTCAAACTATTTAGTTTTGATTGTAATTCTAGGTATTTTATTTCATGTATTTAAAATCATTATTCTAGAAAAGGATTCATTGCTTTCACCAGCCTGCCAAAGAGTTCAGAACTCAAAAAAGGTTAAAAACCTCCTGGTTTTTTCTTGGTAACCCATCAACTCCCAAGGCTTTAACTATTATCTCTATGAAGATGACATATGCATATATATATATGTACTTGGTTATATTGCAGAAGTTCGCTAAAAAGGCAGATTCCTCTAATTTAATGTTTTTCTATTATTATATATAGAAATATTCCTATTCCTATATTTAAAAAAAGCAATGTGTCCCACACAAAGAATGTTAACCCAACATATAATTTTAAGTTTTTAAATGTATATAACTATATACATATGATGTATCTATGTCTGAAAATGTATATATGTATATATGTATAGTATATAATTCTTTTTTAAAAGAAAGAACAATTCTATTTGTATTTGCTGATTTTATATGCATACTGTGTGTATGTAAATGTAGAAATGTGTAGTGTTGTTTAGTTGTTTCAGACATGTCCAACTTTTTGTAAACCCATCTAGGATTTTCTTGGCAAAGATACTCCAGTGGTGGGCCATTTCTTTCTCTAGCCTACATTATAAATGAGAAAGAGGCAAACCAGAATAAGTACCTGCTCATGGTCCCAAAGCTAGTAAGGGAATAAGGCTGGATTTGAACTTAGGTCTTTCTGACTCCAAACCTGATGCTCTATTCATGGCATGTATATAATATATACAATGTAAAATACACACACACACACACAGAGACATATAGGAATAGACATGTCACACACATACATATGTTCTACATATACAAACACATGTATAAGTATATAATGTTTATATCCATTAGAATGTAAGCTCAGGGGCAGCTAGGCGGTGCAGTGGATAGAGTACCAGCCCTGAAGTCAGGAGGACCTGAGCTCAAATATGACACTTAACACTTCCTAGCTGTGTGACCCTGGGAAAGTCACTTAACCCCAATTGCCTCAGCAAAAAAAAAAAAAAAAAAAAAAGTAAGCTCATTGTGAATGGAGATTATTTCATTCTTTTTTTAGTTTCTCCTTGTACAATACCTGACACAACATATTCTTAATTAATGATGGATATTTCAAAAAGAGAAAAATAGGGGAAATGACAAGCTCTGTTTTCAAAGATCAATTTGTTTCCAGTTCTTTCATTCTTAGACAACGAACTTTTACTTCATAGTCCTTAATGTCCATGACAAAAGAAGCACTGAAAGTTTTAGGAAGACAATGGTAAAAGGAAGAGTATTATTTAATGTTTCATTGTCACTAGAGACAGAGACAGTGGTGCAACTCAATGCAATTTGGCACCTTTTTTACAACTTATTTTCATAAAGTTGTTGAAATCATTGAGAGGTATTTTGGGTCAATCACACATGTTGGGTCTTGAACCAAGGTCTTCCTAGCTTTGAGAGCTTTCTTCTCTGTCCACTATGGTATAGTGCCCTTTGTAAAATGCTCATTCTCATATAAAAATATAAAACAACTTTTTATTAAGATAAAATTTTGGCCTACTAATCCTGATTATATAATAGTGGTGATACTATGTATTGTGATAGCTATAGCAATGTCAGAAACGCTGGCTAAACAAATGATTCCTCTAAATTAATTATTTTCCTATATCTATGTTTAAAAAAGGAAATTATCTTGTAAAAAAGAATTTTAACTACAACATATACTTTTAAAAGTTTGTAAAATGTAGCAAATATTTTTAAAAGAAATAATTTTAAAACTTTCTGCATATACTTTTTTTGAGAACTAAAAACCTAAACTAAATGGTATGAATTATGGATATAATACTTAATTCACAATTTACCATTCAACTAAATCTTTACATACTTTAAACAGATTTCATAACATAATATATGATTACATGTAGGAATAACTTGTTCAATGACAACAATATAATAGCAAAAGTCAGAAAATAATTTTTAAAATGTATAGGTTACATAACTTTCAGGTTTCAGTGGTAGTAAGTTAAAATTAGTTTGAGAATGGCTTGTTAATTTACATTGTTGAAGAAATGCAAACCAAAGAAAATTAATCAGTCTCATTCTCATTTCCTTTAATCATTTCTTTGACTCTTATGAATTCATTTAATCTCTGAACCTTAAACAGAATAATAAAGTTAACTTTTCAGAAGGGCATTACTGATCAGTAAGAACAATTTAAATGAATCAAATTCTTGTGAGAAGCACCGAATATACTCTACAATAATTTCTTCTATATACATTAATTTATGTTTAATATATACATAACATGGAGAGAGCACTATGGTACTCAATAGTTAATACAACTTGGAAGTTTATTGTCTAATTGCTTCTTAATGGAATTTTGGGAAGAATATTAAATATTCATAACTATGTCAATGGTAGTTAACTTTTGAAGTAATACTACTGGTATCAGGAAGGTGATAAACACAAATTTAAATTAGTTTTTAATTACCTTGGAATTATTCTTGTAACTTAAAATATATATAATCTGATAAAAACTAATTGCTAACCATGTAACTGGATATTATGCATATTAATTTTATATAAAAATGCTTTGCTTTTCAAGCCTAAATTAACCAATGACAGATTTTTTTTATAGCTCAAGAGTATTTAATCACTAAGTACATGAAAATATTTAATTTTTATTAATTTCTTTCTGGAAAAAATACAGGGCTACAAACCTAGAAATCAAATCTTAGAATTCTTTGCTTATATCACCATATAAATTTAAAGACAATTTAAAAAATTTAGAAAGGAAAAAAAATCCTATCATGTCCAGGAATTACTCTTCTTTGTAAATGATTGAATGGAAAAACTACAAACTATTTAAAATTTCTGCAGGGCAAAAGTGAAAACTAAACTCTTTAAAAGACATTTTATCCACATAAATGTTTTAGAATTTTTTAATGCTTTGAGCTGAGGTACATTTTTCTTCTCTTTTTTTTCCCCCCTAGTTGGCTAACCTTTAATGAACTTTTTCCAATCCAAAGTCCCAATGGTTATCAATAGCTAGCCAGATTCCTCACAAAATCCTTTTCTATTATTATTCTGATCAGATCATTCAGCAACTAGCATACCTACAATAAAATCCAGGTTGAAGGCTTCCAGTATGTAAGTAACCTTTTTTTTTTTTTTTCCCCCTTGCTGAAGCAATTGGGGTTAAGTGATTTGCCCAGGGTCACACAGCAAGTAACTTTTTAAATAACAACAAAAAAAAATTCAAATCACATAGTATATGTATGTATGTGTGCACTTATATACTCATACCTGTAACAAGATATAGTATTTGTGTCTACTGACAGTAGACACAAAATGACAAAAATGACACTATAAGTCATCTGTAACATAAATTTGTATTGTATTATTAGCAAATATACACATATTCATTTGTGAAATAGTACATATGTTTTGCTTAACTTTATATACTATAATATTGATACAAATACACATACAAACATTTCAGTGATATAGTAATAGAGTTAATAATCTTGTAAACACTAGTATGGTGACAGAATACATGCAAAATATTAGTTGCTTATAAAAGCTGTGTTTATTATTTATTATACTAAGAACCTGCATAGCCTATTAAAGTTAAATAAAAATGAAAACGGCAATGGCTGATAGGCATGTGGTTTCACAGATTCGTAACAATTACTCTATAGGTCCCCTGCAATCCTCCTCATACAGCTTGTGAACAATTAATCTAAGTACAAAGCTGAAGGAGATTAGGGATTAAGTTATCAAGGTTCATTAAAAACACTAATTCTTCAAATTTTACACCCATTTCTACCAAAATAAGAATGTCTTTAAAGAAAAATTCATCCTTTATGCTACAAATACTTTAAAATTGGATGAATGCTACCTATGTAAAAAATGCCATGTCTATGCTTTACTTTAAAAAAGAATGTTATAGGTAACTTCCATCAGTTTAATTGATAACTTTCTCTCAGTTTAATCCATTTTGTAATGGATCAAAAATTAAAGCATTTAACAGGGATTAAAGGGATCAAAAAAATAAACGAACATCAAAGAACCTAATTTTTCTATTTGGCAAATGTATCATGAAAATAGTTCTATAATTTAATTTCCCAAGTTCTTTCATGACAGACTACAGAAATAGAATTTAACTTGTGTTCTACTATTGATAGGAAAAAGAGTAAACTATGATGAAGTCAATCATTTTAAGAGTTAACTATCAGTTCATCCTGAAACAGAAGGTTCTGCCTAATACCCTCAATTATTGGAAAAACAATAACTATTCACCATTTCATAAATGCAGCAAATTAGGCTCTGAATTGTACAAGAAATGTTGGAATAAATGAAACCAATAGGAATTGTATTTTTTAATATTAAAAATTTATCCTAATTGAGAATTGCTAGGTGATATTTTCAAGATTTGCATTCTTATATAAACTGTCGATACAATGTTCTATGAACTGAAAACATAACTGCATATAAGTTTTACAATATTACCATTTTAGAAGCTAAGGATCCAGACAGTTGATCAACCTTGGGCTATGCAGTCAAAAACAACTTCATTTAACTTAAAAGGACATCAGACTATATCTATTCTCCAAATTCCCTGAGGCTCTAAATCCCAGTAGATAAAAATCAACACTTAACATGAAAAAGTAGTAATCAAAGTATATTTTCCTTCTTTTTAATCAGAGTGAATATTAATAGTTATATATTAATGGAAAGATTACTGAGAATTTTTAAGGCAAAATACTTTTTTCTGATCCTTGATCAATCTTATTTGGAAAGAAAAGCTTTTCTCTACTCTTCCTAAGATAAATGCTATTCCCATTTAAAAGAAGCCATTTTCTAAAAAACAAAAAAACAAGTTTTAAATTTGGAAGAAAGCTAATTTAATTTCACTTACCTTTCATTTATAAAACTGCTAAAGATAATTTGACTCTCTAATATCTAGTTTTGCTTTATTTATATCAATTGTTATTTCATAGCTGTAATTACAAATTAATGAAAATTCATCTTTTTTGTCAAAAGCTCTGATAAAATAAAAATATGAAAGGCCATCTATTGAAAAATGATAAAAAATGAATACTGCAATCAACTTGATGACTGAGGTATATTTCAGGTGATCAATTCAAAAGGACAAATGGAATTATGTTTAATGGAAATAGTATACTGGTTGCCAGGAAACAATTAATTAGGCTTTTTTTGTTATTTTAAATTGCTAAAATAGCTTGGAATCTGGTAATGTTAAATAGTGACAGCTAAAGAATTGCACTGATATGAATTCAGAAAGAATTATAAATTAACAAAAGCAGTGCTTAAAAAATGAATAGAACATGAATATCAAATATGCATTTAGTACTCTCATGTTTTTTTAAAAACTAAATTATGCAAAAAAGAATAAAATAAGCTGTGAAGTGGGGAAAAATATCTTTACATTAAATGCTATACCACATAGAGGGAATTAAGACAAATACATAAGACCAAGAACCACTCCTCAGTAAATAAATGGTCAAAGGAGAAGAACAGTTTTTGAAAGACAGAATGCAAAATACCAACTGTGCTCCAATCACTAACAATAATAGAATTGCAAAATAGAAAGACTGTAGTTTTACTTCACATTCTGGAAATCATTAAAAATAACAAAAAATATAAAAATGAAAGACTTACATAAGGACTATGAGAACACAGACACACTAACACATTGCTGAAGTGTCAATTGATTCAAACATTCTAGAAGAAAACTTGTAATTAAATAAGAAAAACAACTAAACTGTGCCTAAACTGTGCATACTTTTGACCCAGAAATCCTGACTATACCTTATGGAGATTAAAGACAGAAATAAAGGTCTAGTTATATGCCAAAATATTTGTAGCAGCATTATTTGTGATAATAATTAGAAATAAAATAATCTACTCTTGGATGGCAGTATGGCTAAACCAACTATGGTATAGAAACATAATAGAAAATTACTTTGGAGTGAGAAATGACAAATACAAAGAATTCAGAAAATTATGGGAAGGTTTAAGTGAACTAACTGATGGAAGAGTAAAATAATGAGAACCAGGAAAAAAATATTAAAGGACTAAATAATATAAATGGAAATTGAAAAAGACAAAACTGACAATTGACTTCTTATAATGTGTAAGGTTGGCTCTGAGGAAGAACTGAGAAAATAAGTGTACCACACTCTTCTTTGTGAAGGCAAAAAAGTAAAGATATGTAGCTGATTTTCTTCCTCTTTTTAAAAATTCTGTGTTGGAAAAGATAAGTTTTCTGGGTAAAGGATGGAGTAGTAATAAATTTAGAAGTCTAAGTGATGTAAACAAAAAAAAATTAAAAAGGATGAGAAATTCAGAGAAAAATGGGAAAGCTTATATAAATCAATAAAGAAAAAACAGCTAGAGCAACAATATAGAAATGAGTAAGAATATAGGTAAAAAGACAACTAAATGGAAATCAAAGGCTAAATAACTGAACACCAATAATGTTTTTTTCTTTCTCTTTTTAGTAAGGAAGGAAGATGACTCGGAATGATTGTATTCACTATCACACAGGGTCAATGCATCAATTATTTTTGCTGAATTGTTCTTTATTAAATGGAAAGATTCAATGATAGGTTTTGAGAATAACACTAACACCTCCAAAAATGAGTTATGTAAGAACGACAAAAAAAAAAAAATCAATTAAGCTTTATGATAAGAATTAATAATTTTAAAATTCGATTAAAACAATTATTGTAGAAAAGCAATCACTGGGAATAACAACCAAATGTCCTTAAATAACATTAATTTTATGCTAATTATATTGTTTTGATGACTTGACCTTTTCTTAGTTTCCAGAAAGTTAAAGGGATAAGTCATTTACATATAGGCTGTCTTAGTATCAGTAAAGTTTAAGCTTTAATGGCTTAAAGGCTTTTAGGAATTCTGTATGCAAAACACCATGCTTTGCCTACCCTCTAATCAGAAAAGATAGTAATAACCATTTGGAACATAGTGCAGTTAATTTCTTGAGTAAATTAGCTTCCAGGGGTACCTAAGATGGTATGGTGGATAAAGACTAGTCTGGAAACAGAATGAACTGAGTTCAAATCTGGCCTTAGACACTTACTAGCTGTGTGACCCTGGACAAGCCCTATTAAAACCTATTTGCCTCGGTTTTCTCATTTTAAAAATGAGCTGGAGAAGGAAATAGCAAACCATTCTATTATCTTTGCCAAGCAAAACCCAAATGGGGTCACAGAGAGTTGGACATGACTAAGAATGACTGAACAACAACAAAAATTATCTTTCTACATTAAATCCCTAAATGAACTTAATATGAAGAAATATCCAAAAGTGGTTGATTCATAGAACTATATAACTGCTAAAGTATAGAATGTTTTTCTGCACATAATTTAAACATCATTGCTAAAATTAAGGAAGCTGTCATGGCATCTTGAAAACACTGTCTAAGATGATAAAAAACAGAAATGGTCATTGTCCAGAGGTCTGTGAGAACATAGGCACACTGATATAGTAATGGCACATGTGTGAATTAGTCTAATCATCCTAGAATATAGTGCCTGATCTCCGCCCCCTCCCAAAATTAATGCCTGGCACATAGTAGGCACTTAATAAATACTTGTTGATTTCACATGACTTGGAATTATGCAAATGATATAAATTAGGTATAGCTTTTGATCCAAAAATCTCATTACTGGGATACTAAATGGAGACCTTTTTAAGAAATGCTCTGTAACATAACAATTTATATTATCACCACCACCTCTTCAGGCCTTAATGACAAAAGACCACACGTGAGATATAACTTGAATATCTAGCAATTATCCTTCCAAAATGTCCAATACAAATTTCAATACTAAGCATAAATCCTTCAAAATATAAATATTTATTAATAAGGTTTCAAAAGAATTTATGCCACTGACCTGGTTAAAAATCTAAAGATATAAATTCTGTAACAACTTACTTTCTATTGTCTATATGAATTATGTATTGTGAAGGAAAAAAATTTTTTATTGCATATTTTTGTTCAAACTCTACTACTAATTTCTAATATTTGACAGGTGTACCGGCAGAGTACACAAGATTTATGATATTCTGGCACTGTATAAGAATTTGGTGATTGGCCACTGACACACATTGATTATTTATTTACTAAAGTATCAAGGAGCTTTTCAAGATTGGTAGAAGGAGTGCCCATATTGATGTCATCACAGATCTTCTGAAGCAATTAAGTACAACATTTTTCATGATGGGTAGAAAAATAATTTACAAATGAACTCTGCATTAGAAAATTAGATATATGTGAAAATCTAAACTATATTTTATTTTTAAAAAGAACTACAAGGTAAACATTCTCTCAGTTGTAAAATATTTACTTACCTGAATATTTACCTGAAATCTTTCAGAAATGCTTCTACTTCATTAAGCAAAGAGGGCAAATATAGAAAATATAATGTTTCTGGCATTATATGAAATGAATTCCATATTAATTTATGATATTTTTAAAAGTATAAATATGCTAAGTATATTTTCATATTCTAACTTGGTCACTGCTCTCTAGTTATGAGAAAATGGGTATTCATTAATATATTTATCTATGTCTTTTTGATCTAAATCTTTTCAGTGAATTTGTAAGCCCCAAATGGGCAAAGGCCAAATCTTGCTAATTTAATGTGACTTCATCGCCCATCCACCCCAAAGACTTTGCACATTGTTCAAAAATATTTGAACAAATATAGATATCGGAGTATCCAGAGACCACATGTTACAACAAAGAGAGGAGTATTAAATTCTTGAAACAAAGATTTTCACCCAATCTATGCCACTGGCTAGCTCTGTGGGCTTAGATAACAGTAGTTTCTTCTCCAAGTTTAAAAGAATTTTTTAAAAATATGTAATTTAATTTCAAACATTTTCTCCTCTTGGATAAATGTAAAATATCCTAACATTTTGGATTAATTATTGGGTTTAATTTCAAAGACTGTTAAAGAAAAAACCCTAAACAAATATATGTGTGTTTAGCAAAATAGTGATGTAAATATCTATTTTGAATAAAAGCTTTTATTATCTAAAATAGAATTTTTTTAAAAAATCCTCACATATAGACAATTAACTTGTTCATCTAGAAGTGGCCAGCTTCCTTACTTCTTAGCTGTCTGCTTCAATTAACTTTTT